>OX451398.1:4275386-4364462 GCA_949629135.1 Eremobia ochroleuca
AATAGGGTTATAAGAACTTTGTTCTTACGACTGTCTTGATGATTTTAATGATTGTAATTCTGTAAATACATACTTCATGGTCATCATGTTTTATTCAATACAACTTGACACTGTCCTGCAGGGTAATTGCGTAACACTATCAGTAGTAATGGGTTTCATTTTGACAGTTCAACAACATTCATTGCGTTATTTACGTTGTTGAGCAGACACATTTTTCGAATATATGGAGCAATTAGGATTAGCAATATGCTTCAAATGATTCCTTGATGATTTATTGAGAGTAATAGTGTGTTACGAAATTAGGGTACTGCTTGCAACTTGAATAAATAAATAATGCGATATTTGATAAGGTCTATTAATAAATGTTGCTAAGCTGCCCTATTGGGTACCTGTTTTCCTTTAGCCGGTCTTTACCTGCTAAATCCAGGTTATTTAATATGATAACTAAAAATTGAATATTATACTTTGGGCATAGACTACCTACCAAGGTTTTTATCAGAGAAATCAATAGACAAGTGCAGTTAGTACGGAGTTAAAAACAAACACATGAAGTAATAACGATAACAATTAAAATTTATTAATAATAATAAATAAATCTCAAAATATATCTCATACAAAATAAAATATAGTTAATAATTAATAGTATGCAAAAAGAGAATTAAATAGTAGGTACCTAATTGGAAATAGTCCGGCAGTGTCACCACTCACAACAACACTATCACGCGAATGTCCGGTCGATGTAGTCGCGCTAGAACTCCGCGAAGAACGAGTCGAACGGAGACAGCGAGTCCTCGGCGAACTCGGAGGGAGTGTCCTGCTCCAGCTCCGTGGAGAACTCGGACAGCTCCGAGCACAGTGGCGAGGGCCAGCGCTCCGGCCGAGACCCGTCACCAGGGCCAGACTCCCGCAGCGCCGCCGACAGCGCCGAGATGTACCGCATTGCCAGTCTCAGCGTGGTGATCTTGGTGAGCTTCTCGCAGGGCACCGGCGTTCCGGTGATGGCTGATGCTGGGACGGCTTGTCGAAGAGTCTCAAACGCGCGGTTGATCTCTCGCATGCGACTCCTCTCGCGTGCGTTGGCTGTTTTCCTCCTGTACTTGCTGAGCGGCTGCGGCGTGCGGCGCGCGCGCGGCTCGCGGCTGCGCGCGGCGCGCGGTCGCAGCTGGTACTTGTCGTGATCGGGCATGGAGTGCGGAGTGACGCCGCGGCCGCCCCACGCGACCGCGCTGCCGCCGCCCGCGCAGCGACGCCGCAAGAAAAATACGCTCACTCCGCCCACTTGCCCCGCTCCGTTCATGTACAGTCGCGCAGGCAGCTTTTAACATTGCATTGTATTGAAATTAAACCTACACATTTACGATAAACATAAATTATGGAATGTATGAGGTGTCAAATGAGACAAGCAATGTTTATGCCACGAGATTTTTTTGCCCAATTTTATTGCTACAGAAAAAGAAATGTTTATTTAACTGGTACAAATAAATGTCTTAATAGCGAGGACCACGACAAAGATTAGGTACTTTTCATGGTTGTCGTAAAGTTTTGAGAATATCTAAAAACAACTCTATTAACTAGCGGCTGGCAAAGTCCCGAAAGCCCAAAGGCCAACATATTATTTTTCTAAAGAAAGATTTCATTACACACCCATGACATTACTTATAAAAAAAACACTTCATAAAAAATGGTTCTACCTAAGCTATAAAATAATATATTACTATGAATTTGATATTACATAAGTATTTGCTTGATTAACCAACTGTTATAAAATATACGATGCATCATCAATCAATCACCCTAGAGCATAGGAATACGTAATTATAAAACTTGAGCACTCCCCTGTACCTCGGGCCTTGGTCACAATGAATGAACAGCATCACAGCTTCATAACTCATTGGGGTAATGGGTAGTAATCCGCTTGATTTCATTTGCATATTCGATTCGGCATTTCCGTTCTGAAGGCTCTGCGTGGACTAATTGTTTACCGACCTTGCCGAACGAAGTACTCGACTGTTCCTGTCTACCTACGTGGGTTACGATCAAGTCATGTGTAGGTGATCATTGGTGACGCAGTCTCATTATGTAATTGCTACTAGGTATCTGCATAGGTTGCAATTTGGCCCTTTGCACTTTTAGTTAGGCAATGTTAGAGGCCAGTTTCTTTTTTGCATTAATTACACCCACTGACATCTAATTTTATGAAGTGTAGGAATTTTTAGGCACTCTCAACATTATTGCTGTTACACTTATACCTATATTATGTCGAACCAATTTATGAATAATTATTATAATATCACAATGTGAGAATAACAATAAAATAATTCAAACATTAATTCGGTGCTGCTACGCTGGTTGTCTGGTAACATACCCGAGCCATAGCAACAGCCCAATTAAAATTAAAAAAGAAGAAAATTAATAAGGCGGGAAATAATTGGTATTAGCGGAAATACTTATCACGGCAGTTTTATCTTTACCGTTGTTTCATTCGTGCCAATAATTACTTCATCCATGACTTTAATTAAGTCTTCGCTAGCAATGGAGCTGCAGTGCAAATTACTGCTATATTTAGACACCAGGCGTTACTTACATCATATGAAAGAAAACTGCGTGAAATTCCTAGAACAATTAACTGAAAAAACATTGTGTAAGTTCCCGCCATTACGATTTATATTGAAGTTTGACGTAATGGATTTACTAGACGCATTTCCCGAGTTAGGGGAGGTTTTGATCAAAGAAACAACGAAATTTCAAAAAATGTGCAATGATATTTTGTTTGCTTGCCTCCATGCTACCGATATCGAGACAACGAATAGTATAGCATATGCTCAGGTGGCCGTTACATTACGTTTGAAGAGTGTACCTAAACTTTATAAATCTAATCCTCGTCATTATAATGGTTTGGTGTCCATTGACGGCTTGTTGTTATCGTTTTCGAAGCCAGAGAGCTATGTTTACCATTCCGTTTGGTCGTGTCCAGAGGAATGCGAGGGCAGCGAAGTTATTCTACACTACATACCAAAACACCCACCGAGGTGCTATGTGTGCAAAAGCATTCTCTATGAAAACAGTGGATTGAGAAGATGCGGAGAACAAGTGGCTGCTACATTCAAAGTCAAAGATCAGATACTACCAAAAAGATTCCTCATTATAGATGATTTATTCCCCAAATTAAATCTTGGTACGACTTATATTTTGCACGTTGTTGTAACAAAAAAGGTTACAGCAGTATGGTCTCTAGAAAAAATAATCCCTTTGCCCGCACCATTGACTAGCCCCATTCCTAAAGACGTCGAAGAACTGTTCAATGCATGTAAAGGAATACCTTGGAAGTTCGTATACTGTCTGGCTTCAACTATAGGAGTCAATATTTGCCCTTTGAATTGCTTTATGCATCTCAAGATAAACCTGTTATTAAGTCTGACGAGTATCAAGGCAAACGCGATAATGGGCGCAAGTATCGTCCACGTCCTAGTAGGAGGTTTCGATGCCAGATTTGTTGGGGAAATAATGAGCGATGCAGCGAAGCTTGCAGACAGATCTGTAATTTTAGGGGTATCTAATTCAGTGGCGTCCACTGCTATGATAGGCAGCTCAGGCGGTGTTTGTGTCCTGCCTTTACCCCTCCACATCTACCACCACAAGCAAGTTTCAACTATACTCACAGCCATTGAAACAGGATATATAAATACTGGCACAGGATTAACAAAGCTGAAGTCGGCAGTTTGGGCGCAAGGTATGGATTTCAAGAAGATGATACTGTTTAACGTGGCGAGTGTATTCGGGAATGTTTGCCGCGGTGACTATGGCGAATATTACGATGAAATAGTTGACTTTGTTCTCCAACAGGCTGTAGACCCAGTTGTTGTAAGTAAGGAAGAAAAACAAGCCCTCAAAGATGTTGAGAAATATATCGATCTCGTCGCAGGAATCGAAGTTGATTTAGACGATGCAACGGAGAACTTGTTGCGAAGTTACTTTTTAGCAGCGCGTAAGGAGAATACAAAGTGTGTTTCAATTGGCAGTATGAGTGCTTTAGTAGCAATTTGCCTCACTTCAGCCAGGCTGTGCCGTAGGAAAGTAGCTAATATTGACGACGCAGTATTTGCGATTTGGTTACACGTCAGCGGAAGTCCCGAGCCACGGTTTGCCCCCGAAGAATACCTACAAACCCCGGCAGACGTGAGGAAATTACAAAAAATTATAAACAGCTTCAAAGATTGGTTAGAACAATTTACCGGTAATTGTCTGCTGTGAGGTTTTCCTGCTTTGTCAAGATAGGTGGCTAGGCCTAAACTGTTTTTTTGTTAGGAAAATATTTTATTTGTTTACTTTAGTTAATTTGGTAAGGTTATTTATTAGTTATTCCTTTGATTGATTAAAACTTTCACATAAAATTAAGTCATTCATTTTTATTTTTAGCAGAATGTTTGAAGAAGTTACACATAAGCAACGCACTTTTAATAGTTTATACATTTATTTTTATTTCAACTATGATATTTATATATTATTATGCTTTTGACTAGAACACAAAACAATGGTTAGTATTAAATTCTTGATACAATAAATTCTTTCAATTGTAAGCTTTCTCAAATATTAGCAACACTGAAAGTACGAACACAAATCAATAGAAAATTAGGTATACTCAGACTCGTAATTACTTTACCAGTTTTGATAACAATTTCTAGTAAATTGAAACTTCACTAAGGTTGAAACCATATAACTGTCACATAGTCTAATTATACCTTGTCATTTTATGACGTGCAAGTGACATTCAATCCTATGGTGGTAAAGCAATTAAGAGGTGGACTATACTTACTAATATCAATAAGATATATTACGTAATATATTTAGCACCGGACACATCATCGTCTTAATATCTACTTACATTTAATTTTTAAATCTTATCATAGTTTTCATTTATGAAAATAAGGCACATTTTATGTTACATAAATCACAATCTCATTGATTTTATCTATAAAATAGGTCAAGCATCATTCAAAAAGCTAAAATCTAAAGATGATTTGTTCAGCAGTTGCTTTTGCGAGTTTATTTTCATTGACAAATTAACTTGACTCTTCCTTAATTTAACACTGTCCTCAATGAGTGATCTCAGTGCCTCATCATCTTCTAGCTTGTTGGCCACTTTGATGCAATGATTGGACACGGGTTCTCCAATCTTGAAGTCCTTCTTCTCAAAAGAGACCACACTGTATGGAACATTTGCAAAACTTTCAGAATCTTTAACAACAAGACTGATAGTTGACCATGTACACTTTGTAAGTTCGTCTAGCACATTCGATAAGTCAGCTGCCAATTTTTTGGTATTATCTGCTGCATTCAATACAATATCATCAATTTTTGCGAATTCAGTACTTACATCCATAAGTTTCAGTACAAAGGCTTGCTGACGAACTTCTTTTAATATATTGCTTCCGACTTTGAGACACTTATAACATACACTGCCTATGTCTTTACATGATCTCTCTCTTCCTCTGTTAGCAGATTCGCCTTTTTTGTAAGCTAGAAATTCTTTGTAAGCATTAGAATACACAGCTTGATAGTTAAATTTAGTAACAAAGTGGTTGATATCGGCTGTGATTACTTCATTGCTCCGTCTAGTTGCAGACTGTAGCCTTACAGTAAGCTGGCTCCATGCCGATTGCAATTTCTTTATTCTTTCTGTGATATCATCAGCATCTTTAAATATTTTGTCAAAGCCACCAAGTAAGTTGGAACCATTAGGAGTTTCTTTCAGTGTAGATATGTGTGTTTTGCCAGAATCGGTCAACTTTTTGAGAGTTTCTTGTCTAGCAAGGAGATTACCAAGATTTTTATCAACTGAATTATGTTTCAGTAACAATTGTTTGCCTTCATACTTTAACGACTCAGCTCTAACAAACAATCCATTGATAAGGGAGTCATATAATTCCATTTGAGACAAGACAAGAAACATAGCATTCTTATATAAATTTTGGCTGTTTTTAAAGTTATATAAAGCATTTGGGTTCTCCAAACATCTTTGTACAGCCATTGGCACTAACGGCTTTACATTCTCTTTGACAATATAAGTTTTATTGTACAGGAACAACATGACATTTTCATTCCAGTATTTAACAATGCATTCATCATCTGGGGGCTCCATATAGTTCATCTGGGTTATTAAAATTTGCTCACTCATAGGAATTCTAGTATCATTGTAAATCTTAGATTTAAGCATAAGAACAGTAGTTGCATCATCTACTTCATAAGCTAGCTGGGACAATGTTGCTACAGAAAAAATCTTGACAATTTTCTTAGCTAAAATCTTTTCAAGGAAATCAAAAATCACTATCTTGCTAGCAGCTTCTCTTTGTTCACTTGGTATGTTGAATGTAACTCGAGAGGGGGTGTCTCTGCCTCTCAATTTGGGTTCCCATTCTAAAGCAATTCTCAGCCACTCTTCAATCAGGGCTTTGAATGGTTTAGATATATAATTCTCAGGGAACACTTCATTGGAATATTCAATGTCACCATGGAAAGATTCATACACACAAATGCTCTCATGAGCCTTCTTCTTAACATGTGGCATCCATTGCACAGGTGCCATAAATGGCAGGAATGGTCTTCTACCACAGATAAGTTCAAACACAACCAAGCCAAATGACCAAAAATCAACTGAGTTACTGTATGTTTTGCTGTATATAATTTCTGGAGCTAGATACTGTAATGTGCCAACCAGGCTGGCACATACAGAGTTAGAATCTATTTCTTTAGCATAACCAAGGTCTATTAGCTTGTATATCACCTTTCTTTGGCCTTGAACAGCTACATTGCTTTGTACTGTGTCCAATAAATGCATAACAATGTTTTCAGGCTTCAAGTCTCTGTGTGTTATTTTGTTCTGATGCAGAAAATGCATAGCATTTCGGAGATCATTTAGTATTTGTCTGATTTGTTGTTCTTTGAGCCCTGAACAGGACTCTGGTTTGTTAAGTACCTGCCGAAGGTCACCGCCGCTGCAATATTCCATACAGAGAATTGGTAGCCGGGACGGGTTGGCTCGCTCCAATCCAGGTATGAACTCTGGGGGCAAGTCTTTTGTACCCACGATATTTGGGTTTCTGCAACTCTGTAACATCTCTACTTCCTTCGTCCATCGCTCTCTATGTTTCTCAGTAAGCTCATTACCCCATTGGCAAGTCTTTATAGCCAGTTTCTCATCAGTTTTCTTGTGTTTCCATAACACAACAGTTCCAAAACTTCCTTTTCCGAGTTCTCTTTCTTTTATCCAGTCACCAATAAAGATTATGTCGTCCATTACTTACGTATTGAACTAGGTAGTTAAAATATATAGAAATATAGAACAGGAAAACACAAGCCAAAGAATTAGGCTACATATAAAAATAACTTCACGTTCAGTTTACACAGAAGTACGAAAATCACGAAGATCACGAAACTTTGTTTGATAACTAGATTTTTTAAAGGTCAACTGGGAAAAATGTACACAAAGTAATATTTTTTACTTTTATAGTCGATCACTCGCATCGAGCCCCTGCCTTATATACACTATAAATGGATGAATAATATCTAAATGGTATTTAAAAGTTTTGTTATATAAAGACCTGGATTTATTTAATTTTTCGCCAAATAAATTTGTCAAAAAAGCGTCAAGTTAAAAACCTCTTCATTCCATTGCATGCAAAAAGTTTCATGGCTTCATGCAAATCCATAACAATAACGATGCAAGATGATAATTGTTTTTATTGTAAATCATTATTACTAAAAATGAGATTATCATTATAGAAATATAAATGAGAAAATATTAACTAAAATTACAAAAAAAGGACAAATGTCAATGGCCGACGACGGGATGGCAACGTACGTTGGTCACGTCAAAATTGGCTGTCAGAACGTGCGATGTTTATTGTTAATTTTTAAATCTTCTGTTTATTAATTATTTTATCATTTTTGAGCTATAATGGTAGACATAGCTTCGTCGTGTCGGACTTGTATGAAGGACAATGTGAATTTGGTGGACTTGTATGAGACAGTTGAAATTGAGGAAAATTGTCTCCAATTAGCCGAGGTACTTGTTCAGTGTACTCCAATTGAGGTATGTAACATGGATATGGAGTAATATTTACTTGAATACTGTTAAAATGGTGTAATATGTAAGAAAATAAAATATTATTTCCATAGGTCTCCAAGGAGGATGGGTTACCTCAGCACCTTTGTGATGGATGTGTCAAGGTGCTGCACCTCGCGTACTCGTTCCGTAAGCAGGCGGCGAAGGCACAAGATGAGTTTAAGAAACTCTTACAAACAAATGTAAAAACAGAACCTCAAGAACTTGACCTGAAAATGGAGCACGATCACAACTATTTTGCAACTTATGAGGAATTCAGTTTCAACCCTGATTTATCCAAAACCGAGATCGAAGACAAAGAATATACATGTAGTAAATGTAATAAAAAGTTCACAAAAGAGAAAAAATACTTGAAACATTTAGTAGCACATGAGAATTTATCACTAGAATGTGACATTTGTAAAAAGTTATATCCAAACCAGACGCTGTTGGACAAACACAGAGCCAAGCATGAAATGAACATGTGTTTTGTTAGTGATCAGTGTTTTACAAGTGAGACATATTTACTAGAAGATAATATGGTGGACCACACTGAGGAAGTTCAAGTAAAATCTGAAGATGAGATACCAGCACTTAAATTACAATGTAGCCATTGTAGTCTTACATTTACAAAACAGAGATCTCTCTCAATGCACATGAGAAAACATAGAGATCAAAATGAGAAAAAAGAATTCATTTGTGATACTTGTGGAAAGACATTTCGCATGAAACATTTGTTGAAGCGGCATGTGGCTATGCACAGCGAAGTGAAGCCATACAAGTGTGAGAAATGTTCCAAGACATATGCCAGACGAGACCGGCTGATGTCTCACATGTATACTCATAAAGAACACAAGCCTTATATCTGTGAATATTGCAAGAAAAGTAAGCTTTTTTGAACTATTCTGTTACTAGTTGTTTTTTTACAAAGTAATGAAATGAATTAGTTTATTCTGTAAATATGATATCTGGAACAAACTCAGAGGTCACAGTCTCTTAAAGTCCAGACATAATCTTGGTCAGATAAATGTGTTTGTCAAATATAATGTGTTATGTAAGTTAACATTTCAAAATGCAATTCTACTGACCCTGTATCGTAAATTTATAATAGCTTTGTGCTACATTGATTATGCTACTACAAGCACTGTTACAAGACACAAGCACTATTTAAAACTAGTTTCAACCAATCACATTTGAGTGGTGTATTTAAGCTTTATTTTAAAACTACTATTGATGCTGGAGTCTTGAGTAAGGTTCTGTGTGGGCCCAAATATCAAACATTTCTGCTTTATATCTCCAGGTTTTGCCCAGATGTGCAGTCTAAAGGACCATCTCCGAACCCACACTGGCGAGACGCCATTCCTGTGCTCAGAGTGTGGCAAGGGCTTCTCCAACAATTCCAACCTGAGGCAGCACATGATGAGGCATACCGGAGTCAAGCCATATGCTTGTAACTTGTGCCCGAAGACTTTCTGTACTAAAGGTAAGACTTTCTAACTAATTTTAAAATGCCTGGACTGGCGATACTAACGTCGGACGCATGATGTGCAGTCAGTTGTGCTACAAGGTTGCTGACTAGGCTATACAACGTGTAACATTAAATGCGCAAAACCTGAAAATAGTTTGATCAGAATAACGGGCAGAATGAAATGAACCACTTTTCAATATAGGCCACATTTTTCAAAAAATCTTCATTAAAAACGTTGCCGTGTTTATTTATTAATGTGCTTGCCAATGTCAGCGCGGCGCAGCGGCCCGGTGACGACTCCTCCCTCGATAAAGCGTCGTCGCAGACGCAAGAAACGATCAGAATGGCCAGTAAAACTAAAACAGCACATAAAACCTTTACAATTTTTTTTATAACTAATTTTCTCTGTGAAATAGGTCAATTGAATTAAAAATCAGTTGGGGTGTCTGAGGTTTTGCGCATTTAACGTTACACGTTGTATAGCCTTCTTCAAGAATTGGTTTATCAAATGCAGAGTAAGAATTTTTCAAATTCGACCAGTTTTTCCAGAGATAAGCCTGTTAAAACAAATAAACAAACTCTTCAGTTTTATTTCTAGTATTGTTAATATTGATATAAAACACTTGACATTTGAAGTGGTATCAACTAAAAATATTACCATCAACAACACCATTAATAATGAACAGTTTTTCCCCCACGTGTGACAATGTCTCGTGAGCCCTAAGTCAAAGCCTAATATTATCCATAGAGATAGATAATATTCTATAATGGTAATTAATTGTGAAGATAAGGCACTCACAAAATATTATGAAATACTTAAAACGAGTTCCAGGTCAATTATCAAGTCATACATAAAACAATTGAATTCCAGGTCAGATGAGGTCGCACGTGTCCACTCATACAGGGGAACACCCTTACAAATGCGAGGAGTGTGGCGCCGCCTTCACCAAGCAGAATTCCCTGAAGAAACACTCCATGATACACCTGGCTATTCGGCCATTTGCCTGCGAGACTTGTAATATGAGGTACGACATGAATTATGACATCCTAAAATATTTTATTAATTTAATTTTTTTATTGCTGAATGTGCCTGCTCTTGACCTCGATCGCGCCTGATGGAAAGCGATGGATGAGGTGTATGATGGAACGAGCGTGCCCAGAAGATGCCTGTTCACTCTTGCTTTGAAGGCAGACGGGTTAATTGTGGAGCAGATGCTGGCAGAAAGTTTCACACTTTGGCTGTGCGCAAAGTACAAAACGAAATGCGCGTCGTGATATCGTCGTCCTTTTCCTTCTTTCGTCTTCCGCTCTTCTGACATAGACTGTTATTTTAGCTTACTAATTTTATTCTATAACATTTATAATGGTTGGTTCAAGGTGGGTCAGGCTCATAATTATTTTTACTCTACCAACTGACTAATTTTTCCAGGTTCACCTGCAAAGATCACCTAAAGCGTCACACCAGAATACATACTGGCGAGAAACCTTACAAGTGCAAGTATTGTGAGCGAGCGTTCTCTCAGAGTAACGACTTAGTGAAGCACACGCGCCAGCACATCGGACAGAACATATACCAGTGAGTACACAATAATATCATCTGCCATCATCTGCCTAGCCTTTTCCCAACTATGTTGGGGTCGGCTTCCAGTCTAACCGGATGCAGCTGAATACCAGTATTTTACATGGAGCGACTGCCTATCTGACCTCCACAATCCAGTTACTGGGTAATACGATACTCCTAGGTAAGACTGGCTGTCAGACTTTCGGGCTTCTGACTACCCGTAACGACTGTCAAAGATTTACGAATGACAGCCAACGGCTTAACGTGATTTCCGAGGCACGGAGGGGTCTTATATATACATAATCTTGTATAATTTTATTCCAGGTGCACAATATGCGGCTCCCGATTCCGACTGCTATCAGAACTGAAGCAACATTACCCAGTCCACTTCGCAAACGGTGACGAGGTTAATGACCCACAACTCAGTACCAAAGACTCCACAGAATCAATCAACAACGAAGGTCCAAAACAGCTGCCGATGTTAGAGCTCAAACCGCCAGATTTTAGCCTAATGACCTTCAAAAATGATAAAGATCTTCCCCCACTTATCCCAAAACCGCCGGAAGTTGATAAGGATCTTCAGATGTTGACTTTAAAGCCTCCAGAAAGTGTCGAGAGCGATCCCGTGCGTTCCTGCTCAGATTCGAACAGAATCGTTATTACTATCAATAGCTGTGATACTAATGGCGTTGTTAATGGAATTACTATTAAACTGCCGTCTAAAGAGAGCTAGGATTTGGTTATTGGGTTACAGTGGCGTAAATAAATGGATGATGTTCAAAAATTGTCAAATTAAATTAGTTAGAGAAACTTGACTGACATGATGGGTTTAGATATCTAGACATAAAAAGAAACGTATATGGTTCGATGATTTTTTTTGGGGGTAGTGACCGCTAGTTGTGTAGTTACTTCAGTTGCTTAGTTAAGGAAAAAGCATCAGGGTACCTTGCAAATTATTTTAGGTTTTTTTGAAACTTGCAGGTCGGGTTTTATAAGGTTGTATGTTGATCTAGATATGATTCGCGACCGTAACAAATATTTATTCATAGAATTATAATAATGAATGAATTTTCTTCAATCATGTCTAGGTATCAGTACCCATCATGACTGCAGTTTCGCTAAATAATTTAATTTGACCCTGTTTTATTACTGCAGTCAAACCTGGATAAGGGAGAGCTCAAGGGACCGCGATCGCTTTTTCTCGTATAGAGGTTTCTCACTAACTCGAGTTCCAGGGTCGGGTTCTAGGGTCCTACCTTACAGAGTTACAAAAAGGGTCTGTCTCACTTATAGAGGTCTATAAAAATACGGCAAATATGACGTAATTAGAAACAAAATATGTGTCTGTATGGGTATTACATATTTATTGACATTTTTAGTCTGACTATGGTTTTTACAGTCCAGTATGGCAGAATAAGGCATTTTAATATTATTTAACTTAAATTGTATGTTGACGCAGTCTAGTTTGCGAATGAGAGCGCTTGAACAGCAAGTTCATACTGCAGTACTAACTAGCGGCGACACTGCCACGCCTACTTACTATTTCCACTGTTCTTTCTTTTTCGTGGAATAGAATGAGTTCCTCGAACTATAGGTAATAACAAAACAATAACAGGTGCACATTTGGTTTGAATTAAATAAGGGTCCTTCGAAATTTAAGAATGTGTCATAAATAACAAAAGTTAAACGCGTTTAAGTGGAGAGAGTTCATAGAGGTTTTAGGAAGGCAAAATGATGGGACCTGGTAAATACTCTCATTAATAGAGTTTTCTCGCTTACCCAGTCCTCACTTACTCAGGTTTGACTGTTTTTATTCGGATTAGCTTGAGTCCGCACTTTTTGATGTTCAAAAGTAATAATCTCCTACAATGCTGTAACTCATATCTCCGTTGCGAAAAAGGTAATTGAATTCCTCTAAAAGTATTTGGCTTTTTGTATAAAGGGCTGTATAAAACATAGCTACGCGTCATGTAGATATATTCTGTAATATTAAGAACAGACCGAGTTAAAAAAAAAATGGGTCTCCAATCTCGAATTGAGGCTATGCATTAAGACTAGGCTAAAATTATAAAATATTATTTCAGCTTGAATACTTTTGCTGTAGTTTTATGCAGCGAATCTAATGATTTTATAATGTTGATCATTCTTCTAAATTACGCATAGAGAATATAACCACTAGAGAGCGTATGGGCCGATTTCTTCGAAGCACACGACTCACTACTGCGGGCCGGGGGATGAGGAAGAACGCGCGGCTGCAATTGGTCAGTTCAAGGTCAAGTTGCATCGTTAGGGCTGCTTTACTTCATTAATAGAAAATAGTCGATATCGATAAAATGGATTTTAACATTATAATAAATACTAAATCAAAATCATAGAAATAATATTTAATCAAAATCAATCAGTTACAAAAAAAATCCCGGAAATGGACTGATCGGCCCCGGTCGGGGACAGAAAGAACTAAAAAATCCCGGAAAATACAAAAAAAAAAAAACCGACGAACTGAAAACCGAGGAGGTTCTCAGTTCGTCGGTATTTCTTTTTTGAAGTCGGTTAATAGTAGATAGTTATTTTATTAAAGTATGTGAATTGAATAAAAAATGTATTCATTTTATTTTTCTCGATATCAACTTTCAGCTATTAAAGATAACAGCACTATTTTTTACGATAAACATACAAAAGGAAAGAAAGGGATAGAAGCATTAGAATTGTCTAATACAAGAACGAGACTTTTCCAAAAGACATCAACGCGCGACTCAAAAAGTGTGCTCGTTTACCCAGCCACCATTTTAAATAGACCCCTGCAGTGGCTTATAATCTGATTAAATCAAAAATAATTTTTCGTAATGTTTATGTACCGATGAAAAGTTATGTCATCCTTCTTGTACCTAGATGTCTAAGAATGTTTCCCACACCACTTCACCGCGCATGAAGGCATTTTGATGCGTTATAATTGCATAAACGTTATAAAAAAATTATATTAATTTAGCGTGCACGCAGGTCTAACACTTGGACACAACTAAAATTGCTACTAGTACCGTAGCCTATACATAGGCGACAAAATACTAATAGTTTTCGTGCGTCGGGGCACTGTATACGCAGTCAAGTGGTTATAATAGTCTTTGAAATTACGTAACATGACAACAATGAATGCTGTTGAATTACCAACATGAACGGAAGGACCAATGAATGAGCTCAATCGGACTTAAGCGGACTGTATTTTATCCAGTAAGCGCTCCTCAACTTGGGACGTTAGTGCTCGCGTGCTCTACTTATGTAGAGCATTTTTAATTTAAAGATTTTTGAAGGAAAGTCATGAATAGTTAAAAAATATGCTTTCATGTTCAAGAAGGCTTTATTATGAAACTAAATGAGGCACCTGGAATATGTAATGTAACGTAATGTAGAGGAATACTATGAGTGTGTCTTTGAGTGACCTTCAATTTGCGCTCAAATTCTTGGAGTGCGTTCTACAATGGTAGAACGCGCGCCTACTGGAGTGTTAGGCTGCGTTTCCACTGAAGTGGAGCTGGGCGGAGCGGAGCGGAGACGTGCAGGAATCGTCCAATCACAGACGAGACGAATGGCGTGATTAGGATTTTAACCATTGTGATTGGTCGATTCCTGCACGTCTCCGCTCCGCTCAGCCCAGCTACGCTTCCGTGGAAACGCACATAGCCGTCATCTACGCATTCTGTACATCAAACTAAGTAACATTGCATATGGGGTATACAAAGTTGTGTTAAAACATTAAAAACTTGATTTCGTAAAAAAAAGCGTCAGTAAAACTTGGAATTTTAACCTTCAATATCTTCGTAACTAGAAGGTTCTCAGGTATGGTCAAGTACAAAAAAAAAAAAAACATTACAATGACGAACGAGTACAAGTGACTCGGCTTCGTTAAGTGTCTTTTTACACGTGTTATGTGATGCCGACAAAAGGCATTGGTGCCGATTGCCTGTTTCACAAACTAAACTAAATTAAAGTTCAGTGTATCTTTTTCTTTCTATTTCATTAGGAAAAGGATAGAAGATAAATATTAGTTTAGTCCTGGCAAATTAAGATACTCCATAGACAAGTTTAGACGTGATTAAAAAATTGGCCACTAAAAATACGTTAATTTACGCCAGGTGCCGACTAATTTGACAGGACTAAACTAATATTTATCTTCCGTCCTTTTCTTAATGAAATTAAAAAAAAAAGATGAACTGAACTTAAATTTAGTTTAGTTTGTGAACAAGGGAATCCGCGCCATTGCCAGTGTAAATGTGTTAAGCAACTACACCGCAGATTTTTAAAGAAAATAGGCTCTTGTCAACATTTTAAAGATAATCTTTTGTTAAAGATAAGCACTGTACAAATGAATAGTTAAACGTTAATAATAAATCTGTACAATTTTGTAATAAAATGCTGTTTGACTCTGTTACAGTGCGACCGACCGAGTGAATGCGTTCTTGACACCTGTCAGTTTCATACAAACGAATACGTGTTTTGCGAATTTGATCTTTATTAGCTACTAAAATTGACACACTGACAGGTGTCAGGAACGCATTCTCTCGACGGCCGGACTGTAGTAATTAACGCTCTCTATTCACGTATTAGTTCTCATTTATAGCCTAGTACTACTGCCAATTAGTGCCTTCACAGTTTATATGGCTTTTATGTAAACATAAGTAAATGAATTGACTGTCTTAACTGCTTGTCCTATACTGCAACGGCCTTAAATAATATCTAGAATAATGTTTTAGGTTTTGTCCTATTCTGTGCAATTTATAAAAACATGGGTTCCGCTGTTATTTTTAAACCACTTCACTGAAACCCTGTCAGTGCGACAAATCTATTAATCTAGTAGCTAATGAAGATCAAATTCGCAAAGCACCTATTCGTTTGCATGAAACTGACAGTGACAGGTGTCAAGAACGCATTCTCTCGACGGCCTAACTGTAACCGGCTTGCGTGTATAAACCGGATGTGTAAACGTAAGCGAAGCAAAAAGAGTGTGAGGATCGTAGCAGGTGGCGTTCTGTAGTGTCTGCGTACCCCTATGGGAAGAAAGCGTGAGTTTACGTGTGTGTGTATACAAAATTTTTGTTACTTACGACTTTTCTTCTTCGTGGTCGGGTAGGTAATGTCGACTCCAGTAAGGTAATAAAAAACTAGCGTGCAATTAGTGTGCTAAATAATAGGTATTTAGCACACTAATTGCACGCTATTTTTTTATTTTATTTTTTTATTCCGAATAAAAGGGTATATAATAATGCCCTTTTATTCGGAATTGTTTTTCTTGGCAGTTGTTCAAGTTAAAGTATGGCGTATAATACAGCATGCCTGATGGCAACTCCTTTAGCAATTTCCATTGTATTCTGTCATGAGGCACTCTCTTCCAGTTAGAAACCACTAATAATTGCCTATGTTACAGAATAAATAGAAAGTACAGCCCGGTTCAAACTTTATGGCGGCTCTGAAGTGCGTTACTCTCTGCGCAGTACCTCACCCCCTCACCCGCGCTGGCAGTTGAATTTGATACAGCGCATCGACTCGCCTCATGTTCCGAGCCGCCATAAGGTTTGAAACGGGCTGTAATTGTTCAATTTCTTGATGTTGTGAACCAAAAATCCTAAGATGGCGCTAACGAAAATGATTGTATTGATGTTAGTAACAAGTACTTTGCCCCAAGCAAAATGCAGCGCCTAACTAATGTAGGCTTAGAGCAAAATCTTCAGATGTCGCCACTATCCGTTGTTCCTTTAAAAAGAAATATCCTTTGAACACTTACCTATAAATTATGGAAGCTAGTTATTCTTTTACATTCACTATTGTAAGCATAACTGAGGAAATGACTGTGTATCTGTCGAAGATGGATTGTACAATCCGCTGTTTTACAAAACCGCTGGTGGTTTTACAAAACAGCTTCGTTATGTAAAACAACTGAAAAATGTTCAGCAGTTTTCCATAATTACTGAACTTTAACACGCAGAATTGCATAAACGTTTTGCACTTATCAATGCAGCGGGTTAAAGATTAGCGGATTTGTAAAACAACGTGAAATGAAACGTCAGATTGTAGATTTTTGTTCTAAATTTTGTCGCTCGTGGCTCTGTGTGTATAATAATAAAACCAGTAATACGAGCAAAAATACCTTAATTCAAGTGATAACAGTCATTTTAAGGACAATTAAATATTAATTTAAAGTTATCGACGCTTTATGAAATACGCTCATTGTGACTGATAAAGCTAAAAAATGATAAGCCATTCTGCATTACGTCTAAACGTCGGTAACAGTTTTGTAAAACGTAGCGCAATGACAATCCAGCTGAACGATGTTCAGAGGTCTTACATAACTTAGCTGTTTTGTAAAACAACTAGTGGTTTTGTGAAACAGCAGATTCTACAATACATCTTCGACATATCTATTATAGGTAGACCTCTACCCTGTCCTTCATGGAAACAGCTGTGATGTTATGACGTCAGAGGTAACTCACTATACATAAGCTCTAGCCCGCCTACCCGGGTGCTACTCAATATTTTAAGTATTACGGTCATTCTACAATTCGGCGTTCTTTGCCTAATTACCGTAACCTTTTTTATTTTTCACTGATTTGACTTAAACACATTAAAATATGAAACAAATCAAAGATACGAATTCAATAATTAATGTGGCATGTAACAATTAATGGTGGTTTTCTAGTTAATGAGACTTAAAAATTTTATGGGTATGGTAATTAGAAAAATTGAATATTTAATGCAACGGTAATTAGAAAATATCATCAAGTCTATGTAAAATATTATATAATGAAATGATAGTAACACACATTAATAATTTTTACACATATAATTATGATTAAAGCAATAGAATTAACGATGTCATTCATAATCATAACCCATAGTAAAAAAGACACTTTATCATTGCTATAATTTATTAAAAATTAGACACTTTCAATGAAAATCAGGTAAAAACATACTAAATAAAACAAACATTGTCTTAATTGGTAATTTTTTTAGTTTGTTGAAACGATATTTATTAAAAAGGTAAGTAGGATGGAACTTAAAAAGAATAATATTCTAAATCTTCATGGATAATAAGAATAGATCTAGCTTAAAGCTACTCACAGCTCTTTTAAGATTTACTTATACGAGTATTAATATCACTGAGTACTTATACTATATATAGAATCATCATAATTATACAGACTAGTATGTCATACATTTCAATCAGTCTTGTTTTATAGTAATTTTATATTTAAAAATAACAAGCAATCAAAAAACAATATAAAAAAACTGAATGTAAAAATCAATATTTAAAAAACAGATTCATCAGAATCAGATAAATCTAAAATGGAAACTCTAGTCTTCTTTTCCTTAATACTATTATTTGGAACATTTTTCATTGTTTTGAAGGAAGGCATTGTAAGACTAAAATCAACAGGAGACACAGGAGCCCAAAAACTGTCCGTGTCAGATAAATTTAAGCTACTTTCCGCTTTTTCGAATTTCTCAAACCTATTTACCATATCATGTTTGGAAATAAGAGACTTCGAAGACCCAGGAAATACATAAGCGGGCTTCACTAGCCGATTAGATAAAATTTTAGGTTTGTCTGAAGATTTTTTAGCACTAATAGACCGTGATGTATCGCAATTATATTTGTTTTCAGAAGGTGCAGATAAAATGAATCTGGAAGCCGCGGAAAGTTCAGCCTCTTCTGCTTTTTCTAAATTCAAAGAGTAAAATCCATGATGTCTACCATGTTCACATTCAATAGCTTGATACATACACTGTTGCGCATTACAGCTTAACTTTCGCATTGCAAGTAGGTTCGGTTTTGATGAACTCCAAACGACTTGATGGACTTTCATTGTGCCCTTATACTCCCGTATGTCTTTAGGGATCAGCAGATCTTTTTGAAGAATATCTGCTTCTTGTACTATATCTGTAATGACTCCCTTGACATTGGCTTTCAATTTTTCAGAAAGAGTTTCGATATTGACAATATCGCAGCCCTGAGCCACGATTCTATCTGCAGTTCTTTTTATCGTTGCTCCTACGCCATCTGCTGAGCTTTTGCCATGACCACTCTCTGTATAGTTCCAGGCAACTACTCTTAGATTAGGAAATTGCCACTGAAGTTGAGAGATGATATAAAATATTTTTTTATTTCGATATTGGCCCGTCGGAGAATCTGATATAAAATGGATGACATTTACGTGAGGAGCTTCATTTTCAATGAAATTTAAGATAGGTATGAGATGACTCCAAACTGCAACTGCGTCATGTCTAAGTGAAGGACTCAAAGTGCAAAACGACTGAGTCCGCAATACTCCACTTTTCTTGTAATGACTAACAGACGTGTGCAGTGTAATTTGCTTCCGGCTGCCACCAAAATGGAATGATTGGATTTCATCTGTGTATTTTGTATTGTAATTTTCGCTAAAATCAACGTGGATTATACAGTCATTTTCAGCTAAATTTTGTTTTAAATGTTTAATGTAAGTATTTTGTGAAACTTTATTAGCACAATGGTTCATGTAAGGTGGCAGCAACTGTTCAAACTTTTCAATTACTTCTTTAGGGTTAGCTGTAATTTTCTCCTTGACCGTTTGATTTGAAGTTTTCTCTTTCCCATCTTTAGTGTAAGTTACCTGTTTTGTTATCCAATGGTAGTAAAAAATCTGCTTTGCATTATCAAATTCTTTATAATGAATATTCCTATTTGCGCAATCTACACATCTTCTTGAAAGACACTCTGTACTTTCTGAAACACAGCATAATGATGACAAAACTTTATGAGCGGAGCTTTGGTCGATTAGTTCAAATCGTTTGAGTGACGCTATGATCAAGTCCATATTAGTATGGGTCTTACACATGCAAGTCTCTCTTGCTCGTGAATCTGGAATCACGACCCAAAATGGTCGCATCTTGCAAAATGTCGAGTAGCTGATTTTATAGGTGTGTAACTGTAGAAATTTGGTGTGAAGATTTAACAAAGTGTCTGTCAAGAAACGTTTTTGCTTTTTTATTGTTTTTCTTGAAATGTATTCTCTCTTGCCAGGACAAATGCGACTGTTCTCATCTTGTTCTAAAAAAAATTGGACGTCTTGTTTGATTTTCTCTACATTGCTCTCTATAATATTATTATGTAAATACTTTGGTTCGTTTTCCTTATTGTGACTTAGTTTTGGGTTTGCATGTAGCGTGTTTTTATATTTCAGTCTTAATGCTTGCTTCCTGTACTTTTCTTTTGCTCTTTTTAACTCCTCTATTTTTTTTCTCATATATGACATTTCTTTATTTGTTTTATATACATGTCTTCTTAATAACAATAAGGGTGAGATTTTTTTACGTTTCGGTTTCTCGACAATTCTCTTCGAAGATAGTGAAGTTGGTGTTGAACACAAGGAAGACGCTCGTTCCGTAATATTCACACTTGTATCTTTATTTTCTGTCAATTGCTCATTATTGCTTAATAATAACATACTTTCAGTAGAAGATGATGACAGAGCACTAGATGAACGCGGCGTTGATGTGACTAAGGTAGGTTTAAAATTTGGTGTCTTCTTCAACGGAACTAATTCTTTTTCAAAAGAAGTCGACTGTAGACAAATCTCTTCTTGCTGATTATCTTTTTTTTTTGATTTGGGATTTTCGGAACAATTTTGTAAAGATACTCTTTTAGTGTAATTTTTTGAGCGCAGTGAGTATGATAAAACATTGAGATGTAGTGGTGTTGACAGAGTTTCAAGAGGATCTGTTATATTGTTATCAAGCACACCTATATCTACCACTTCTTCCTCAATTGTTTCCAATTTTTCCTTTTCCTTTTGTCTTTTATAGTAAGCTCTGAAATTTTCCCTATTTCTTTTTTGAGTTTTCTTTCGGTTTTTGGGTGACATTTCGCAGATAGGAAGTATATTTTTATCTCTTTTTCTTTTATTATACCTTTCTTTCTCTTTTTCTTTTGATTGAGTATATAACACAGGGTCATTTTTAATTCTTTCTCTGCGTTGTCGTGCGGCGAGCCTTCTCTTTTCTTTAATTTCCTCTTTGGTCTTTTTGGGTTTTCCCATCCTATAAATTAAATAACTTGATCAGCATATAATATAGACATACTAGCCGTGCCCCGCGGTTTCACCCGCATAAGTTTCGATCCCGTGGGAATATCGGGATAAAAAGTATCATATGTGTTAATCCTGGTTATAAACTATCTGTGTGCCAAATTTCATCCAAACCCGTTTAGCCGTTTTTGCGTGATTAAGTAACAAACATCCAAACATCCACACTTTTACATTTATAATATTATAGTAGGATTAGTAGGATTTACGGACAATGATAATAATAATCTACGAAAACCGCGGGAAAACTTTCCATTGGTACGACATCGCGGCTACAGTTAGTAAACAAGTATTAATTTTTCATACAACGGTAATTATAAACATATGGTAATTAGTATACGGTAATTAGAAAACGATAGATTTTCTTAAAAATGATGAAATCCGACACAGTATGCAAATACTAGCTTATTACAAAATACGGAGGTCAAACTACTGTCTCCATTTACATGATCAACTTGGGTGTAACTTAAAAAATCAAGTATTAAAATAAGTACAACGGTAATTAGAAAAGTTTTTAACCAAGGCTACGGTAATTATATACTCACGTGCTTTATTGGCGGTACACTGACGTTAGAGACGTGTAACTGCTGATGGGCCGCGGCACACACTGAGAAGACGCGACGCGTACGGTAGTGATGTGCCAAATACTGTTAATTAGTGATGTGTACCCAAGAACATAAAATGTCACGGCAATTATAACTTTCGATTGGACATGTGGTTACTTATTGATAATTATTTATAGACTGGTTCTATTGAGTCGATATTTTTTTATGCGATACACGTTGCTTAATACCGTTTATAACGTTGAATGGATCAAAGTAAATCTGTACGTTATAAAAATTACAAGCAAGTTTTAACATTAAGTTGGTGTGCGGACACGCCACGGTAATTAGAGAACAGAGGTTCTTTGAACATAGGTTAAATTAATTTAGTCTTAACTACTTAAAACGGAAGGCAATGTTTTGGTTTACAGCTAGATACGGATGCTATCTAACATATAAAAAAAATTGCATGATTGAATATGATAATATCACGGATTATGCAAGCCCGGACACGTAAAACTTGCTAATCGGAGAATGGCCGATTAATTATTTTTAAATGATTAATATGTAAGTTTGTTTTTTGATCTTCCATGTTTATAACTACTACTAATTTTTTTATTCTACTATTTTATTTGTATACGTAAATATTATATGTTACGTTATGTCTTTGCATTTAGTTATTTAGTGCATAATATTATTGTTATTGTAGAAAATTATGTATGGCCCTTAATTGTTGTGGGTAAGCAACGGGCTCTAAGAAAAACTAGAGGAAAATAGTACTGATTATTATGAAATGAGTAATTCATTTTGGTGTGATATTTCAATTCGAATACTTTATTATTGGATATATTATTTAACTTCAATATTTATTCTACTTCAATAAAAGTATGTTTTTTATTGGAAATAGCTACCTATTATTATTTAAGTTATAGAAAAATGACCCAAATTCGTGGATATTTTAATGAAAAATAAATACGGTCTTTTTTGTAATGAACCTTTTCTTTTGTTGCCCATAAGTGGTTTCCTAGGGCCGTGTTTTCTCTACATTAACGGCCTGTTTTATCACCCTGTGATAAGTTTTAGTTAACTTATCTGTCAGGTACCGACTAATACTAACACATTTGATTTGTATTTTACATAGTGCCTATCCGGATTGAAGCAGTGGTGGCTCAGTGGTAACGGCCGCGACTTACGAGTTGTATGTCGTAGGTTCGAACCCAGACAGGCGCTTTACTTTGTGTAAATTATTTCATCACCGCTGCTCTCAAAACGGTGAAGGAGAACATCGTGAGGAAACCGGCCCCAGAAATAAAAATCCAGAGACATGTGACATCTACCAACCCGCACTTTGCCCGTGTTGTGGTTTATGGCCCACTCCCTCTCACAGATACGGAGAGGCCTGTGTCCCAGCAGTGGGATCATTATGAGACTATAACTTTAAACCGTACCATAAACATTACCTAATAGTATATAGGGTGACTGGTAATTAGTGACCGATACTTAAACACATGATTGTACTCATCATTACAAACAACTTTTACTATCGGACCAAATCCGAAGTCGCGAAAAAAATTCAGCTGTTCCCTACATTTATGTTCGTACGAGTCGTCAAAATGTAGGGAACAGCTGATTTTTTTTTCGTCATTTCACTTTTTGTCCCATTATAAAACTTGTCATGAGTAGAATCATGTGATGTTTTGTCATGAGTAGAATCATGTGTTTAAGTATCGATCACTAATTACCAGTACAACTTTTACTATGGGACCAAACCTTTGCGCATTTAACGTTACACGTTGTATACAACGTGTAACGTTAAATGCGCATAACCTGAAAATAGTTTGATCAGAATAACGAGCAGAATGAGTTGAACCACTTTTTTAATATAGGTCACATTTTTCAAAAAATCTTCATTAACCCTTAAATTGTCACCCTTAGATTTCTTGTGTGTATAATGTTGAAATTGCGTATATGGGTTAAAATTAGGATAGAAAAGAGGATAAAGAATAAAAAAAACATTTTTTTTTTGTATTTTTTTTATTGTTTTTACAATGTCTAATAAAACGGACATTGTCCATTATATGTGCAGTGGTGGTACATGAAACTACGTCACATAAAACGGACATGGCATATTATATGTGAAGTTGTGGTACAGTGCTTAGGAGTGTTAAAACAGCGTCTGTGTGCGTGGAAATACTGCGTCCTTTAAAACGGACAAAATCAATTTAAGGGTTAAAAACGTTGCCGTGTCTATTTATTAATAGGTCAAGCAAGCCAATGTCAGCGCGGCGCAGCGGCCCGGTTACGACTCCTCCCTCGATAAAGCGTCGCCGCAGATGCAAGAAACGATCAGAATGGCCAGTAAAACTAAAACAGCACATAAAACCTTTACAATTGTTTTAATGACTTATTTTCTCTCTGAAATAGGTCAATTGAATTAAAACTCAGTTGGGGTGTCTGAGGTTTTGCGCATTTAACGTTACACGTTGTATAGCTCTACATAAGACCATCGCACGTGAATATAAAATGAGCAGTGTTCCTTAAGGGTCATTGTTAGTTGCATCTAAGCATCTAAGTAGTACTTATTGAAGAGGGCTCGAACCGAGTTGCGTCATTCTACGTGACCCAATGAGGAGACGGGAGGCTTACGACGGCGACACACCAAGCCCCGGAGCGAACTAAAGTTTATTCGAATCCTTGTTACCTCCACACGGAGAGAAAATTCTTAGAAAAATTACCGTGCTCGTCACTATAAAATAAAGTGAGTGCAAGTGACATCTACAGAAAACTTTCTGAGTGAGATTGGGAAAAAATCACTATTTGTCCAATAAATTTTACTGTACAGCATAAGAATTTTTACTGTGCTAGCATGGTAATTTTTCCATTACCACTCAAATGCACTCAGATTATGAGACAGCACAGTAATATTTCTAAGAATTTTCTCTCCGTGCACTTAAACGAATAGGTATATCAACCTTCAGTGTCAATGAATATCCGAATGATTAGTTCTATTAGGTTGTCTCATACGTTCTTGCCATATTTTATTTTTGTCAAATTTTCTCGCATTTAAACTGAATTCAAGAAAGTTCTAGATCTTTCTAGTAAGGATGAGTATCTTTTAAGGTGAGGGTATAAATAGGCGCGGACGCAACGCAATAATTAGTCTTTAGTGAAAATGGATCAGCGTCAACTGCGAGCTATTATGCTATATGAGCATCGACTTAAAGTCTCTTCAACAGAAACGGCTAAAAAGATTAACACTGCATTTGGACCGGGTACTACTAGCGATCGGACTGTTCGTTTCTGGTACAAGCGTTTTGACACCGGTGATATAAGCTGCGAATATCAACCTCGCCCAGGCCGACCAACCAGCTTCGATGAAGATGCTTTGCGTCACAAACTTGAGCTACATCCAGACTATAGTACGCGCGATTTAGAGAAGGCGCTTGGACAATCCCACAAGACTATAGATCGTTATCTCAAATCGATGGGATATCGCAAAGTGATGTCACGTTGGACATCTCATGCGTTAACGGACCATGACCGGGCCGTTCGTGTGGCCATTTGTCAAAGTTTGTTACTTACTTCGTCCGCACAGACTTTCTCAAGGACATTATTACATGTGACGAGAGCTGGATACATTATGAAACTAACACGCGTCATGTCTATTGGATTCCTCGCGGGGAAAATCCACCAGCCCAGCCTAAACTTAATGAACACGGTCGTAAGATTATGTTGTCTGTTTTCTGGGATTGGCAAGGAATGATTTTCTGGGAACTCCTCGAATCTCATCAGACTATCTACGCCAATCTGTATACGCAGCAGCTTCACAAACTAGCAGAGATGTTAAAAATTAAGCGGCCAAAACGACTTGGTGTCCAACTTTTGCATGACAACGCACGACCTCATTGCGCCAAGTTAACACATAAACAGCTGGAGGAGCTAGGATGGCTGACTGTTCCACATCCACCGTATAGCCTGGATCTTGCGCCTTCAGACTTTCATTTATTTCGAGCTCTTAAATTTCATTTACTAGGGAAAAAATCGAAAATTCTGGAAGTATTAAAATTGAACTTGAAAATTTTTTCGAGTCCCAGCCTGCCTCATTTTGGGAGAAGGGTATTCAAATTTTGCCCAGTAGATGGCTGACTGTTGTTGATAACGAGGGAGACTATATAATTGATTAAATGTATTTTTTATTAATAGAAAATATTAATAATAATTTGTCTTTTAACTGGCAATAATTTATGAGACAACCTAATAATCATAAAAATGCTGAAGTTGTAACGCAAACAGATTTTTAATAGTGGATGTTAAAGTTGTTTTTTCAAGAACACACATTTCTTAAATTCGTTTTAGTTTAAATACGAGAAAATTCGAGTAATATAAAATATGGCAAGAACTTATGAGACAATTACCTAATATTATACTTACTTTTTTAAATTTTATTCCATGAAATATAAAAAAAAAAATCTATTAAGTATTTTTTTTAATATAGTATTTAGGGCCGGCAAGTAATTATGGAAAATAATGTCAAACAAATGTTCACCTCTAGTGCGTGGCAGATGTAAACCTTTTCATTTTTTTTTTTTCATTACATTTTCTCACATTCCTGCGTTATCTCAGTGACTGTGTCTCGGATATTTTGTTTTAATTGTTGAAGGTTCGTTGGCCTGTTAGTATAGACACGTCCATTTAGATAGCTCCACAGAAAAAAGTCAGGAGCGGTTAAATTCGGGGATCTTGGGGGCCAATCAATGTCACCGTTTCTCGAATTTAATCGACTCGAAAACGTTATTTTCAATGTCTCGATTGTGGCTCGTGATTGTGCCGTATGAGATGTGGCCCCGTCTTGTTGGAACCACATGTTTCCTAATCCCAACTGATTCACTTGATGTAAGAAAAAAATGTTTATCATATTAAAGTATCGATCTTCATTCACTGTAACAACATCACCCATAGCATCTTCAAAGAAAAGGCCAATTACTCCTTCTGACCAAATTCCACACCAAACTGTTACTCAACGTGGATGCAGTGGTCGTTCGTGGATCAACGAAGGCAGTTCTTCGCCCCAATAGCGAGAATATTGTTTATTCACAAATCCACTGAGGTCAAAATGAGTTTCGTCACTCATAATGATTTTTTGATGAAAATCTGGGTCTCTTTCCAGCTTGGTTAACATAACACTACAGAAATCACGACGCCATCCATGGTCTCTCTCTCAGCTCTTAAGTTATCTGAACCTTATATGGAAACAAAAAGGTCTCTTCAGAATTGTCCGCAGTTAAGTCCTCTTACTTCCGAGTTGTTGAGAACGTCGCCGGGTAGACAATGTGGGTTCTTCGGCTACACTTTGACGAACATTTTCAATATTCTGCTCCGTACGAGCCCTTCTGACACAAGGATACCGTTTGCAGTATCCGGCAAACCGGATGCTTGTGTGAATATGTATATTTGAACACGTACACTACTAAACGTTGATCCTGCAAAAAACCGTACCTGCATAAAACGAGATTTCGCCGTGGGAAAGGGCCTTGCAGCCACGTGCTACGTGCTACACCGTCGCGTAGCGATGAAATCATAGCGCCAGCTACGGCGTAGCAAACACGTAGACATTGTAGACCGTACCTACTTACCTACTTGCTGTGTCACCCTTTCTAAAATTTCTATATTTATGTCTGTAATTTAAATAGTGTACATAATAAAGAGTATTTTATTCTATTCTTTTCTTTTATAAAGCACAATTAAACAACAAACTTATAAAGTACAATTTAATTAAGCCAGTTACTGCTAGACGTACCTCCCAAATGGAGTAGGTATTAATATCCAGATAGAAAAAGAAATCAAAGAAACGAAATTACTCAATAATTTGATATTTGGTCCCAATACAAATCCGGGAAAAGGAAAAACCGTATCCGTGTCCCATAGCTACGACCTTGACCCATCTAATTTTCACTTCTCCGCGACAAATCACTCGAAAAACGTCTACCGAACTAAACCGTTCCCCAAAGACTTTAATATTCAAAGATTGGCCAACCGTTTGCTACGCTACATTTACTACGTCTTGCTACGAACTTTTGCTACGCATCATTTGCTACGCCGACATATAATATACATAAGTTTGTGAAACTATAATTTTAATCATTTATCAATAAAAAGAGATACTAATTTTAATTCAAGAAAACACAAAACAGCAATTTAAAAACAGGCACTTTATAACGAAATCATTAAATAACATTTATAAAGTATATCCTTTAACATTACATTTCAATAATCTTTAAATGAAAGAACCATACAATACGTCCATCTCTAAAATCAATTGTCGATATCTACAATCCGGCCTCGCTGGTCCACGCATAATCTATGCACCGCTCAGTGGGGCAGGGCGCGCGACCCTTATCAGTGCGCAGCGGGAGCTTGACGCCTTCGCACGGTGAGTAGTACCTCTTTGCCACCGTTTTTTATTTATGTTTTTACCTTTTTTACTACTAGGCTGTATGTAGTACGTGTTGTTACCACTTGGACGATATTCTTTATATGAATTTTGAAAATATGAGAGGGTTTTCGTTTTTTGTTTCGTTTGACGTTTTCTTTTTTTTTTAGATATCGTTTTGTTGTCCCAGTGATATCGAGGCTATAACTTTTGCCTTAACTCTAACAAAAGAGAATTTTAATTGATTATTTAGGGGAGTTGGTTTCTCAAGTAGTAAGTGGGGTTTTTGTACGTGAATTATTGTACCTTCTTTAGTATAGTTTAGTTAGATCACGAGTTAGATACATACACCGCACTGTGCATCTGTTTATTATGATCACTAACTTATTTATTGGCGTTTAAATGAATGAATGCATGTTCTTTAAAATAATAATATTTTAGCGTTGTAACGGACTCTCAGACTCTAGATCCTTAGTAATTTCCTAAATAGTAATTTAAACAATAGTTATGATTTTACTTTACATAACACGCAACATAGATACCACCTGTTACAGTCCGCGGGCGTCTCTCAATGTCTTATCGAGCTTCAGAAAGAGGTGACAGTCTCTTTCAAAACCTTGATGTGCCATGTCCATAGGTACTAATATAATAGATTAATTGAAGCCGGCGCGGATACAGGGGCGGAGAAATTTTACGTAAACGAAATCGCGGACAGAAGCTAGTATTTCATAAAGTACTGCCTAGTACATAAAAAAAGGTTGTATTATATATAAAGTGGGTACAGCGTATTACAACGGTATACGTGAGGGAATGATTGATATTGGGAGCATCCGTTTACGGCTCGTTTTAGTACGCCAATAACGATCCCGTATTGAAAGGTTTTGTGAGCTGGCAATTTCAATTAGAGTACCTGACTACCGGACTTACTAAACGCGAGCTAGACTTTTTATGTTGGTAAAAAGGAGTTTCTTTAGGTAAGTGCGAGTAGGTACTATGTCTATTATATATACAAATAACTACAAATAAATAAAACTGAAATATATGTTTGTAATGTCAAAATAACAGTTTTTTTTTCAAATGCAAATGAAAGTATATTATACGGCACTTATAAGAAAAAAAACAATTTTCAAAAAGTTTGTCAGTTTGTTCCGGCTAATCTCCGAAGCAGCTGCACCGATTTTGATGAAGTTCGGTATGGGGATACTTTGAACCCTGAGGAAGGACATGGGCTTTATATCGACATACCACGCGGGCGACGCTTCTGGCGGAAGCTAGTATAAACTTTATAAAGCGTCACGATCTCCATTTTATTTTTTGTTCGATCGACGATCGACTAGAATAGGTAACTGCCCCTGAAGAAGGGTAGGGTAGGTAGGTACCTAGTTAATGTTTTTTTACAGAAATATATAAATTACTCTCATTTTTGCGACTTTAAAGACAGTGGGTCTTACAAGTTGTTAGGATGGTTTTTAATACGGATAAAAAAAAAATCCTCCCAAGGAGGTGATCGGAAGTTAGAAGTTATTTTAACCTAAAGCCTATGGTGAAACGACAGCAAAAATAAATCGTTAGACAAGCAAGTTTTACAAGACTGTTACATTCATATTTTCTTGAAAAAGCTTCAATTATGTCTCATTCTTCTCAGCTAAGCTAAAGTAGGGTTAGGTTTAAGATAGAGTATGAATCTATCCTTATGCCCATAGGCTAAGTGTTCTGTATTGGAGTATAAGTAGTATAAAAGTTGGGTTTTATACCCACGTTTAGTATTGTAAATATTCGTGTGACGCTTTCAGCGGTGGATGTGTCCTTAACATGACTCACAAACTTTGTTCCTACCATATCCGACGAATAAATATCTTTGTCTTTGTCTTACGCACGACGACACATCAAGCTATATATTTCCAGTATAAGCTGACTTCTCACTGTACGAGAAGTCTATAACAATGCGAGGTCAGTCACAACTGGAGATGTATAACTAGATATATCATCGTGTGTACTGTAAAGACTATAGCCTGTTTGGTGCCACATGCAGCCTCCGCGAGTCAGTTAAAAGCTATTGGCAAGAAATACGAGACAAACATTAACTTATCTAGTTTAAGATTAGAAGATATTTGGCTGACAAGCCAAATGGCAAGGATGTAAAAATATTATTAGTTTAAAGACGATAATAATTACGCTATTTAAAAGAGAATAGTTTTTTATTCGTTAATCGCGGTACAGTACCATAATTGCGTAACACACTATTACTCTCGTGAATCATTTAGAAAGTAAACTGCTCCATATGTTCGAAAAATGTGTCTGCTCAACAACGTAAATAACGCAATGAATGTTGTTGAACTGTCAAAATGAAACCCATTGCTACTGATAGTGTGTTACGCAATTTGCCTGCAGTTAGCATCCCCCCGATGCTAACAGTAGTGCTATTCTGTAAAAGTCTCACTGTGATAACTCTGGTGAAGTGAGCTTAAAGTGAGGAGTCATTAGTGTCAATCTATAGCATCCCATGGAATAACAGCTCACTTCACCTAACTTCTCACGGTGAGATTCTAACAGAATCGACCCGCAGTATCTACACGGTAGCTGTAGGTAACATAAAGAACTAAACCTCGTACTACATCAGATTAATCTTCATTCGAAGGAAGTCGTGAGTTCGTAATATAGTTCGATATAAAGCAGCATAAAGGAAAGAAGGTAAAAAGAACTTCAGGAATATCAATTTCCGACGTGATGCGGTTTTTGCTCGGTCTACAGTTATGTATTGATGCTTTGTGATATTTATCTATAAACTCGAGAATTCTTTTAAGAAAACTGAAAGCTTTTTCTTTGTAATTAGTTACTTTTCAGAATACATAGCACACTAGCATAGCATAGCATCACGCCTCTATTTCCGGAAGGGTAGGCAGAGGGGTAGCTATAGTATATTCACATTTTGCCAGTTTAGTCCCAGTCAGAATACGTCCCATTTAAACTGGTTGATTTTTTTTTACAGGCCCTAAATTTTTACAGGGTGTTCTACCCATGAATATGAACCACTTTCACTGTGGAACCAAGTAAAAGACCACGAAAAAAAAATCAGGTGTTTAATACAAAAGTTCAATATCTACTCGACCAAAATGTATGAAACAGATGCTTTACAAATAACTACTAATTATATATTTACAGCAATCAATATCACCCCACGCTTTTTGACAATGAAATTAATTTTCTTTTCGTAACTTTATTTTTGAATTTTAAATTAAAATTTATTTTCTGATTTTTAGTTCGATTTGCTATTAAAGCGTGTTTTTTTTAACTATATTATATTTTTTTGTTTTTTTAATTTTTTTTTATTTTTCAACGTTTTTTTTTAATCAAAATATTGTATAGTCGTCGGTCGTTGATAAGTCTACAACGCTTAAAGTAAATCTGATCGCTTAAAGTGGGGCAAAATCGAGCCCAAACGAGTCAGTTACATACAAAAAACAAACAAACATACAGATGTAACTAATATGTGCGTGTTAAAAAGAGCAATGGTTTGGAAAGTCGCAAAGGGTCAACTCCATTTAATACTCACTTCTGCTTAATTATGCATACACGACGATGCTGTTTAGTAGATAACACTTGAAGACTCTCTCTTTAAGTGATTCTGCGGCTGTGAGTCTGAAAAACATTCTGAATTATAGATTTCTTAACGTTTTTATATTAAAACAGTTTTAGGACTTTTAGGTAAACCCGCTGTTAAAATACCTTAGTGTTATACAACACATAGCATTACATAACGATATTAATCCCCGAAGGTTTAGGAAGAGATGTAAATACTCGTAGGTACATCTCTTCCTAAACCACAGGTCGATCGATCAGATTAAGCTACGCTTGCCGCGGTTGGTCTGTGGATGTGTGACTATCTTTACATACCGAGACTCCGCCGTGCCTCGGAAAGCACGTTAAGCCGTTGGTCCCGGCTGTCATTCGTGGATCTTTGACAGTCGTTACGGGTAGTCAGGACCCCGAAAGTCTGACAACCAGTCTTACCAAGGGGTATCGTATTACCCAGTAACTGGATTGTGGAGGTCAGATAGGCAGTCGCTCCATGTAAAATACTGGTATTCAGCTGTATCCGGTTAGACTGGAAGCCGACCCCAACATAGTTGGGAAAAGGCAGGCAGATGATGTTATTACACGGGACTTGAACATGAATGGGGGCGAGTCTATTGCCAGCAACTGAGCCCCAAACCAGACTCCATGCTACTACTTATCTACTTAAGGGTTTCTGTCACGGATAAAAAAAATAAATTACCTTTTGAGTCTTTTATTAAAGTCATTGCTTTTGTGCGCAAAAATACTCCATGAGATTATAAATTATTAAACCCATTAGATCTATGAAATCTATCACGAGAAATACGTTTATATCCATACTCTCGCTACCTGAAAGTTTTTTTGTTCGTGTCTGTCTGTGTGACTGCGCTGTTCTTGTAAACTCCGTAACAGATTTTGCTGCGGTTTTCACTCTGGAAGAATTCATTCTGGAAGGTATTAAACTTGAATATTAAACTTACTTATAAAGAAATCTCGACGTTTTGTCAAGTCTCAATTCCATGCGAAGCAGGGGCGGGTCGCTAGTTTATGATAAACTAGTAGTTATTAAATACTTAACTACGAAGTTATTTGCCCCTGCTAGCTCGCGAGGGCATGTTTTCAAAGGACATGTGCATCGGATGAAAGGCGACCGGAATGGCGCGTCCATTTATATTATAGAATACGTCGTTTATCATTTGTTAGAAACTACATTCTCTATACAATATTATTATGTCCGGTCATCATCTGTACAAACATGTAGTTTGTAGATCAATTAATTTTATATTTATGCTAGAGACCCACTCCAGCTTACAGCAGGATCGGCTTGTTTTTGAAACTTGACAAAATATGGAGAATTATGTATAACTTTAATATAAATGTGTTTATAGCGTTGTTATGCAGCGGATTGTTTCGGAATTTTTTTTCGGGAAGGTTGGAAGAAGGGGCGTAAGCCGAAACCTTACACCCCAACCTTCCGGAATAAATCCATAAGCTCCGTCATTTCGAAAAATTATTCCGGAAGGTTTTATGTATTTAGGACGACTGTGACAGAAATGTCTATATTTTGATATGTCGCCACACAGCGGGAAGCATGGATATAATATAATATGATCAGCCTGAATTGTCCCACTACAAGGCTAAGGTGTTCCTTTCCTTTTTCCACTTAACTCGACCCCTGAGCCAACATGGACCAATCTCTAATATAGACGTAAACTTTGTCCCGCCATCTACGCCAGGGTCTTCCGTGATGCCGTTGGACGTTTTCAGAGGTATGCTGTGACACTTCTTAAATGATAAATGATAAATAAATGATAAATGATTTATTTTCTGTAAGTAGGTTTGTACAAACACTTTTACATGTCAATCATATTTTTTTAAACTAGATGAGGTCGGCGTTTCCTATCTGACTACTCTGAGAAGAAAGGCCGAAACAAACTCAGAGGTCACAGTCTCTTTTAAAGTCCAGACATAATCTTGGTCAGATAATGTGAAGACCATGTAGATTAGTGTCTGAAATGGTCTTTTGAGTAAAGAACCACACAGATTGAGCGGACCTGTCCAGTCAGTGCACGCATTTGTCAAAAATCGTGCAGCTCAACTCAGAACTTGAGGAGCCTTACGATTCGACGAACAATACCAATGAAAGGACATTTGGGTAGGCCGCATAAATGACTCAAACTGCCAGATCATGATTAAAACTAACTAAGAAGGAAAACCGAAAAAAAGAAATGACCCACATAGTCTTCACACTCACAGTAATAATAATAAAAATAAGATACTTTACAAAGTAAATATCCATGTCATTGTTTATATAAAATTCATCAATGTCAATGTGTATATAAAAATCCGGATATAATCTTTGAGGACCATGTAGATTGGTGTCTGAAGTGGTCTTTTGAGGAAAGAACCACACTGAGTGGACCTGTGCAGTCAGTGCACGCATTCGTCAGTAACCGTGCAGCTCAACTCAGAACTTAAGGAGCTCAACGATTCGACGAGCAATACCAGGGACAGGACATTTGTGTAGACCGCATACACCACTCAAACTGCCAGACCATGATTAAAACGGAAACAATGACCCACATAGTCCTCACATTCACAATAATTAAAATAATATAAGACTTTAAACAGTAAATGTTCATGTCATTCTGTATATAAATAGATATTTAGAAAGAAAAAAAAAATAAATAAAAAAAAACAAAAGTGTAAATCAGCAAAATAAAAAATAAACAACATTCACTGTCTAGACCTATTGGAGCAGCTCAATCCCAAGCTTTTTTGTCCTCAATATAGTCTTTTACAGTATAATAGGCTTTCTGGCATAGTTTTAGCTTTATGAAAGATTTGAATTTATTAATGCTTAGTTCTTGAATGTGGCTAGGAAGTTTATTATAAAAATGTATACATTGGCATCTAAACGAGCCACCTATTTTCTTAAGCCTTGTTGTAGGAACAACATATTTGTGTTTGTTCCTAGTATTAATATTATGGATATCACTGTATTTTTTAAACAGATTAATATTTTTATGTGCATACAAAAGATTATCATAAATGTACTGAGAAGGCACAGTCATTATATTGATCCCTTTAAATTTGTCTCTGAGGGAGTGTCTGGGACTTAATTTATAAATCGAACGAATTGCCCTTTTTTGTAAAATAAAAATTGTCTGAATATCGGCGGCATTTCCCCACAACAGAATACCGTATGACATCACACTATGAAAATAACTAAAGTAAACTAAACGGGCTGTCTCTAAATCAGTTAAGTCACGAATTTTCCTAACGGCGTATGCTGCAGAGCTAAGCTTTTTTGACAATTTATCTATATGGGGGCCCCATTGAAGCTTGGCATCCAAAGTTATGCCTAAGAATACTGTGGTATTTTCGGGTTTTAACTCATCACCCTTTATAAGAACACTAGTTTCTACTTGTCTAACATTTGGTATCGTAAACTTAATACATTTCGTTTTTTTTTCGTTAAGAAGTAGGTTATTAACATTAAACCAGTTAAGTACTTTTGCGAGGGCACTATTTATATTGTCAGTAACCAGCTGCTGACGTTTGAGTTTAAATAAAAGTGAAGTGTCATCTGCAAACAACACTATATCATGTTCGTCCCTTATGAGGTAAGGCAAGTCATTTATATAAATAAGAAATAAAAATGGGCCAAGAATTGAGCCCTGGGGGACCCCCATTTTTACTACAGATCCGGGTGACCTTTTTCCGTTAACATCAACTCTCTGAATCCTATCACTCAAGTAAGAAGTAAGAAGATCCAGAGAGGCGTTCCGAATTCCGTAGTAGTGAAGTTTCCTGATTAAGGTTTCATGAAGAACACAATCGAATGCCTTGGACAAATCGCAAAAGATGCCCAAAGCATCGCATTTGTCCTCCCATGCATTATAAATATGTCCTAAAAGTTCAACTCCGGCATCAGTAGTTGAACGACCCCTTGTAAAACCGAACTGTTTGTTATGCAGTAATTTATTTTTGTTAAAAAATCTTTGCATTTGGTTTAAAATAAGCTTTTCAAAAATTTTACTAAAGGTAGGTAGTACTGAAATAGGTCTATAATTAGTAGGGTCTGATGTACTACCCGATTTAAACAATGGTATGATTTTACTATGTTTCATAAGATCAGGAAACTCACCACGATCAATACAATTATTAAATATAACAGCTAAAGTAGGTGCTACAATGTTTATAATTGACTTAGCAACATCCACAGAATTACCCCATAGATCTGCAGTCTTTTTAACATTTAACATGTGAAAAGTTTTAATTACATCTGTACAGGTGACATATTGAAAGTGAAATTCAGAATCACCAACTGGAACGTTTTCTTTAAGTAAAGACTCTGCAGCAGTGGGTGACGAGCTTAGAGATTTAGTTGTTGACACGGGAATCTCTGAAAAGAAATTTTCAAAGGCCGCAGCGACTTGAGAATCTGATCTAATTACATTGTCATCAATAGCAAGGCTGTAGTCACTACTTCGGTTGCAAGACCTTCCTGTTTCGCTATTAATGACATTCCAAGTCATTTTAATAATGTTACTACTATTTTTAATTTTTGAACTCAAATAACGTGACTTGGCTATACTACAGACTGTTTTAAATATTTTAGAGTAATTTTTAACATATAAATTAAATTCAGTAGTGTTTATACAAATCCGTTCATCATATAATTCATAAAGTCGTTTTCTACTTTTATGTATACCAATGGTGGCCCAGTCACTGAAGGAAGCGTTACTATTGACTGATAATGTCTTTGGAATGAATGTTTTATCAAATTGTGTGCAATACATATTAAAAAAATCATTATATTGTTTGTTAGTGTCATCATTAGTCAACAGAGGTGGTAATTTACTTAGGAGTTTAGTTTTAAAACACACGCGTTGCTCTCATACTCTGTTCCTAACACTTTTGAAATGATCGTCTTTAAAGGTATAAAATACTTGATAAAGACCTTTATAATCTGTATTATCCGAATCAATTTGTCCCTGAGATTCACAGTAGGCTACCGACAATCGATAGGACTCACTTCGGTAATAATTTTCCTATCTCTTCTATCCTCTGCCGTTGAACTTATAACTTTAATCAGTCGATATAAAGTTCGGTCTCCTTTGGGAAATGAAGAAAGTTTAGTGTATCATTGTGGCTTTCAACAATTGGAAGTAAATGTTCGGATGTATTAAGTATATTGTTCTGATGTATTATTATCTTGGTTGATGTAATAAGTTAATGTTGTACAATTTATATATAAAAGCTAAAGGTACCATTAAGGATCTTTAGCTTAGAACCGCTGAGGAAACCGGCATGTCCTAGAACCAAAAATTCGAAGACATGTCACATCTAGCAACCCGCACTGGGCCCGCGTGGTAGATTACGGCCCGCTCCCTCTCACAGAGAGGAGGCCTGTGTCCCAGCAGTGGGAATATTGTGGTCTGATTATGCATATGCAATGATATAATTACTATTAGATATCGACCGCAATCACAATGACATAAAGATTTTTTTATAACGTACTAATTAAAACATTCTAAAAGACTCTTCCACAAAGCCTTAAAAGCCACGTTGAATTCTGTCCTTGTCAAAATTTCCCGACTAATGGTTAGCAATATCGTCTCGTAAGGGCCTGAGGGAGTGGGTGGAATTCCTCCCATCCCTCTTCGGCCCTCCCGGCGACGAAGCCTATTCAATAAGGACGGCGAACTGCGAAACTATAGACTCGACTGCTTTACTGATCAAGAACTTTTGGTTTTATTTTTAATTTAACTGTTTGGAGTTTCATTCCTTGGTTTTTAAATTATTTTTCTGTTGAACCTTTTCGGAATGAGACTTTTGAGCGAGGATTCTATAATATAAGTTTTATTTAAAATAAAATCCTTTTAATAAACCATAACACGCGGGTACCAACCAGGGGGAAAAGGTCCGTGTATGTTATATCAATAAAATCGAATATAATTAATTATAGAAAAGCAGAACAAGTTTCTCAAAATGTTTTGATACTATTACAAGTTTCTAATCAGTGTTGAATTTGACAGTTTTATTTTTAATTAATATTAAGTACTTCAAATACTTATAAGAGCGCGATTCCTTTAATAAGAAAAACTGAGCCCCAATCATCACTCAGACCCTTAATAATATTAAAACCTCATCTTCAAAACAACAAGACACTTTCTCGTAGCGCGTAGCACGTACGTAGCGCAAAGCTTTGTAGCTCGTAGCTTTGTAGCTCGTAGCACGTTCGTAGCGCCGCCCCTGCGAGTGACAGGGCGTGTGAAATGATTAATTATCAAACTCGGAGACCCCCCCCCCCCCGTCGCTTGTTGTCACTGACTAGACGTTTGTTTATCACAATAGGACTTCACGCTTCGTTAGATAGAACTCTGTTTGCAAGTGTGCCTGTGTGTGATGCTTGACAACTAAAGCTGAACGCTGCATTTTGTAACGTTTTAGAAAATATGCAATGTTTATAATCCGTGCCATCAAATTTGGATGTTTACTTAATAAGATATCGAATTGAGAAATGACACGTTGTCAAGGTACTAGATAATGGTTCAACCTCTATAAAAAACCCTGTTTCTCAAACGCCGTGTGCTTTGTCAGTTGGTGTGCAAGAAGTAAAAAAGGACAGAAAAAGGAAAAGAATAGGAAGTAGGCATGAAAATGTAGTGTAAAATATATGTGATTTGAATAGAAATTCATGCTGTTGAGCTGTGAGATTGTATTAGTAAGGAGGATTACACGGGAACTATAATAAATATATGTCGTACCTACATATTTATTATACTTCCAGTGTAATCCTCCTTAGGGCGAATTTCACCAAACTTTTTATTAAAATGAGTCTTATACGAGTACTGAAAATAAGCTTTGAAGTTCTAGTATACTAGAACTGTCAGAGGTCAATTTTATTCCACGGATAAAAAAGCCCTTAGTAATACAACATCACTATGCATACAACCACGACGGTTTTGTTCAAATCTGTTACTTTCGTAATGAAATGAAATGTTTATTTGTAAGTAGATCTTTTAAGACATTTAACACGTCAATATTTCAAAGCTAGATGGAGCCAGCATTTTTTATCTGTACTGTCTTCATACCGCACTGTGCCAAATAAACATTTCTCTTTCGTTCTTTCAAAGAACCTCGCGCCGAATGCGTCTGGGCTTAATGAAGCGTGAATAGATTACAGCAGTCATCAATTTATTGTGATAGCAAATACACTGAGTCAGTGACACGGGGTCGTGGTTTTATCAACGGTTATACGAGGTATAACATATTATACACTAATGACGTGTAATGTTAAATGTTTGTTTGTGATGTGTATTGATTTTGCCTTTCAAACTCGAAGTGCGTACTATAAATGTTGTTTATTTCTGTTAGTTTCTTTATACAAACACTTTTAAACGCCATTTTATTTCAATCAATAAATTTTTATTTTGAAACTATTATATCTGTAGATAATATTTACATAACATGTAAGGTAACAGACTTGAAATTGTAATAATCACCATACAACGGGACAATGCTGTCAGCCTTTTGTGCAGTGTTCCTGTTGACAGCGATGCGGAAGAATTTTTGATGCCCTATGATTCTTTCCCCTCTTTTTTATATACGTATGTAGTTTTACACGTCAAATATTTAAAAAACTAGTTAGTCGAGTTCAGCATAATGAAAGAAAGAAACAAAAAACCGCCCAAGCGCGAGTCGGATTCGCGCACGAAGGGTTCCGTACCATTATCTATAAAAACGGCAAAAAAATCATGTCTGTTGTATGGGAGCCGCCTTAAATATTTACTTTATTCTCTTTTTTAGTATTTTTGTTATAGCGGTAACAGAAATACATCATCTGTGAAAATGTCAACTGTCTAATTATCACGGTTCATGAGATACAGCCTGGTGACAGACAGACGGACGGACGGACGGGCAGCGGAGCGGGAGTAATAGGGTTCCGTTTTACCCTTTGGGTACGGAACCCTAAAACAGTTTATTTTTCACGGAAACACGTGTATAAAAAAAGATAATTTACTTGAATAGTGAAGAAAAAATAGTCGACAGCTGCACGTCACGACTGTGACAATAAGATTTTCACTCAGCATGACGCAGTAGCCGTGCTATACGGCGTAGTGAGATGAATGTTAATAGAAGCATGTAAGAAAAATTCATAGTTTCACAGTGATTTCCACGCATACAATCTCTAGATAAGTAGGTACTTAACTTGTCTTTGGTGAACCCCTTTCTTCTACGTCTTCTAAAACATAACAATGATTGAATGTTCTTTGATTTCATTAACATTAAAATGACGAGGACGAATTCATTAATATTAAAATGAAATGACTGAGGACAGTATAATTTATGCAGGGTGCAGACAAGTACTTACCAAGTTTTATTGATTAAGGAGGGACTGGCAGAATTAATAAAGTGTCCATAAGCATCAAGTTATAATGACTTCCGACTTCATTATTTACCTTCCCTTTCCCAGATCTGCCGTGCGATTCTGTAACCATCTCACCGTGAAAGCTTGGGTGAAGTGAGCGTGGAGTGAGCTGTCATTCGCTAGGGATTAACACTATTAAGTGCTTACTTCACTTATGATTTCACGGTGAGATTTTTACAGAATCGACCGGCAGAAGTAGTAAAATAAAATGTTTAGACAGGGGAATCAGGATGGCAACCAACCAATTATCCTTTAAAGTTAAGGTTCGCGAGCACATTCGCAAGAAGCTGGCAGTATCATCACAAAGCTAGGTCTTTTTAGTATATTCATGTATTTATGTATATTTATTTGTGCTTATATGTATACGTAATTATATAAGTATACGTAATTATATAAGTATATAATTATATTATATTTAAAATATTTATTCCTCAATTTTCATGATTGCGACTACTACTGTTTTTCTCTGCATCACCCAAAGGTGTCCGACGCTGTTCCATTATGTGCTTGAAGTATTAAATCAAAAATCAAAATCAAAAGTCATTTATTCAAACTAGGCTGAGAATCAGCACTTTTCGAACGTCAAAATTACAAAAGACAGTCCCCCAAAACGCCCGCCCTTCACCACTTCCTAGTGCTTTCGCTGGGAAGAAGAAGTGGCGCAACAAACTCCCCAGCAGCACAGCTGTCTGTTCAGTTAGAAAATACTTGACTGAATACAATACAAGGTATGCAAAGCAATTAACATTACAAGACACAGGACACTAAATTCAATTATCTGCCATATGTCAGCTAGCAACGCCAATATACCAAGAAATACAATAAAAAACTATACGTAGGTACTCAAGCAAAAATTAGTAAATGAAAATTAAATAAAAGCCTCCAGGTATGAAGGGCGTGACCGCTAACATATTTATGCAATGCTGGGTTCTGTTTACATAGCTGTCGCTTGAAGTCACAAATGATAAACTAGGACCATCGAAGGAAACTAAATAAACAAGTTATTACTAATTATAACAATAATAAAACCATGGTCAGCAAGACGACCAGTCACCACAAGCAGCACCCGTTCACGAGCATAACGCAAAGATCAGCCATCACCCCCCTCGCCATATTTGAGGGAAGGAGGCAACCCGACCCCCGACGCTATCGCAAGCAGTGACATCTGAGGGAGCATGACGAACTTGCTGCCGGTTGCTCAGGTAAGAATAATATGATCAATCGTCGAGGTCACTAGCTAACCACATATTGTAATCAACTCATTAGAAAACATTTAAATGGGTTGATTATGTCAATAATATAATAAAAATAAAACTAAACTGATTTGACTTATACAGCCCAATAAAAACAATTGTATAATGAGCTCATAGTATAATAACCTATCAGTAATCTAATTCTGGAGAAAGAACATAAACATTGTCTCAACGATAAGAATAGTTGGTCGCCCTGATTAACTAATCAGGGCGACCAACTATTCTTATCGTTTAAGTAGTCGTTGATGGAGTAGTATGCCTTTGAACAAAGGTTGGATTTTACTTGAGCTTTAAATGCATTAAAAGGCAAATCTAGCAAAGAAGAGGGTAGCTTGTTATAAAAGGCTATACCAAGCCCAACAAATGAGTTATGAACCTTATGAAACCGGTGAAAGGGAGCACGTAGTTTGTCCTTATTTCTGGTGTTAATATTGTGAACATCACTGTTTTTAGTATACAAGTGTATATTTTGCCTAATATATATGATGTTGGCAAATATGAATTGTGATGCAACCGTGAGAATACCAATATCTTTAAATAAATCTCTTAGAGAAACTCTAGCACCTAGCTGGTAAATAGCTCGAACAGCTCGTTTTTGAAGGACGAATATATTTTGTATATCAGCTGCTTTGCCCCACAGCAGAATACCGTAGGACATAACGCTATGAAAATAACTAAAATATACTAAACGAGCTGTATCAACGTCAGTGTATTGTCTTACTTTCCTGACGGCGTAGGCAGCCGAACTGAGCCTTCCTGCTAGGCTCGATATATGTGGTCCCCACTGAAGTTTGGCATCTACTGTTATTCCCAGAAAAACTGCTGAGCTCACAGTCTCAAGCGCCTCTTTATCTAAGACGATGTTGGGTCCTAGATTTCTAACATTGGGTAAGGCGAACTTTACACATTTCGTTTTCTTGGCATTGAGAACTAGGTTATTTGACGTAAACCAATCCGTAACTATTGAGAGTGCACTGTTTACCTCGTCAAAATCTAGTCTATTCCTGTCTACTTTAAAAATAAGAGATGTATCATCAGCAAACAGTACAACGTCACAGATTCTCTTTAAATGGAATGGTAAATCATTGATATAAACTAAGAACAAGAATGGGCCCAGTATTGAGCCTTGCGGCACACCTAACTGAACTGGCAGCGCGGAAGATTTCACACCATTAACATCTACACATTGGAACCTATTATGTAAATAGGAATTTATTACGTTGAGAGCTTCGTTTTGGACACCGTAATGACGTAGTTTACGCAAAAGCGTGTCATTAAATAAATAAATATCAATAGTACATTACGAAAAGTGTGACTTAATATACTACTTAAGTCACACGTATCGTATACTATTGTATAGCTCGCGTGACTTAAACCCGCACTAAGTCACGCTTTTCTGTGTAAAAATGGACTACTTAAATCACAGAAAAGCGTGTCCTGAGTGCGGATTTAGGTCACACAGTGCTATAAAATATATTCGTAGATACCTACTTCGTAGTGTTACATTATTCATTTGATTTACTTCATTCTGTTGGCGTGGAATGAACCGGGGTTATTGGCTCGAATAAGATACCTAATCTGCTTTCGCGATTTATTTGTCAAAAAATGTAAACAAATATGAGTTTATGGAAAAATAACTTTAATTCCTACACAATAAAGTTCAGTTCATGCTACAACTTCAAGCATTTTTATAACGATAAATTTATTCCAACTACGGACACCTTCATTATGCGTGGCCCGACACGCTCTTGGCCGGTCTTTTTCTAAATCAGTTTAGTAAATCAAAATGAAGTCATATTATACTAAACTAGCGACCCGCCCCGGCTTCGCACGGGTGCAATGCTGATCACTACATAGTATAAAACGAAGTCGCATCCCGCTGTCTGTCTCTATGTATGCTTAGATCTTGAAAACTACGCTACGGATTTTGATGCGGTTTTTTTTTATAGATAAAGAGTGATTCAAGAGGAAGGTTTATATGTATAATACATGCATAATATAGTAAAGAAACACTGATAATTTTAGAGCAATTATTTCTCGTAAAAAGTATAGGATAAAAAATCGTTATTGTGGGTTATCCCTAAGAGATAGACATATACCATTGTGGATTTTTTTGTAGACCTTTTTAAGGTGTACAATACTGTAGTACATTATTTTGATCTATCTTGAATGGTTCAGCCAGCGTATACAATGTAAGCGCAAAAAAATGTGTTTATTTACGACATCACATTAGAAACCTCTAAAATAATCAGTGTTTCTCTACTATATTATGCATGTATTATACATATAAACCTTCCTCTTGAATCACTCTATCTATTAAAAAAAACCGCATCAAAATCCGTTGCGGAGTTTTAAAGATCTAAGCATATATAGGGACAGACAGTCAGGGAAGCGACTTTGTTTTATACTGTGTAGTGATGAAGTTGTAGAACCATTAAAAGTCCCTGTATGAAATAGCGTTCAAAGACCGCCGGGGCGGCCTGTACAGAATAATTAGGTACTACGTAGCATCGTTCGATAAAGCTCGGGAGAGCTCGGAGCTCGGCCGATCGAGACGCGTTTATCAAGGCACACCCACCGTTCGCTAAATGAATTGGGGATTGCTACTTTATGTCGCAAATGTAGGTGAAATAATAGCTATGTTAGAATAAGGCTATTATGCATGCACTTTCCATGTTAAGATAGATAGCTAGAATACTCTTTATTATGTACATCATAATATATAAACTCAAACTCAAACTCAAAGCATTTATTTCAAGTAAACAGGCACTTTTGAATTGTCAAGGGGTCGGTCAGTCAGAAAGATGAAGCTAGTTGCCCATTCCAAAGCGTAGGAGGTACCTGTGGAGAAGAACGGGCAAGAAACTCCACGGACACTAAATCATAAAAATTGATACAAAATTTTGGTTACATCATTCAAGTTGAAATTATACATGTGAGAACGATGTAGAAAGACGTGCACGTTAAAAGCGTCCGTACTAAAAAATATAGAAACAACAAAAAAAAACCATTCAGAAATTAAAATACTTAGATTAAAATAAATATATTCCATTATACAGCCTGGCAGGGACATCCATGCGCAACCTGTTACCAGGAATTCAACATGTCGATTCTGTAAAAATCTCACCGTGAACCTAACACCTACGCGGTCAAAATGTATGGAACAGCTATTTTATTTTTATTTTTTATCATAATGAATAATTTCAACTTAGGGGGATTCAGAATCATATACTGCATGTCGATTCTGTAAACAACAACTAAAATACTAGCTTTGAAATTAAGTATATAAAATGATCAATAGAATTAACATAAAAATCTCGATTATGATTGTAAATATTTGCTTAGTCAATCCCTAGCTCGCAAGTTTTCACGGTGAGATTTTTACAGAATCGACATGCAGCTGGTCGATTCTGTAAAAATCTCACCGTGAAAACTTGCTATTTTGCATATATTATATATTTATTTATATTTCTTATTTTATTTATATTATATATTTTGTTTTCTTGCTTTTTATTTTGCTTGGCTATTTTTCTAAGATATAAGTACTCTAAGTTACTCCTTATAACATCAGCTATCTAGGTACAAACAGACACTTCAAGTTTATTTATTTGTATGTATACATAATAATCATGAAACATTTACATTATTGCTTCAGAAGTAGACAGTATCAAGTTAACTTGTGTTATACAACTTAGATAATTGAAACAATTCAGTCGAATCAAGACAATATGACATTGTTATCTATAAAAGTTTCTACACGTTCACTTCTCCGCCCCCATACATAATTTACCGAAATCGACGTTCACGAGTTCTAAGAAATATTACCAATTATGTTAGGAATATTACCAATTATTTTCTACTAGCTTTTGCCGCCCGCGGCTTCGCTCGCGTTAATTTAGAATTTGACAATCAATTCGGGTTGTACTCTGCTTGTTGTTTGGCCGTTGCACTCATGGGCTCAGACCGGAACATATAGGAGCGTCCTAGACTAGAATCCTATTCCTCCTATTTGGCGTTAATAAGTACAAATTCTGGGCATTGGACACACGCGAACATGCTACATATAGCTGGCCATGGGAAAAACATGGCTTTTCCAAATGCACCCCTGCTACCAGGAATGTTTGCCCTTGTCTATAATATTATAATTAGGAGGATAAGAAACCGGGCTATCGACACTCTAGACTCACAAAATGTATTAGGCTTAAATAAAAATAAAAAAAACTCTCAACTAAAGTTTCTTATATAATTCAATAATGATTCGAAAGAAACGTGGCGCCATCTATTATCATAATAACGTTATTGTTGTTTTCCTCGGGGACAGCACTTGTTTTCGGGATGAAAGGTACCTCTCCTATGTCTGTTTCTGTACACCTGACAACGTATATGCAAAATTTCAGGATTATCGGTTTAGTGGTTTAGGCGTGAAAAGGTAACAAACAAACTTACTTTCGCATTTATAATATTAATATTAATTAAAATAAATTAAAATTATTTTCTATTGCCTAGGACTTTGATATTCGACATTTATCGGTTTTATAATTTCTATCCGTCTATGAAATGTGCATGCTTATTCTATTCCCATGCAGGAATAGACAACGAATCAAAGTGATTTTTAGCATGAAGATAGTTTAGGGACCGGAGAGTGACATAGGCAAAATTCACGGTTTCTGTGGGATAGACCAGAGGAGAAAAACCGCGTATTAAAGCTAGTTTTTGGAACGAAGTTCCTTAACGCGGCTTTCGATAGGAGTTGAGTGGTAGAAATCGCCACGTAAGGAAAATACGTAATGCTTCCTCCATGCGACTTTTTCTCTGTCTCTTTCACGAGTCTGTGTGTGCGTGCGAGCGATCCCACACGATCCCCACACGGGTCTTGCCAATGCGTTGCGTCGTCGCAACACAGTAATTTGGACGCAGTGAGTGCCACACGAGCGCTGCGATGTCGGGACGGAATGCCGCCTATCCCGACGTAGAACCTTCACGACGTCTGTCGACGACCACCTTCGATATTCAACAAAATACTGCGCTGCACTCCGTTGTCGCTCCGTCGTCTCACCGCAGCATCCCTCCTTGCTCCTACTGCTCGCTGGCTTCTTGTCCGATGCGTACGCGATCCGTCGCCGCACGTCGTTTTAACGCACCATGTGGCATGACGCTCAAATTTATATGTGAATATGAATTACGGACCGTCTCCGCTCAGGCGCCGCATCGCCGATGCAATGCATTGGCAACGCACGTGGGGCATTGCGTAAGGAACTTCGTTAATGACGAGGGTCTCCCGACCGCACTCGTTTTTCAAACCTTTTTAATTTGACTTCAGATGGCGCGCTTGGTAACCATAACCCCGAACATGAGCGAGGCTGTCATACAGCATCTGCGGAACAACTTCTTCGCTGACGAGCCCCTGAACAAGGCAGTGTCGCTGTGTCAACGAGGCGAGCCTCACGCGGCGCTGGAGAGGCTCTGTGCTGTCACCATCGCTGATGGCCTGTCGGTTGCTGCTGTTGAAGGAGATACGGTCAGTATCCACGTCTTACACGAATGCTTATACATTGATTAGGAATATTGACCCAACTGAACCATCATTATCGCTTGTGCTCTATCGCAAGACCATAGGTTATTGTTCACAGGTATTTCGGTATGGCAGTTTGAGTAATTTATGCGGCCTACCCAAATGTCCTTTCATTGGTATTGTTCGTCTAATCGTGAGGCTCCTCAAGTTCTGAGTTGAGCTGCACGATTTTTGACAAATGCGTGCACTGACTGGACAGGTCCGCTCAATCTGTGTGGTTCTTTACTCAAAAGACCATTTCAGACATCAATCTACATGGTCTTCAACACATGAACTGACCAAGATTATGTCTGGACTTTAAAAGAGACTGTGACCTCTGAGTTTGTTTCGGCCTTTCTTCTCAGAGTAGTCAGATAGGAAACGCCGCCGACATCATCTAGTTTTAAAAAAATATGATTGACATGTAAAATACAAACCTACTTACAGAAAATAAATAATTTATCATTTAAGCAAGATTAAACATGTGTTCCAAAACAATGCAGTCTTGCTGTGTCAACATGAAGAGTTTTCAGAGACTATGTAAACCATGTTCGCCACGTCGTCGGTCAAGTCGTGCATACAGAACTATTCAACTCAATGTTTTAATCGTGAGGTAGATTTCATGTTTCTCACGTTGATTTTTTTTACCGCAGGAACAAGCATAACACCACGCCTTGCTTCGCTGAGGGTTAGGCAGTGGTGTACGTTATGTAACTACAGTATATTACATATTTCGACAGAAACAAACACACTTGTTGTAAAAGCACTGTAACCGATGATTCCAGGTGCTGGGAGTGGGTCTGAACGGCATCTTATGACCCGGCGACATCGAGCAGTCAATCGAGAAGATCCAGCAGTCGTCGGACGAGAAGTACAACAAGATATTTACCATCTTGTACTCCGTCAGCCAGGAGCTGGATCTGTTCAACACGTTTCAAGTGAGTTGGACCGTTTGAAACTCAGTTTTAGGTATACTCATACTTGGCACCATACACCATGAATTATTTGGCAAGATTAAATATGTACACACAGCTTCATCAACTAGGTAAAGTCCAGTCAATAAAGAAGTTGCAGGGAAGTGAACATACTACTCGTAAAAGTCCTGAGGTTTAGTAAGTGAGCCGGAGTATACAAAGTTAACCGTTTTTGAGATATTAGCTAATTGCTATATATAATAGATATTGGCTAGGTGTTCAAAACGGTATTGAATGGCGACGTTGGGTCATGCATTGGTTCAAACCCACGTCAAGCCGTGCTCTTTTTGAAAGTATCCCTTAAGATAGTTGTACTAATTTCAAGGTTATTGCAGTATAATATTTTTAAAACTTGAGGCGTTTCCACATAGTGACGCTGCCTGCACTTAAATCCACTTGGTTGATGCATCTGCAGTGCGATTCTGCAACCTCACCGAGAGAACTTAGGTGAAGTGAGCGTGGACTGAGCTGTCAGTATCATCCCACCATCAGGTGAGATGACACTAGAGATTGACCAAGAATACATTTACAATCGTAATCGAGATTTTAATCATATTTTTTATGCTAATTCATTTTATATAATTTCAAAACTAGTATTTTAACTGTCAAAACATTAATCTAGGAAAAAATACTTGTTGTTATATAAGGACTAATCTAGGGAAAAAAAAAGAAAAAAAAAACCAAATTGATATTCTGAGTAAATTTCTGTTTTGCTATTTTATTTTAAAACTCCAAAAAATAGTAATGTTTGACAACTAAAATACTAGTTTTTAAATTAAATAAAATGATCAATAGAATTAGCATAAAAAATATTTTTTAAATCTCGATTGTGATTGTAAATATTTGCTTAGTCAATCCCTACCACCATCCAGTGGGATGACACTGACAGCTCACTCCACGCAAGTTTTCACGGTGACATTTTTACAGAATCGACATGCTACACCCTAATGGCATAACTCACTATCAGTCACAATCTGAAACATTTTAAATTATATTGCTAATCCATTCTTGATATGTTCAAAAAGTGTGTCTTCTCAACAACGAAAATAACGCAATGAATGTGGTTGAATCCAAACTAATATTATAAATGCGAAAGTAACTCTGTCTGTCTGTCTGTCTGTCTTTGCTTCACGCCTAAACTACTGAACCGATTTGTGTGAAATTTGGTACAGACATAGTTTGGAACTCGAGAAAGGACATAGGATAGTTTTTATTACAAAAAATAAAATAAAAAATAAAATTTATTCCGGACATACAGCGCCATCTATTGGTCAAGAGTCGGCATCAATTCAGTACTACACTATTCCACGCAAACGAAGTCGCGGGCAAAAGCTAGTTGCAATATAAAAGTCATTCCTACTGTCAGTATGTTACGCAGTTACCCCGCTGATTCATAGGCAATGTTTTTACTGGGTTTCATTGGGTTTTGGAATATACGTGTTTACTTAAATAGTGGTCGAATCAGTAGCTCATAGCTCAGTATAGTCTGAAGTTTAAACTTCTCTCTCGGCATAGAATCTCCTTTTTAAAACGTCCTTTCTCCTTTTTGAGTAGAATTTAGGCACCCATTATTGCGACAACAGATTCTTTGTACGTGTTCACTAACAAAATATGGCTTCGATATTTAACCTGACACATGGCGACATATTGGTTTTATGTGATTTTGTTGGCCGAGGTGAAAAAATATGGTGAAAAAATATGGTATAAATCTAATATTTTTGTTTAATCATTTCCAGGTGGACAAAATTCTGGAATGCAGGATAATTTCCGTGGATCAGAATGCGAGGGGACGTGGACTCGCTAAGGAACTGATGTCGAGGAGCATAGACATCGCCAAAGAGAATGGATTTAAGGTAGTATAGTTATATATAGATATAACGGATTTAAAAAACCACATAACGAAGCGAGAGTCACTTGTACTCCCAGTCATTGTAATACTTCTTTTTTGTACTGGACCATACCTGGGAACCTTCATGTTACGGAGATATTGAAGGTCAAAATTCCAAGATTTACTGACTTTTTTTACGGAAACAGATTTTTAATGTTATAACACAACTTTAAATACCCCGACGACACCAGCAGTGCTATTCTGTAAAAATCTCACCGTGAGAACTTAGGTGAGGTGAGCGGGAAGTGAGCTCTGTTATTCCGTAATGGTAGGGATTGACACTATTAAGTGCTCACTTTACTTATGATTTGACGGTGAGATTTTTACAAAATCGACTGGCTGGTCCTGTACCGTTGCATGCACCCATAAGCACGATGGTTTGCGTGTGTTACATTGCGCACCACCGCAAACAGCAAATTTTCCCACCAAAAATAAAAGTCGTTTCGCAGCAATTATTTTCATGCAATGTTACTTAGTTTGATGTACAGAATGCGTAGATGACACCCTGATACATGATCATAGTGATGTGGACCTGCAGGGTAATTGCGTAACACCTATCAGTAGCAATGGGTTTCATTTTGACAGTTCAACAACATTCATTGCTTTATTTACGTTGTTGAGCAGACACACTTTTCGAACATATGGAGCAATGGATTAGCAATATGCTTCAAAATTATTCAAATTGAGTGTAATAGTGTGGTACGCAATTAGGGTGCTGATTGTTCGAATTCCCCTTTATTGTCCTACTGTCCTGTATCATTAGTTAATGAGCTACAGAAGTCACGCAACAGTCTTATGGGTTTTTCCAACAAGGGGGAGCCGCAGCTTAGGGTACATTTGAATGAGTCCTTTGGATCCCGGATCATATTGAAGTGTGGGGTTTGGTCATGAAATCCCATTACTATATCGAATAAGGTAGGAAGATTCTAGGTGTCCCAATACCTTTGGGTTTGGGGCATACAAGCCGGTCGATTTTGGAAAAATCTCACCGTGATAACTAAGGTGAAGTGAGCTTAGAGCTGTGAGTCATGCTGATGCTAGGGATTGACACTATGGGCGACTCACTTCACGCTCACTTCACCCAAGTTAGGTTGAGATGGTTACAGAACCGCACGGCTGATGTCAGAAATAGATAGAAAATACCAAATTGGCTGAAAGTGGCAACGTGCGTTACAAATAGCGCTATCTACTACGTACCATAAGTTATGCGGATTCGATTTTCTATCAGAACACTGTGCACAGGCCTCCTCTATGTGATGGGGAGGGCGCCGTAGTCCGCCATGCAAACCCAGTGCGGGTTGGTTGATGTCACATGTCTTCGAAGTTTTAATACTAGGAAGTGCCAGTTAGCACACGATGTTTTCCTTCGCCGTTTTTAGAGCAGTTGTGATGACATTTACACTAAGTAAAGTGCGTGCCTGGGTTCGAACCTACGTGACTACTCGTAGTAAGTCGCGGATGTTTTCACTAGGCCACTACTGCAATGTATCTGTTGCTTACAAAATATTTTTTTTGTGTCATTTGTGATTGATCTAATGTTTAATTTATTGAAGAAATGAAATTGTTTATTCCGTAAATAACATATCGCAATCAGTTTTACACGTCATATCTAAAAAAAAAATTTGCTAGATGAGGTCGGCGTTTCCAACCTGACTACTCTGAGAAGAAAGGTCGAAACAAACTCAGCCGTGCGATTCTGTAACCATCTCACCGTGAAAGCTTGGCTGAAGTGAGCGTGGAGTGAGCTGCCATTCGCTAGGGATTAACACTATTAAGTGCTCACTTCACTTATGATTTCACGGTGAGATTTTTACAGAATCGACCGGCTGAAGTGACAGTCTCTTTTAAAGTCCAGCCGTGCGATTCTGTAACCATCTCACCGTGAAAACTTGGGTGAAGTGAGCGTGGAGTGAGCTGTCATTAGGGATTAACACTGACGCTGCTCACTTCAAGCTCACTTCACTTATGATTTCACGGTGAGATTCTTACAGAATCGACCGGCAGACATAACCTTTGTCAGATCATGTGAAGACCATGTAGATTGATATCTGACATGGTTTTTTTAAGGCAAGCTCCACACAGCTTTGAGTGAACCAGCCCAATCATGCATTCGTCAGTAATCGTGTAGAAAAACGTTGACACATTCTAGTAAAGTTTAAAAAATACAATAATTTATAAAATAATTCTTTCTCATTTTTATGTCAATCTTTTCCAGTTGTTCAAAGCAGATGCGACAGGCGCCTACTCGCAACGTATCTGCAGCTCTCTAGGCATGGAAATAATTCGCACAGTTCGTTATGTGGACTACAAGGACTCCTCCGGCACTCCTGTCTTCGATGTACCGCCTCCGCATGACGCCCTCGCCATTATGGTGCGGCAGATACCCTGAACGTGAAGAGTGGAGCTCAAATTATAAGTTATGCGCTGATGTACAAAGATTTTTTTGCAGTTTGAAAATACCTCTTTTGCGATATTTCTGATTCTGAATTCAGGGATACAGTACCTGTAGGCAATTTTGTAATAACAACTTTTTTTGGTTCTTTTCTGATTGTTGCTTCTAAATCTCTTTTGCGCGTAAGCTACCCTGAAAATTAAGGATGGTGAAACTGCAAGACAGTATTGTAAGATATAACTACGTATGTTCAAGGTCACATAAAACCAGAAAGTGACATTTTTCGTACAGGCCAAGAACATCCAAAATTTATAAAAAATCGGTGTCACATGGCTTTTTAGGGTATGTCTGCGTTCTAAAATAAGTAATATTTTAACAAATGTACCTACTTATGTTTTATTTAATACTACCAGCGGCCCGCGGTTTTACCCGCGTAAGTGTCGATCCCGTGGGAGGATCGGGATAAAAAGTATCCTATGTGTTATTCTGATGTATAAGCTGTAATACTGTAAAGATTCATCAAAATCCGTTCAGTTGTTTTTGCGTGAATGAGTAATAAACATCTATCCATCCTCACAAACTTATGCGTTTATAATAAAACTAGCAGCGCCCCGTGGTTTCACCCGCATAAGTGTCGATCCCGTGGGAGTATCAGAATAAAAAGTATCCTATGTGTTATTCTAATGTAAGAGCTATATTACTGCAAAGTTTCATTAAAATCCTTTCTGCAGTTTTTGCGTGAAACAGTAAAAAAACATCCAACCATGCATCCTCACAAACTTTCGCGTTTATAATATTAGTAGGATAATATGATACTAATAACGGCCCAAAAAATCAACGTATACGTAGACAAAACTAAGGTGTAACACCGCAAAATGTTTTAGCACAAATAAAAAACTTTAACTAAAGGTTGATTTTTCCATCGCCAGATAACTTGGGAATAAAATTGACGTTTGACATTTTTTGTATGAAATAACTGTCATAATTTCAAAATGATTCCTCGAATAAAGTTATCAAATGATTGAAAAATCAGCCCTTACTCTTAAAAAAATACATGTTCAAATTAAATTAGCTAGCGAAACTCGCCACACGTGATGAGTATCGATATCTAAACATGATTCGACAAAAAATAAATTAATTTAATGGTTTTTTTTTGGGTAATCGACCGCAGTTATTGCAGTCACTTGAGATATCAGTTTAAAAACTCAGGTTTTTTTTTGTGTAACTTTCACAGACGGTTTCGATATCTAAACGCGGTGAAACAAAACAAAACAGATTTTCTCAACACAAACTTCAAGTAATAAAACTACCAACGACTGTTGAACCCCAAAACAACATCAAATAATTTAATTTTTTTATTGTATCATTTATTTTATCATGTTTAGGAGGGGCCCGTGGCTAAATAATAAAAGCCGCACAGGTCGATCGATCAGGTTAAGCTACGCTTGCCGCGGTTGGTCTGTGGATGGGTGACCATCTTTACATACCGAGACACCTCCGTGCCTCGGAAAGCAGGTTAAGCCGTTGGTCCCGGCTATCATTCGTAGATCTTTGACAGTCGTTACGGGTAGTTAGAAGCCCGAAAGTCTGACAACCAGTCTTACCTAGGGGTATCGTATTACCCAGTAGCTGGGTTCTGGAGGTCAGATAGGCAGTCGCACCATGTAAAATACTTGTATTCAGCTGCATCAGGTTAGACTGGAAGCCGACCCTAACATAGTTGGGAAAATCCTCGGCAGATGATTTTATCATGTTTAGATATCGATACCCATCACGTTAGTAAAGTTTCGCTAGTTAATTTAATTTGACCCTGTATAGTAGTTGTAAGGCATACGTTTAAGATTTGTTATTGTAGAGTGTAGGTCTATCTGCTCTATATTATTCTATATTCTATTGTGGTCTATATTGTTTATAGTTGATGTATACCTATAATGTTTATAAATAAGTAAATAAAATAACTTTTATTTCGGACAAGCAACATCCATAGAGAAGGTTAAAAATAAACTTATAAACCATGTTAGTTACAAACATTTACAAACATTATTATTTATTTACAGACAAGCTTGTTTTTCGAGACGTATCTACGAACAATAGCCGCAAATATCGGGGAGTCGTACCTCCCTGCTATTGTTTTCAGCATGGAGTTGGGGCCGGCCCGTATTCTGCAGAGCAACGACGCAGAGTTCTTTAGAGGGGCCCGTGGCTAAATAATAACAACCGCACAGGTCGATCGATCAGTTTAAGCTACGCTTGCCGCGTTTGGTCTGTGGATGGGTGACCATCTTTACATACCGAGACCTTTCCGTGCCTCGGAAAGCACGTTAAGCCATTGGTCCCGGCTGTCATTCGTAGATCTTTGACAGTCGTTACGGGTAGTCAGGAGCCCGAAAGTCTGACAACCAGTCTTACCTAGGGGTATCGTATTACCCAGTAACTGGGTTGTGGAGGTCAGATCAGTCGCTCCAAGTAAAATACTGGTATTCAGCAGCATCTGGTTAGACTGGAAGCCGACCCCAACATAGTTGGGAACAGGCTAGGCAGATGATGAACGACGCAGACTTCTTTCTAATAATCGCGTGAAAGTCGTCGACGTGTGCCTGCGCAAACATACCAGAGGCACTGCAGAAACGGGACAGCCCCATCAACATCCTGAATCCATTATTATACTGGACCCGTAGGGCGCTGATGTTCCACTGAGTATCATTGGTCAACCGGCTGCACGTATAGAAGACCTGGCAAAAAGCTTTGAAAAGTGTTATTTTAGGTTAATTTTTATGTACCTATGTAAGATTTGGCCGGTTCGACCCGAAGTCCGTCTAATTTTAACTCCTGGTATATTGTTCCGATCTTTTATGATGTAGAAATAATATATTTTCTGAAGATTTCATGGCTCTAACTTGTACCTATTATTATACTATTTTAACATTTTATAAAACTTTAGATTTGACACGATTTTATCTGAAAACTAGTCGTGTATATTTTAAATACCGAAGAATTTTGCTAATAGTGCAACTTACTCTTGAAACCTTAATTTTAAGTAACGAATATTTTTTTACCTACAAAAACCCAATACATTTTGTACTGATAATGTTTTCTTATACATACATATATTATATATTGGCAAGGTACCGTCATGATCGTAATTTTTTTGAAGAGTTCCCGTAGTGGTTCGCGTCGAGTGTACTACGTGAGCTCGACAAATGGATGTGCGATTAACGCTTTTGCGACAAAACTGTACTGCGACTCACCATAGTTCGAATGCACGCTTGTGCGACACACTGAAGATCGACAAGACTTTACTTCGACGGGACTCTTCGCCAACAGGACACTTCGCCGACAGGGCATAATTAGGAAATCTGGCGCTTGGCGGCCGCTGACTCGGCACGCTCGCTTCGCTCGCTCGCCTTCGCGCGTTGTGTGGTCTCAGTTCTAACCTAACCTAATCTAGCATGGGTATTGTCAAACTACTGTAATACTTTTTTTTTTTTTTTTTTTGTTTCTGGGTGGAAAATCCTCATGGATGTCCGCCGCCCTGGGGCGGGCGGCGGGGTCTGTCAGACTCTTACTGACTAAAAACCACCCCGGTGTTCCCTCTCTCACCTACGCCGGGGGTCGCGGGAACGAACGATACTCCCGCAACCCCCGGCTGGTGCTGGCCCGCTCCAGCGGGCCTCTCCTCGTGTCAGGGGGGGAGTGAGGTGTTAAACTCCCCCCGCGACGTCTAAGAGGGGCGCGCGTGGAACACTACGCGCCGCCGCCTCGGGTCCAGATGTGTGGGGGGCGACGGACGTCCCCAAGTCCGTCGCCCCTGGACCCATTTAGGGGGGCTGGAAGAGGGCGTTGTCCGCCCTCCGCCGACGCCCGGTGCGCCTGCTGCGGGCGGGGTGAGGGGACGAGATCTCCCTCTCCCTTTCCGCAGCCTCCTTCTGCGAGACGACTGTTTCGCAGAAGGAAACCACCGCAAACTACTGTAATACTGCACCAACGTACTGTCGAATTACAGTACTGTCGCACTACCGTAGTGTCGAACTATTGTCGCGAAATCGTTTGTCGCACAAGCGCGCATTCGAACTATGGTGAGTCGCAGTACAGTTTTGTCGCATAAGCTTTAATCGCACATCCATTTGTCGAGCTTACGTAGTACACATGTTCGCGTCTGCAGAGGTTGTAGATGATTCTGACATTTCATTTGCTTTTCTAGTATATGTACTTAAGTCTATCAGTATTGAACCTATTACTATATCTATTTACTATTATTTCCTGTACCTTACCTAGTTGTAGTAACTTGCTATATAAACAAAATGTACTTATATTATAATGTGTGTCTAAAATAACGTAAAATGTTGAAACATGTCGCTGATGTATTATCTGTGGTAGTTGACGTAGTTCACTTGTTAAAGTTGTATTCAATATAACGGATTATATTTAAAATATTAAAGTAATTTTACGAAGGCTTGGGTTTTAATTTAATTCTCAATTTACCTTTTAATATCAATAGCATTTGAAGTTTTATTTATAAGCATAATCGTCCTATAATATTCCCACTGCTGGGACACAGGCCTCCTCTCTTCTAGAGGGAGTGGGCCGTAATCTACCACGCGTGTCCAGTGCGGGTTGGTAGATGTCATATGTCTTCGAATTTTTGGTTCTAGGACATGCCGATTTCCTCACGATGTTTTCCTTCACCGTTAGAGAGCAGTAGTGGTGAAATTATTTACACAAAGAAAAGCGCCTGCCTGGGTTCGAACCCACGACCTACAACGCGTAAGTCGGGGGTGTAACTACTCGGCCGCCACTGCTGTCGAAGTTTTATAAGCCTTGAGTAATTGAATTAAATGCATACAGGGTTATATTATATTAAATGTTTAAGCTTGGTCTATTTACCGTCTATTCTAGACGTTCCGTTTGACTTGTTGTGTATTTACTGATAATTCGGTGGTTTTACTCTATATATACCCCAAGACCTTAATAAGAGATCATAGTGAACACCAAAGCAGAACAAAGACGTGTAGATAGCTCATAATCTGGGTTAAGTGGCAATTGCCAATGAACGTGACCGTATTTATGGCCACCGTATTACACCGTGGGACCTAGCTCCGGTTTTCTAGAAGAGCGGTGACCGCTACATAACGGCTGCATTGATGGCTGTCATGAAAATTATGGCACCAGAATTTGACTTTACGGTGTCAAAAAAACCCTCTTTAAAAAAAACACACCAACTTACTTTCATAAATAATGTTTCAGTGATGTCATTTGACGATAAATTGCGATCGCTACCTGGTGGCCACCCCAGTCTTTGGAAACAATAGCTGTGCCGTAAGCCCAGGATGCGGAGGGGCTAACCCGCCTGCCGCGCCCCCTGACGGGTATGTAGGGACAACCCACAGATGATATTTGTTACAGTATTAATATTAGCCGATTTATTATATTTAAAATAAAATATGAGGTCAGGAATTAGATTCGTCCCTATATCAAAGAACTGTTATCTGTTTTATCATAGTTCCATGTTCCATGTGAAACCAATAGATGGCGCTTTACATTCACGGCCGATTTCTGAATCGCGGTGTTAAGATTCTCCGCGACTGAGTTAGGCTCCTCGAGTTGATGATCCCGGTATCGCTTCTCGGCCTTTTGGCTAAGATCAAAGTGTAGTATCTGTTCTTTTCAGCTTAATATTTGAAAGTTCCCTCACCGAGGGACCAGTATATTAAACTGATTTTTGTAAGCTGACGGGATGATCGGGGCTCGCTCCACTCCCGTCGCAGGTTGGCCCGGCATTGCAGTGCCGTTGGGATCGGCCCACATTTTACCTACATATATTAAAACACATCCTTTCACGGAGGACTCATTTCTTTAAATCTAATCACAAAAACATCACACATGAATCATGATATACTAATGATACTATATGTATATATCGCGTATATTGAAATCCAAGACCCGAAAAAATCAAATGTCCTTGTGAGGCAAATCTATGATTAATCGTCCAATTACGTTACTTCGTCGGTCAATGGGCAAATTATATGTTATCTGTCTTATGAAGCGTGTTGACAGTAATTATGTGTATCAATGGTACACTAACTATAGCTGTGTAGCACATCAAGCTACCCGAAACTGTCAAATTTTCCCAATCAACCCTGAACCTAATGCTAATAGCGATAAAGTTGAAAATCTATTAAAGACATTAGACAGATTGTAGTAGCTTGATGTGCTGGCGTCTGTATGATAACAATCATTACAAAACACTTAAAAATATCATTAATCAATCTACCCACAGTTTTAGAAAGCGTGATCAAAGGCACGGTTGGCGCAGTGCGAACAATGTATGTGTCGCAAGTTCGGTTCCTGCACGAAACTAATGATAAATGATAAATGATAAATGATTTATTTTCTGTAAGTAGGTTTGTACAAACACTTTTACATGTCAATCATATTTTTTAAACTAGATGAGGTCGGCGTTTCCTATCTGACTACTCTGAGAAGAAAGGCCGAAACAAACTCATAGGTCACAGTCTCTTTTAAAGTCCAGACATAATCTTGGTCAGATCATGTGAAGACCATGTAGATTGGTGTCTGAAATGGTCTTTTGAGTAAAGAACCACACAGATTGAGCGGGCCTGTCCAGTCAGTGCACGCATTTGTCAAAAATCGTGCAGCTCAACTCAGAACTTGAGGAGCCTTACGATTCGACGAACAATACCAATGAAAGGACATTTGTGTAGGCCGCATAAATGACTCAAACTGCCAGATCATGATTAAAACTAACTAAGAAGGAAAACCGAAAAAAAGAAATGACCCACATAGTCTTCACACTCACAGTAATAATAATAAAAATAAGATACTTTACAAAGTAAATATCCATGTCATTGTTTATATAAAATTCATCAATGTCAATGTGTATATAAAAATCCGGATATAATCTTTGAGGACCATGTAGATTGGTGTCTGAAGTGGTCTTTTGAGGAAAGAACCACACTGAGTGGACCTGTGCAGTAATAAATGCTCTCCCCTACAGGCGCGTTATTATCGGCCGATAATAACGTACATTTTGTATTAGGACGATCACGAGGTTACACACTGCTGCGATAATAACGACGCAACAGAAGTAGGACGCTTGCGTTCCTCCGTCCGGCGATATTCAGATATGAGTTCTTAGAACATTTTGTATTAGGACGCATATGATCTTAGGGCCCTTTCCCATAGCAAGATCCCGTTTTTTGCAGGTACGGTTTTTTGCAGGATCCCCAAGCATCCTGTTTGTAGTATCCGGAAAACGGGATGCTTGTGTGAATATGTATATTTAAACACGTACACTACAAAACGTGATCCTGCAAAAAACGGGGTCTTGCCGTGGGAAAGAGCCCTAACGTGTAGTGCGGGCGTGGGACCTGTAGTGGAGGTTACACGCACACGTTAAAAATATCGGACGATAAAAACACAGCTGTGTAGCAAGGAATAGGAAGCATTAGGGTCCAAAGTTGATTGGGAAAATTTGACAGTTTCGGGTAGCTTGATGTGCTGGCATCTGTACATTTGTGTGCTTAAAGTTTTAAATAAATTATTTATTTATTTAATACTTCAAGTACATAAATGTAGGCGGACCATTTTGTACCAGTCAACTTTTGGGTGATGCAGGGAGGAATAAATATTTTAAATATAAATATAATATATATACATAAATTAATTACATATAAATATGGCTTTACAGAATTATAATCATTAGCATCAGATACAACTCCCTATGTTAGTATTGGCCTCGATTGTCAAGATTTCATGAAATAGTAATTACATAGGGCAATATGAGAGATGTATTGATGATTTTTATGATTAGAATTCTACAAATAGGTAAATATTTTTACGTCCGCGGATCGCGAACTGATACAAAACTGCAGATTGCAAAAAAACGTAAGAAAATTTGAATTTCGTAGGCTACCCTGTCGCTTTGCAGTCTAAAACACTAATACAATACATTATTCACCAAAAACATGACGTGAAAAAGCGCCATAAAAGATCTAATAACAGAAATAAACAACAATTAATTTCATTTCATTTCAATATCTATCGTAGACAGCAATAATGAGGTAGGTAGGTAAGGATAGGATACTCGTATCAACGGAGCAAAATATTTGTTTTCAAGAAAACTTTTTCTATACCTACAGTAGAATTAGTATTATATCAATAAATGTATAAATGTTTTTGTATGAATTTGAAGTTGTATTCTAAGTTGAGAAGAACTTGAAGATAGTTATAATTAAGTTACCATTCATGCTGAATGCTGTTGACAATTTTAAAGGTTAAGTATTAAGTGGTTATGACAACGCACTGAGAACCTTGACAGCCGCTGTTTGTATTCTAGAACGGTACTCATGTTTGATGTTATTTTGGCTATAAGAATTCATACATCTCATACGATACGTCTATTACTCGTATTCATACGTCTTCAGTACGGTTATGGAATGACTTGCCCGTGTCGGTAAGGCGTGCTCAATCTTTGTCCACTTCTAAAATTATGATACCTAAAAAGCACTTCCTCTCTCCTTAAACAGCATCATTATATTTTTTAATCGGTACAAATATAATTAATTATATATTTATAATTATAATTATAGTATATATTATATTCTTGGTAGTTTTTTTTAATAATCATATTAAACAAGATTCCAATTTTGATGGTTTTGGTGGTATTTTACCAATCACAAAAATGGCTTAGTTACGAGTAGGTACGTACTTCAAACAAAAACGAAAAAAGAACCGTTGTAAGATAAGGTCTAGAAGTAGAGTATATTATACGAGTTAGTAGCTTGAGAGTGATGAAGAAACAAGACATTTTATAATTCCGCACTAGTCATTTCCAAAGGACGTTCGTGTATTGTACGCCTGTACAAAAAAAGCTATTTATAGAAAGCCTTTTTCGTACAGGCGTACAGAACCCATTTCGAAGGCGTGTACAAGAACTCACCAAAGTTTCATCGTAATCGGATAAATGGTATAGAAATACATATAATAGGAACGAATGAGCGAAGAAATATTTATTTTTATATTTTCTATTAAAGATCGAGCAAAAATGAATTACTTACTACTTAGGTTTTCGATTGGTTAACAAATATTAAGTTATGTATTGTTTGTATTCCAGCATCGTCATCATCTGCCTAGCCTTTTCCTAACTATGTTGGGGTCGGATTCCAGTCTAACCGGATGCAGCTGAATACCAGTATTTTACATGGAGCGTGATTACATTTTTTTTTATTTAATTTATTTGTGTATTAACAAGGCATAGAAAAGTAAGAAAGCATTATTCGTTGATTGTATTTTTTTTTAAATAGATATCCTTAGACATTTTTTTTTATAATAATTGTTTTTGCATTAATAATTTCGTGAAGTTTTAATAGATTCTCTAATTTTGGTGTTAAATATCCATTTTGGTGTTTTACCAATTCTTGTGGCGACAATATAGTAGAAGCTATCAGGATTCAATTAATATCTTAAATTAAATTTAAATTATTTTATCTTATATTAAATTAATATCTTACATTTTATGTAACTGGATACGTATTTGTTGTATATCAACTTCTTATATTCATTAAAAATAAAATCCACCAAAAATAGGTAAAAATCATAGTTGTTCAAATTTACTCATACCTAGGATGCCTTATGTTGAGAATAAATTTTGAAGTTTTGACAGTTTTTCCCTCCTAGTACTATCAGACGTCAATTTTATTCCACGGATAAAAGATATCAGAGTTTGGTGAAATCAGTCCTAAGTGAGGTAGGTACGTGAAATGGAATAAAAAAATGAGTCAATACGCGTAAAAGGTTACGCGATATTGGAATGGTACCCATGATGGCGACAATAACTCGACGCCCACAGAACTATTTGATATTCCCTATGTAGCTATTTGAGGTTCATAAAAGAGACAGTTGTTTTAACATTCTATCTTTTATATCTACACTAATAATGAAGCTGAAGAATTCGTTTGTTTGAACGCGCTAATCTCTGGAACCGCCGGTCAGATTTGAATTTTTTTTTTTCATTTATTAGCCCAAATCTTGAGGAAGGCTCACTGGCCTTAGGAGCCGAGAAAAATAAAAAAAACTTCAGAAAGAACACTAAGGGAAAACGAAATGATCGCGCGGGCAGATGATGATAAAAAAATGTAAGTATTTTCATTTCTGAATTGTTATTTTTTTTTTGTTGTTTTTATGTTTTTTAGTACGGACCCTTGAACGATATAACTGTCTACAGAAAGCCTGGTTCACCGACGAACGGTAATACGACAAACTATTAGTCGATACCATTATTTAGCGACAGCACGTTTCGCCGAATAACGCTACATAGAATGAATGGTTGGCCGATACCACGATTTGCCGATGTCTTGGTTCTCCGGAACACGCTTGAACTAAATAATCCTTTACCGATACCAATTTGTATCGAAAGCACCTTTTCTTACACCGCCGATCCAAAATAATTGTCTTTAGTTTCTCGCTCATACAATTTTGACAGGTACCTACTACGCTTTGGAATGGGCAACCCTTGACAATTCAAAAGTGCCTGTAATTGGTTTACTTGAAATAAATGCTTTGAGTTTGAGTTTGAAAAAAATTTCAAAACTTTAATTTTTATTTCAAAAGTTTTTAGAAGTTGTCAACAACTTTTTCAACCATGGAAATAAATGTAATAATACCTTTTTTCAGGCGGTTTTACCTGAGTCTGTTTAACGCCTACAGCGAGACTGCCTAGTGCGTTACTTAGTCTATAAAATAACTATTTGTACGAATTCTTCGGTTTGCGTCAATTGAACTCCTAAGTGGTTTGAATTGTACCTAAGTATGATTAAGAACCCGAGACACTTTTCAAGTAGGTACAAAAAGTAATTTTTAAAATAGCTGGCTAAAATTATAATATTATTCCTTTCTCAAGTTGAGTATTCAAAAGATTACGTACCTAGTAATGATTTTGGGTTTTATACATAAAAACAACGACAGGGCTCAGAATCATCATCATAATCATGGTTACAGTTTGCGGACTGGTTAAAAAAAAATCCTGTATACGTGTGCGTGTATGGAAAAAAACCGGCCAAGCGCGATTCGGATTCGCGCACGACGGGTTCCGCACCATTATCTATAAAAACGGCAAAAAAATCATGTCTGTTGTATGGGGGCCCCCTTAAATATTTATTATATTCTGTTTTTTAGTATTTGTTGTTATAGCGGCAACCGAAATACATCATCTGTGAAAATATCAACTCTAACTATCACGGTTCATGAGATACAGCCTGGTGACAGACGGACGGACGGACAGACGGACAGCGGAGCGGGAGTAATAGGGTTTCTTCTTACCCTTTGGGTACGGAACCCAAAAAAAGACATCTTGAGCCGACACCAAATAAATTGGGACAAGGGCAGGAGCAACACAAAATATTCTAACCTATTTCTATAGGATAAAAGTTTTAAAAGATACAAGATGAATCTGTTCTTTAAACGAGTGAATGACCAATTCATTTCATCATAAAAATGTTACCATACAAATACTCACGCCTTTTCTCCATGGGGATAAGCAGATACTACAGAATACCACTTGCCACGGTTCTTACATACCTACTCGTCGTACCTACTCGTCTTCGTTTGTTACGCTCATACATCTGCAGGATAGTTGCGTTACACACTATTAGTAGCAATGGGTTTCATTTTAACAGTTCAACGACATTCATTGCGTTATTTACGTTGTTGAGCAGACACATTTTTCGAACATATGGAGCAATGGATTAGCAATATGCTTCAAAATGATTCAAATCGAGAGTAATAGTGTGTTACCCAACTATGGTGTCCTCCCGGTGTTTCCACTCACATCTGCCTTGCACATATATCTTTCGTTAGTCACCTTTAATTCATACTCTCAACATGACCAAACCATTTAATCATACTCTCAAATTCATTATCATTAATCATTTATGACAAATCTCAATAAACGACTCCCCTAAAAATATGATCGGCATAATATTTATTTGCAGCGCGTCATCTAAGACAAAGCTAATAAAATCAGCCGGCGCCGCTCTGCCGGGCCGGCGTCGGATCCCTGGGAAAATGCCAAGCATTGATTGAAACAAGTGCCGAATGCGGACAGGACGCAGTGCACGGGACATGGCGAGACGACTGCGGCTTTTATAGTTTTATGGGGTAGTACAGGATAAATACGTAAACATTGAGCATGTACTTACATTTTATTTAGATAGTTATTTACGGAACATTAGAAGAAGAACATCATCAATCTGGCTTCGGAGCGATGTCAAGGGGAGCTATGGTTAAATTGCTTTGCGTAATTGGTGACCTAAACGAATAATTGTAAAATGTTATCAGAATACTTCAAGGCATCCTAAGCTAAGCTTGAATGATGAAACTTCAAGGATGTCTTGAAGTATTCTGCCTAGACAGATGATGATGTTTATGTATTTTCAAGTAGCGTCACTTGAAAGTTCCTAGCCTTTTCCCCACTATGTTGGGGTTGGTTTGTTTCCAGTCTAATTTTATGCAGCTGAATACCCAATATTTACTAAAACTGCCTAAAAATAAGCATAAAGCATAACCATAATGAGCGTACAATATTCCCACTGCTGGGGAACAGGCATCTTCTCTTCGAGATGGAGTGAGCTATTATTGATTTATTTATTTTGCCATTTATGTACACACATATATAAACAGACAAGTATAAAAAAACAGAACAGAAAAATAGGTACAAACGTGATGCTTATTTCTTAAGAAATCTCTTCCAGCATACCTGAGATAGTACATTAAAAAATCAAAATCAAAAGTCATTTATTCAAACTAGGCTGAGAATCAGCACTTTTCGAACGTCAAAATTACAAAAGACAGTCCCCCAAAACGCCCGCCCTTTTTATTAGATAGAGAGACCAAGCGGGACTAGTACGGGTTGGTAGATATCACACGTCTCCGAATTTTTGGTTCTAGAACATGCCGGTTTCTTCACGATGTTTTCCTTCACCGTTTTGAGAGCAGAGTGGTGATCAAATTATTTACACAAATGCAAGCGCCTGCTGGGTCGAACCCACGACCTACAACTCTTGAGTTGGAGCCGTTACCACTTGGCTACCGCTGCTTTTGAAGCGATGCCACTTAAAACTACCTAAATATCGTCATCTGCTTGCCTTTTCCCAACTATGTTGGGGTCGACTTCCAGTCTAAGCAGCTGAATACCCCCTATTTACAAAACTACATAAAAATAAACGAATAACGTCCTGGGCTTTCAAGAGATTCTCAATTAAACAATGTGTAGTGCAGAGATTCCCAATCTTTTACCATACGCGCCCCCATAAATTTCTTTTAATATCTCTAGGCCCCCGCGTTACTTTGTCGTTTTATGCAGAAAAGCTGAAGGATTAAGAGAATGTAGAATGCAAGAGCGAGGGAAGATCTTGATGTATGCACCCCGCCTCGGATGGATTCTGCTTTCTTTTGACCATTCATACAGAAGAAGGAAAAAATATTTTGTCGACATAGAAATGGTGGCTTATCATTATGAACAATTTTTCCTAGAGGACCATAACAGAAATCGCAAAAAAAAAAATCAGCTGTTCCCTACATTTTGACGAGTTATGCGAACATAAATTTCTGTAGGAAACAGCTGATTTTTTTTTCGCGATTTCTGGTTTGGTCCCATAGTAAAAGTTGTTCATAATGATGAGTATAATGTCCCCTTAAGAGGTTGTGATTTATTTAAGTTACACCTTGTATTAGTGGACAACTGGACATTATTAATTATGGACTGACATAAGCTGATGGTGAAACTGCCCACAGCGCCACTGGTTCACCTCATAAGCTTGTCGTTTTTATTTTTTTGTGCGTAAAGCCTCATGGATGTCCTCCAGCCAGGGTGGGCGAAGAGGTCTGTCAGACTCTTACATACTAACTAAACCCACAATACCCTTCCAAGTTTGTTTGACTACTTTGCGGACTTTGACTGACTTTGTGACTGGAGCGCTTCATCGTCATTCACTCATCTGACTCCCGCCCCGACAGGTACACGCTCGTCAGATGTTGTTATTCACCTCTTGTACTACGTTTTCAAAGAAAAGAGGTGACCTATTCTCAGTTAGCTATCTTTAGAACTATCAAGATATAAAAAACCAATTTCTGAACTTCTAAACAAACAGTATTCCAGTATTTATAGATATTCATTTAGATAAACAAAACTCATCTCAGATTATCGAAAGAGGTCTCTAATGTACACAGTTCATCTGAAATAGGATGGGCACAGACTAGATATCTAACAGAAACTGCCGTGCGATTCTGTAACCATCTCACCGTGAAAACTTGGGTGAAGTGAGCGTGGAGTGAGTCGTCAATAGTGTCAATCCCTAGCATCAGCATGACTAACAGCTCACTCTAAGCTCACTTCACCTTAGTTATCACGGTGAGATTTTTCCAGAATCGATCGGCAGGACTCCATTTAAGGCAGGCACAGCTGGTGAAGCGCTAGTCTCGATAGAAAAAGCGGACAGAGGTGGCAGGTGGATGTATTATACAGCACAAAGCATTGCATAATCAGCGTATAATGTTCCCACTTGTAGGACAGAGGTCTCCTCTCGGAGGAACTGGGCTATACTCCACCACGTGGGCCCAGTGCAGGTTGAGGGATGTCACAAGTTTTCGAATTCTAGAACGGTTTCCAGGTTTGTTTTTTGTTTTTTTTTTTGTTTCCGGTTTCCTCGTGATGTTTTCCTTCACCCTTTAAAAAAAAAAAACACAAAGTAAAGTGAGTCTAGGTTTGAACCTACTACCTACCTACGACACGCAAGCCGAGGCGGTTGCCACTGGGCCACCACTACTGAAAGATGTGTGGCTAACCACACACCTTTCAGTGCTTTTATGTGTGTTTTCTAACTGAACATTAACAAATTTTTGCTAGTTGTGCACGGCACTCAGCAAGCGGGGTAATTGCGTAACACACTATCAGTAGCAATGGTTTTCATTTTGACAGTTCAACAACATTCAATGCGTTCAATACGTGCGCAGAAAAAGAAATCGAACATATTCTGCAATGAATTAACAATCTCCTTCAAAATGTTTCAGATTCTTATGGATAGTGTATGCCATTAGAGTGCTGATGTGCCAGTGATTTGATATATTAAGAAAATAACAAATACTAGTTGATTCAACTAACAGAACGATCTAGAATTCTAGGACATCCTCTCAGCATGACGCTTGTCGGTACGAAGCTTGTTCTGTAGTTCTATAATCTGTGCTACAAATATTTATTAAGTACATCTATCCTAGGTGAACCAAGTCAAAGTTCAAGGCATTTGCTTTAAAGATGAAAATCTTACTCTTTCTTCGTATTACTAACTTAGCGTATTACTTACATTGTTTACACTATCGTGATGAAGATTTTAGAGTTCCGTAGCTCTAGAATAATCTTGAATACACTAAATATGAATGAATCAAGCTTAAAGAAAAACTAATAATATGCTTATACGAGGAGCCAAAGTTCGAAGACTTGAATTATAAACGAATAACATGTAGTATAAAAAATTCAACCGTAAAAAATCTAATATTTATAAAGGTAGGTAAACATTATTATGAGGAACAGTTGACATTAACACGATATTAAAGAAGCAACGAATTGTTATACGACTTGATGTTGTTGGTCTGGCTTTAATGCTTTTAACTTTGACTAAGCCCAGGTTCGCACGAGCGTGATTTTCCCTTCGCAATTTTTTTTCGCACACTGGTTTTTCAACGCTCTGCATAACGCCGAAAGTTGAAAATCCTCTCCGTTGTCGAAAATCCGCTCTGTTGGATTCTCAATGCTGGGCTTAACATAGAACGTTGAAAATCTAGTGCGCAATAAAATCCTGCCACGCTATTTATACGTCCGTGTTTTCGTGGGCTTATTTTAAAAACACAAGACTTTTTTAGTAAGGAATAATAAACAAATATCCACAGAACCCATTTTCTTTTATAATAAATAAATCAAACAAGCCACTTTTATGCGACTGTCAACATTTCAGCACCGCGTAGCTAGATACAGCGCTACGCGCCTACGCGCCTACGCGTCTGCGGCTACGAGCTACGAACGGGTGACATTTAAAAGGACGGGATAGGACATTCAAATGTCCTTTATTTATCAATTGACTACAATTGATAAAGGACACCACGTAATTTTGTACTTCATGAAAGCACTTTGAACGTGATTATTTGTCGTAATGTAGAGATTTTTCGTGTTCGTAATGTCAATAGAATTTAGCAGTATATTTGTTAGAAAAAATCCCGTTTATTATTTTATAGCAATCTTTGTTCATAAAGACTTCAAAGATGAACAGAAAATTGAACTATAAATGTATAATGTCTAAAATATATATATATCCACTCACTTACAGTCCTCTACATATTATTTTTAATACTCGTACTCGTAACACGAGTGGGTAATGTCGTAGTTCTGGTAACTTCCATACCATATTTTCATCTTTATCCGGAAATATTAGCACATACTTAAATTAGATTTTCAGTGCTATCAATCTACGCTTTAATAAACACACTCGCAGATTTGTAGACATAACCCTGGGAATGAATAAGTTAATTCTAAAATTAAACATCCATTCAACAAGGCTGAATGTGAACAGTTAAAGAAAGCAGACGAGTCCCGACTTTCCCAGTGAATCACCCTGCGTGTGGTTATATAAAGCAGGGGTTTCCCGACGCTCGCCAGTACCATGGCGTCGTTGGCAGGGGGAGGACGCGCCCTCGCCGCTCCCACAAACTTTTTACGTATCACGAAACATGGAAACTTTCCAATTTGACAAGGTATGGAATTTAGTATTAAAAATCGGTTTTAGTGCTTCGTCGTTGTTAGTCGGTAATGGCGGAAAATTAAGTCCATTGTGATCGAGTGCGGAACTTTTAAATCGATTTCGATTTTCTGAGTTAAAAATAGTTTAGTGTTAGGTATGTTAGTTTCTTTAAAATTCTGTTATGCAAGTACGCTGCATTTGTTCAAATCACGTAGGTATTTAGTTTTCTTTCGCTTAGGAACAGTAAATTAAGGGTTTAATTGTTTCTTGATAATTAAATACATCTATTGTAAACTGAGCGTTGGAAAGTTCTTACTCAAATTAAAGTTATTTCGGTTATTACAGTGCGTTAATACTATATTAGTAGAAATTATTATTAGAGTTGGTTCGTCTTACGACAAAAATGTTAGGACATCAAGACTAAATAGTGATTATTTTCAATATTTTCAATGACTGTTGACGAGCGTAAGATAGTTCAAGAAGTATTTTGCCATCATTTCTTAATTCTAGAGGCTTTACTTTTATTATTATGTGTTATCACCTATTTCTGAGATGCTTAACCTGTAATTAGCAATGTGTGTCCAACTCCGAGGCTATTGTTACCTATCGTACTTAATATATTATTATATACACAAGTTGTTAGTGTACCTTTATAAATAAATAAATAAATAGTTGTTAGTAGGCGGGTAGGTACGGGTATTGTCTTAGAACTATTGTAAGTGTATTCCGAGATCACACTTTTTAAAAACATTTAACAACCTTTCTAAAAATCTAAATAAAAATTAAAGTTAGGTGTGTTGTACGTAGTAGAGTTAAACACTATTTTCGAATCAAATTTTGAACGAATATTAAATTATAAATCACTAGCATTCGCCCGCAACTTCGTTTGCGTAGAATTCAGAATTCCCGTCTTTTAAATCCTATTACCCGTTTTTTCGTAGGAATGAAGCATTTTTCCGCGGTAAAAGTAGCCTATGTTCATAAAGGATAATGTTGGCTACTAATGGTAAAACAATTTTTCAAATCGGTCCAGTAGTTTCGAAGCCTATTCAATACAAACAAACAATCAAATCTTTCCTCTTTATAATATTAGTGTAGTTACAGTTCTATTAACTGGCTAGGCACTTAAGTACACTTGCAGGGGTGACATGTTCGATTTCCGTAGCGGCAAATAACCAGAGCTGAAGCTATTTTACGTCCTTGACCAGCCCTCGTCATACCAAGTCTAGGTAAGCTTTTGAGCCTAAATAACTGGCATTTTCTTTAAGAAAATATGCTATATGTAGCTTAAAATATCTTTGTATTTGTTGGCTAATTCAGTGATGATTAAAAGAAAATAGTGTTAGTTTCTTAGGTAATGTACCTAAAGTCACAGATTAAAATTGCAATGTCTCAACCACCGAATTTCTGACGGGTGTATCAATACTCACTCTACGTATAATAATCACACATAGACGCCTATGAACGCGAGTTGTTCGTGAAGGATTTTAAAATAAAGAAATTTGATGTAGGTATGCCTACATCAAATTTCTTTATGTTCCATATTATCGATCCAATCCATATTATCTGTACCATCTTCGGAGACTATTAAAAAGTTGTGCCACTTAATTATTATCCTCCACGAATAACTCATATTAAGAATATTATAAACTAATAGTGTTTAAGTAAGCCAATTAATGTAAAAGGGTACGATGGAGCTGACGTATCTTTGATAAAAGCCCCTAAACAAAATTAGATTAAAAAAAATAGATTTCTATAAGAAAGACGTTAAAAAAATAAACTTATTTAACTAATTAAAGTACCTATAGCATGAACAGAGACCTAAAACGAGTTTTAGCTTTAGACCGACAAAAAAATAAGAAAAAAAAAAAAACTTCACAAACAACGTAAAGTTCTTAATGCAACATTGACAATTTGTTGTAATGAAAATTTTAACTTTGTCGGATTATAGTTCGAAATTTCAAAATTACTCAATGGTTTAAGCCTGGGCTTAAAGATACATTTTGGTTTTGTAATAAGGCTGTTTAAGAACTCAACATTCAATAATGAGACACCATTACTTTTTCTATTGTTACCGAACTTAATAAGTTTGCCTAACAGACGATGGGATAGGTCGACGATATTTTTATTTATTTACCATTTACTAAAACTTTATGCACAAGTAAAAAAAATACTGTACAAAGACGGACTTAATGCCTGAGGCATTTTCTACCTTAGGGTGATGCAGAGACAAAATATGGCAGGTGCAACATACGGGATAGATAGCTGGGAAATGACTGTAAAATACAAGAAATAATAATAATACATACATAGATACATATAAACAAAATGAACTGTCAGAAGAAAAAATGATCGGAACAGTGGAAAACGAATCCAGCAAATCAGCGCTGGGATTTCTGTCAATGTCTGTCTTTTATATCTAGCTGTAGATTATATTAGGGGCTTTTGGCTAAGTAATAACAGCCGCACGGGTCGATCGATCAGGTTAAGCTACGCTTGCCGAGGTTGGTCTGTGGATGGGTCTTTACATACCAAGACCGCTCCGTGCCTCGGAAAGCACGTTAAGCTGTTGGTCCCGGCTATCATTCTTAGATCTTTGACAGTCGTTACGGGTCGTCAGAAACCCGAAAGTCTGACAACCAGTCTTACCAAGGGGTATCGTATTACCCAGTACCTGGGTTGTGGAGGTCAGATAGGTAGTCGCTCCATGTAAAATACTAGTATTCAGCTGCATCCGGTTAGACTGGAAGCCGATCCCAACATAGTTGGGAAAAGGCTAGGCAGGTGATGTAGATTATTTTAGGCTAAAAATAGAAATAATGGAAGTTCAGTTACAATAAAGAACAATATGAGTGGCCAACGTCAATCAATACTAAATCCAAATTGTATTTTAACTGTACTAAGTAATGGAGAATTGGATTGATATAGATATGTTTTTGTAATTGTGATCATTGCCCTAATCGACGTACCGCGGTCAGTGATAGCGTTGGCCTATTGTATATCAACTATTTGTGTCAAATTCATCTAATGACGTCCTATTTTTGAAACCATGATATCTTTTTTAATGTACGTACAGACGCCAGCACATCAAGCTACCTGAAACTGTAAAATTTTCCCAATCAACCTTGAACCTAATGCTTTAGCAATAAAGTTGAAAATCTATTGAAGAAATTTTACAGATTGTAGTAGCTTGATGTGCTGGCGTCTGTACATATGTATGTTTGTCTATGTGTTGGTAAGGTTATGGAATGACTTGCCCGTGTCGGTAAGGCGTGCTCAATCTTTGTCCACTTTTAAAATTATGATAAAAAAGCACTTCCTATCTCCTTATCACCACCATTATATTTTCTTTACTCCTGTTTCATGGCTATTGTTATATGTATATATTTATTTAGGTTACTATAGTATACTTTATGTATGTATTCATTGTATCGTGTAAATGGTACACCACAGATTACCTACAGTATTTGTCTACGTGCCTCGGAAAGTACGTTAAGCCGTTGGTCCCAGCTGTCATTCGTGGATATTTGACAGTCGTTACGGGTAGTCAGAAGCCCGAAAGTCAGACAGCCAGTCTTACCAAGGGGTATCGTATTACCCAATAACTGGGTTGTGGAGGTCAGATAGGCAGTCGCCCCATGAAAAATACTGGTATTCAACAGCATCCGGTTAGACTGGAAGCCGACCCCAACATATTTGGGAAAAGGCTAGGCAGATGATTTTGATTACAATATTTCTTTGACTAAATAGATAGTTGTTTCAAGTGTGTGTGTGTCAATGCATGTTAGATTTGGTCCAGTGCTAAAATTTTTAAGCGGTTAAATCGTCGCGTGGCCTAAGATATAATAAAATATAGTCAGAGAATATTACCCTAATTGAGTAGGTAACACACTGTGAATCTCAAACAATCATTTTGAAGGATATTGCTAATCCATTGCTTCATATGTTTCGAGAAATTTGTCTGCTCAAGAACGTAAATAACGCACGACGGATATCTATGGCAATGGCTGTTGTTGAACTGTCAAAGTAAAATCCATTGCTAATAATAGTGTGTTACGCAATTACCCCACAAGTCTATGAATATGAATTGAAAATATGGTTCACGATAAGCGCACTAAAAGACAGACAGTCCGAAACACGTTTTCCTTTTGCGAAAAGTATGTACCTACGTATTGTCAACAATTTCCTTCAAAAAGAGCATGAAAATCAATTGCTGTCCTACGTAACGTAATCTTGGCAGCAATGCCATGTTGAATGCAATGCTAATTCCTTTGCCCAAAGAACGGCGCACATTCTGGTCACGCGAAGTGTTGACCAACCGTTTAGCGAAGTCTAGAAAACTAGAAAGTTTCAGTAAAAGTAGGAAAAATAATGAGTTTTTGTCATGTATATTATAAAGAGAGAGCGATTTTTGTGAGTTTATGTATATTTGGAGGGTAATCTCCGGAACCGCAACTCCTATTTGAAAAATTCAAACCATCGGAACTATTTCAAAGGAATATTATTCCAGACGGCCATAGGAATCTACCCAATGAAAACCCCGTAAGCCCCGTCGTTTCCGAGATATAAACGTTTAAAGTTGATGACGTGACATATGTTTTTGAACGTGACACGTTACGGGTTGGTCTTATAATGTTTTCTGTTTGAATTGATATCAGCTATCGATTTATGTAGGTTTCATACTGGGCCGCAAGTTAAAAAAAAAATCAAGATGGTGGACAGATCTTCAAAGCCCTTTCAACAATATATGAAACATTAAACTTAAAGAAACTGCACAACTAAATCCAATCGTAATCAATATAGAACAAAAGTTCTAGGCTCTGTTGCCGCGACGCGAAGTAATTCAATGTTTTACAGTTTTTACCGCGGACATACAATCACGTGATTTTGTAGTAAGTATGTTAGATACATACTTACTACAAAATCACGTGACTTTTAAAAAGTAATTTTTCAAGACATATAGGGACGAGAACGGCTACAAAGTCACAACTGTATGATTCATAAAAAAAGAAATTCACAATCTAGTTTCAAATACGAGTAACTTGACAAAGTAAAGAATAGTCGTTGACCTTAGATACACTTCAATCCGTGAAAAGCATGAATCGTGAAAAACATTATATATTACCTATCTTATTAAACTACAGTCGGACTTCTAATTAGCTGCAGTAAAATTACAGCTTATAAATTACTATTTTTTACCGAAATTTAAATAGTGACGTGAAAAAGAATTTATTCATTCAATTGATATTCAGTTTAAAATCGATCAATGTTAAATTGATTTTCAAGTTCCATAAAAAATCAAGACTGTGAATGAAACTACAACATATACAACGTGTAACGTTAAATGCGCAAAACCTCAGACACTCCAACTGATTTTTAATTCAATTGACCTATTTCACAGAGAAAATAAGTCATTAAAAAAATTGTAAAGGTTTTATGTGCTGTTTTAGTTTTACTAGCCACTCTGATCGTTTCTTGCGTCTGCGACGACGCTTTATCGAGGGAGGAGTCGTCACCAGGCCGCTACGCCGCGCTGACATTGGCTTGCTTGACATATTAATAAACAGACACGGCAACGTTTTTAATGAAGATATTTTGAAAAATGTGACCTATATTAAAAAGTGGTTCAATTAATTCTGCTCGTTATTCTAATCAAACTAATTTCAGGTTTTGCGCATTTAACGTTACACGTTGTAGGTATTTACCTATTTTTCTGTTCTGTTTTTTCTTGTCCGTTTATATATGTGTGTACGTAAATGGTAAAATTAAATAAATAATAGTAAATAAAGAATAATTTGAACAAAATTGGTAAATTTCGAATATCTTAGCCTAAAACGATGTTTCTTTGCGTTATAATGACATCACTAGAAGAGATAGTGTGGGAACCTTTTTTAACGAAATGACAGTATGAAATATCAATTTACTGCAGCCAATTAAAAATCTCACCATAGATAAACTATTAAAAGTTTAAAAAATACAGATTGGGATAGAAACACGTATAGCACGTGAACCCTCACAAATCGCTGTTTCTTGTTCATACATGTCAAAAAATACAATGTAATGTTATCCATGTCAAATGTCGGACTAGGTATCAGGAACTTAATTATTCGACTCTTCACGTGACCAGAGGGCTGGCTTATTTTTTTCCAAAGAATCAGCCTCGCCATACAACGTGGCAATGCTGCCACCCTTTAGGGCACTTTTAACGTTGACAGCGGTGCGGACAAATTTTTTGATACCCTATGATTCTTTTCCCTCTTTATTTATATACATGTACCTATTATTATTTAAAGTCTGTTAGCTTATATATTACGTAAATATTACACAAAATAAATATATAAATATTACTGAATTTAAGACCAATAGTGTTCCAATACTTATTACAAATAAATGATTATGATTACGAAAATCTTTCGCATAATGTGCCAAGGCCACAAAACTCAAGAGTCAAGGAAAAGGACGTGTTCGGACCCTTAATGCCGGACTCGATACTAAGCTTCCGTAAATACCGTAATACAGACCAGGAAAAGATTTGTTGAAATAGATTTTGTTATCTTGGATTTACAGTCTTCTTCGTCTTATTCCAAAACGAGGTGTGTCTTAAGACACGGTTTTAACCCAGGAATCATCAAATGGCGGACAGCGTTTCGGATCCGTACCGCCGACCTATTTTATGCGTATTTTAAGTAAACAGTAAGATTTATAACTAAAACTTAATCTAAAAATATTTAAATAAAAATGTTATTAAGTAGGTAATTTAATTTAGACACACCATGCTTCAGACAAATAGTTCAAAGTAAAAATTGCAATGTTTTATTAGTTACTTACTTACTTTGTTATTTTTATTATTTACATAATATTTATTTATTACTTAATAAAAATAATACTTGTTAGTAATTGTCTGCCAAACGGACCGCGACAGTCATGTTTTTTTTTTAAACCACTTAAAGTAATTAGCAGGTTTAAACCATGCCGCCATTTTTTATTTCAAACTAAACAAAACAAAACTTAGTGGGTATGGAAGTGATATAGAAGTAATAATAATATTTATGATTTATTTATTTCTCACCACAATATATAAGTACATCAAAAGATCAAGAACAACAACATAATGGTTTCAATTACACTGTGGGAGACTGGTGCCTAAGCTAGGCGTAAGGCCTGTATTTAGCACACCGGCCGCGCGATTCTGTAACCATCTCACCGTGAAAACTTGGGTGAAGTGAGCGTGGAGTGAGCTGTCATTAGGGATTAACACTATTGACACTGCTCACTTCAAGCTCACTTCACTTATGATTTCACGGTGAGATTTTTACAGAATCGACCGGCTGGTCTTAGTAACACTGAAACAGTTACATTTAAAATCGGATTATGCACTCGTACACAAAGGCGGCAAGTTATCATAGCAGAAAAAATACAGATTACACTACTGATTGTAGGGTTAGTATTTATTTCGGTGTGTGGTGAGTGACACACACACACATGTGTGTGGTGTGTATGCGAGGTGTGTTTGGTGAGTGTGTGCGTGTGAAGGTGAAGAGCTGAATGCACAGAATAGTGATGTACAGACGCCAGCACATCAAGCTACCCGAAACTGTAAAATTTTCCCAATCAACCGTGAACCGAATTTCTTGGCAATAAAGTAGAAAATCTATCAAAGAAATTTGACAGATTGTAGTAGCTTGATGTGCTGGCGTCTGTACATAAATATACAAATGGCATATATTTGTAATCAACAAGAAAATTATACTGGGGCAGCTAGAAGAGTTTACGTAGCTTCATAACTTAATTCCTGGAGCTTTCAGCCTTCATTTTACACTGAGTTTTGGTAAGATGATAGATCGAGCGCGTCCTACTTGTTTTATTGTAGAGAAACTACCTAACTAACCAGTGAACATGGTTTGGACATTTTCAATACCAGTGTTTCTCGGCTTAAGCATTAGTTGGTGAGAAGCTTTTTTACGGAAAAAGAGAAAAATGAGAAGCTTTTTTTTTTTTTTTTGTTTTAATTGTAATAAGTAGTCAGTCGACTAATAAGAAGTAGGTATGGTAAGAGAAAACTTTTTTATAAAAAAATAAACAACCGACTTCCAAAACAACACTAGAAAGTGTAAAATAACTTTAATTTCGGAAGTCTGTGTCAAAAACGAAAATGCGGAACCAACGACACCGACTTTCAAGATTTAAGTTATTTTCCACTTTGTGTGTTTTTTTTGAACGCGTTTGTTTTTTTTTTTTATAAAAAAGTTTTTTCTTCCATACTTCTTATTAGACTGACTACTAACAGATAGATGGCGTAGACCGATGCTACGGCTCCTATAAGAGCGGTGGCTGTTAAATATTATAAAGGCCGTGACGAAAAACTGTAATTATCACCAGTATTTCACATTAGGGCATCAAAAAACGCTCTGTATTTGGGCAACCGTTATTGTGTGCCGTTCATCGCTTTCTTAGGAACCTCTTCCCTGTGAGAGGAAGTGGGCCATAATGCACCACGCGGGCCCAGTACTAAATAGTAATTAGGTCCCGTTGGCCCTCTCTGCTGACTTAACCCTAACTACTGAACAGTTTAATGGTCCCACTATACGACAAACAATGCGAATTTCTTGGAATTTCCGTCTACGTCATAAAGTACAGTTCAAGGCATGTAAATTATATATACCTTTTCGTAACGTCATGTAAATATTAATGAGGTGAAATATGTGGAACATTAGCATTTAGTTTTTCATGCCCTAGAGCTGGCCTAGTATGAGCATGGCGTGTCTGACATTATTGCTTTTACACTTTCTAACTACTCGTGTCCAATTAGTTTATAACGTTTTTCACTTACTTTGTACCTACTTTATAATAATAATAATAAATTTATTTCTGAGTATACGGTACATAAAATATCTTAATATTTAAAAGGTCTCACATACACTACCATTGCCGGTGTAGAAATTTTAAAAATTATATTGAAGTTATGAATTTTTATATAATATTAAGACCAGCACAATTTTGTTATATTATATTATTATAATGGAATGACATGTCAAACTTATTATACAATAATACTTATCACTATATGTCAAGTGCACAAAAACATTAAAAAAAATATAGGTCAGTAGGTATACACACACAAAATATTAATAAAAATGTAATTTAAAAAAAAATCTATTAAATGTCAGTTTAAATAATGTAAAAAAAAATATATAATGTCAAAAATTATTAAGTAAAATGTCAAAATAATAATAATGCCAAAATACTAAAAACAGAATATTAATTACCGTCATTACTTCGAATATTTACTATCTTTATATATATTTCCAGAAGGCTTTGATTTCAATTTTGAATTCATCATCAGTCTTCTGCTTACCCCAATTTACTTGCGGTCAGCGTAACATGTCTTCTTCTTCCATACTTGTCTATTGGTCGTCATCTCGGTTAGTCACCCCCTTTCTATGCTCATTGACACAGTATTTTTTTATTGCTGAATGGGTCTGCTCTTGATCTCGATCACGCCTGATAGAATAGCGATGGATGAGGTATATGATGGATCGAGCGTGCCCAGTAGATGCCTAAGGCACTGGAACTCCCACGCATCGACGAAATACAGCAGGCTACTTCTGGTGGGAAGGTGGTCGCAAACCAGGCTGGCGTTAGCCCTACCCCCAAGGGAAGAATTGGCTAGTCAAATAAGGTGTTGGGTGTGACTGCCTAGAAGCCGCCGAGCGCTCGGTTCAGTTGAGTAGGTAACTGAACCGAGTTGATCAAAACACGCAATATAATACTCCCCTTAAAAATCGAATTACCACTTTTTGCTCCATCAGAGGTCTATTTTTGAAAGACCCATAAATATTTATTTTTGTTTCTTTTCTGTCTAAAGTATTAAAATACTGAGTTTCGAGTCAAAACCCGAAAAACCCTGATACAGGTTATTCTTTATTTTTGTTCTTAAATAAAAATACTGAGTTTCGAGTTAGTCGGACTGTGCGTTAAAATTCTTCGATACAAATGTTGACACCCCCTAACCTCCCTTTAGGGGGTAGTTTAGAAAAACAAAATATGACAAACTTCATAATTTAATTGGATAACTATTTGTGGCAAGTTTCAAGTTTATTAACTCAAGAAATAAGATTTTTCATACAAACAAAATCCCCCCTTTTCACCCCCTAAACGGTTGAATTTCCAAAAACCACTTCTTATTGTTCCCCCACATTATAAAAGGAAGCCGTGTGCAAAATTTCACATTCATAGCCCTAGTAGTGTCGGCTATGCGTTGATATGTCAGTCGGTCAGTTTCTCCTTTTTATATAATATTTTATACACTCCGCGACAAAACTATAGGACACTATGCTTTTTCCGTATTTTACTTGACTGAAGTTATTACTTTAGAATATTTTTTACATACTTCTGTTTATTTTGTTAAAACGTTTTACGTACGATTACATTAGACGCTTCTAGTAATCTGTATACACAAAGCTGGGGAGAGGGGGGTTTGGCGCTGCGACAAAACTATAGGACACCAACAGACAGTCGCAGTGTTAATTTAATACGCGGGAGAAGTGGACGCGGTTTCGCATTATTTTCGTCATTCACTTGTCAATCTAGTGTTATTTTTGGAAACATCTTTTTTTGTAGTTTAAAATGCCACGTGGAAAAAAGTTAACCATAAGGGAAATTAATATTATTGAAAATTTAAAAGCACAAGACTATAATGTCACGCAAATAGCTAAAGTGATAAAGAGAAGTAGACATGTGATAAATAATTACCTGAATGATCCCGAAAATTATCAAATGAAACACCCAGGTGGCCGTCCCAGAGCAATAAATGATAGAGATAGAAGAGCCATATTAAGAGTTGCATCGAATTCTTCGTTAACAGCCAAACAAATTGCAAAAGAAGCAGGAGTTCATACTAATATTCGAAATGTCCAACGTCTTTTAAAAAGTGCCACCCATCTTAAGAGAAAAAAACTAGTCAAGAAACCGCCTTTAACTGAACAACATAAAAAGTTTCGATTAATCTTTGCAAAAGAGCATATTTCTTGGAGGAAAAAATGGCGGAAAGTAATTTTTTCTGACGAAAAAAAATTCAATTTAGACGGACCTGATGGTTTCCAATACTATTTCCATGATTTGAGAAAAAATCCACCTATACTGAGTCGACGTCAAATGGGTGGTGGTAGTTTGAAGGTTTGGGCTGCGATTGGCTATAAAGGAAAAACAGAAATAATTTTCTTAGAAGGGAACATGAACAGCTCTAAATATATAAAACTGTTAGAAGAGCAACTGGGCAGATATGGAAAGGAAATTGCAGGAGAAGGGTATATATTTCAGCATGATAATTGCTCAGTACATTCAGCACAAATTGTAAAAAGATTTTTTGAAGAGAAAAAAATTGAAACTCTTAACTGGCCAGCAAGGTCACCAGACCTTAATATAATTGAAAATTGTTGGGGTGAACTTGCCCGTGCTGTATATGCCAATGCAAAGCAATATGATAATATAAATGAATTAAAACATAATTTAATAAGAAAGTGGAGAATTATTTCAAAAAAATACATTGATAATCTCTATGAATCACTACACAACAGGATGATAGAAGTCTTAATGAATAGAGGAGGGTCTACGCATTATTAATAATAAATGTCTTTCAATCTTAGTTTGTTTTTTATTTTTAAAATTTAAATTGTCCTATAGTTTTGTCGCAGCAAATTATGAATTTATTTAATATGTACTTGTTTTAAATTATCAAATAATAAAATTTTATTTTTGTAATAAGCTTATCTGGTTTAATGAATAGTATTAATAATATTGATAGACTTTCTTTTTACATCGACCGATATTTTATTAAGACACAGTATGATTTGCCTAAAGTCCTATAGTTTTGTCGCGGGGTGTACTCGTACACCGTGGCATTTTAATCGTCTTCCAACGGCAGCCCATTTTATGTATCCAATGTCTCCTAATCAATTGTTTAAAAAAATTATATTTATGAAAATTTTAATAATTAAAAAAAATCATAAAATATTATTCATTATGACATTTATGACGCATGACGTAGTTTGAAACACCCTGTTACGAGTGCGGTCCGAGCCTTGCGCTCCAAGGGCGGCACGGAACCGAGCGGCGACATCTATCAGAGTTCATTCACCCCCCAGCGCAAAAATGTGTTTCTTATTATTGCAATCTTAATGTTATCAATATGTAGCAGTTTATAAGTATTTAAAAGCCAATGAATTCCAATTTTTCCTTCCTACTTTTACGGGCTTAGGACCGTCAGAAACAGTTTTCTTAATAAAAACTCAAACTATGTAAGTTGTTTATGTTGTGATTCGACAAACATTATTATGATAAATATTATTAACAGGATGTTTCATAATTCAATACTCAATACCCAATATTTTTATTTGCATTCCACAATGTGAACTTAGGTGGTAGGTACATTATAAAATATACATAATATTAGATCATTGTGGACCCAGTCGGGCACAGCAAGATAGGATAGAGGAAGAGGACTATTATTATTATTTGAAAAAGTAAAATATAAATGTTTTTCTACTACTCACTTCGACTTTGATCTTATTTATTATATTTGGTATGCACTTTTAATTATTCATTTTATTTATCATTAAAATACTCATTAATACTATAATAGCATTTATGGATTAGGGATTGTTTTAGTTTATTTATAAATATATTAAATTTTTGTTCATTTTTAATTGTTTCTGGTAATTGATTATATATTTTAACTGACATTACTAAAGTGCTCGTAGTGTATATTTAGTTTGCATGTTTTCTCGTGTAGTGAATAATTGTTGGTCGTTTCTAACAAATTTGCATATTTCTAGGATATATATACATGGAAGTGTTACAAGTTTGTGTTCTTGGAAATGTGGTTTGCTGCTGTGGTGTCTATGTTAACTAGGATTCTGATTAGACGTTTTTGTAGTGTGAAAAGTGTAGGTGCATGTGTACTGCATTCTAATGCATTATTTATTTTTCTTTGTAAGCTATATCTTAATTAATGGTCACAATTTTTTTTCGCGCTTACTGTTGTTTTATATCGGATGCATTGAGTGGTCCACCTTTGTAGGGTAGGACAACTAAAATGAAAGATGAAACTAGATTTGAGTACCTAATATACAACGTGTAACGTTAAATGCGCAAAACCTCAGACACCCCAACTGACTTTTAATTCAATTGACCTATTTCAGAGAGAAAATAAGTCATTATAAAAATTGTAAAGGTTTTATGTGCTGTTTTAGTTTTACTGGCCATTCTGATCGTTTCTTGCGTCTGCGACGACGCTTCATCGAGGGAGGAGTCGTCACCGGGCCGCTGCGCCGCGCTGACATTGGCTTGCTTGACCTATTAATAAATAGACACGGCAACGTTTTTAATAAAGATTTTTTGAAAAATGTGACCTATATTAAAAAGTGGTTCAATTAATTGTGCTCGTTATTCTAATCAAACTATTTTCAGGTTTTGCGCATTTAACGTTACACGTTGTATATGTTTACCATTTTTTATAGATGGAAACATATTTTTTGTAGGCTCGGTCGTTAATATTGCCAAGCGATGCGAGTCTTCCTATCATGATTATTATACATATGTAAATCTAAAATTAAGGCTCTATTTCCTAAAAAGTAAATATGAGTACAAACTTACTGAGCATTCATTTACTGTACAGAACATCGAATCTACAGATACCAAATATACTCGTATGTACAGCCGGTCGATTCTGTAAAATCTCACCGTGGAATCATAGGTGAAGTGAGCTTGAAGTGAGCAGTCATTAGTGATAATCCCTAGTCTACTGAATCTCACTTCACGCTCACTTCACCTAAGTTCTCACGGTGAGATTTTTATACTTACATAGAATAGCACAACAGGGCGACCGAGCATCGACGCGCAAACTGTAATCATAAATTCAGTAAGTACATAATTCTAAACCCTGTCTTGAAATGTAAGTAAGATGTTAAATAAAATTTTGCTGTTCCATACATTGTGACAGCAGTTTTTTTTTTATAACCGACGAAAACTTTCAACCCAGGGGGGTCCAGATTCATATACAACTACTGTGTAACTTAAATAAAGCACAACCTGTTCAGGGGTCATTGCACTCATCATTATGAACAACTTTTACTATTGGACCAAACCTGAAATCGCGAAAAAAAAATCAGCTGTTCCCAACATTTATGTTCGCATAACTAGTTAAAATGTAGGGAAAAGCTGATTTTTCTCGCGATTTCTGTTTTGGTCCCATGGTAACAGTTGTTCTTAATGATGAGTACAATGACCCCTTAAGAGGTTGTGCTTTATTTAACCTCTAGAGCCCCAAACATTAGGTTCAAAGTTTATTGGAAAAATTTTACAGTTTCGGGAAGCTTGATGTGCTGGCGTTTGTACCTAGAAGAGCACGAGTGCTATGCTCACTTTTAGAAAGCGTTATTCGGAAATAGTATGTTACTAATGTAACATACTATTTATTATTCCCCGACTTTGCCCGCGTGGGGATTGGAAATTATCCCACGGGAATGTACAGACGCCAGCACATCAAGCTACCCCAAAACTGTCAAATTTTCCCAATCAACATTGAACCTTATGCTTTAGCGATAAAGTTTTTCAAATCCGACCAATAGTTCCAGAGATTAGCGCGTTCAAATAAACAAACAAAAAAAAAACGAACAAACTCTTTAGCTTTATTATTAGTAGGTATAAATATAGATTATACTAGGATACCATTATAATTATATTTATACTAGCTGCGTCCCGCGATTTCACCCTCATAAGTGTCGATTCCGTAGGAATAACGGGATAAAAAGTATCCTATGTGTTAATTCTGATTATAAACTATCTGTGTGCCAAATTTCATCCAAATCCGTTCAGCCGTTTGAGTGTGAAGAAGTAACAAACATATAAACACACACACTCACAAACTTTCGCCTTTATAATATTAGTGTGATAGTAGCATTTAGGTACCATTTGCGCGAAAATTACATGAAATCGCTTCAGTTGTTACTCAGCTTCATTAGTCTACCTACTTACTACCTACGTCAATGATGAAAACTCGACATTTATTTACGTCATACTCAAAAAAAATCTCACATGCTCCACATATTTGAGCAAACTGAGCAATTGATTGGCCGAAGATAACAACGAAACAGCACATCTGTTCCACTGTCAAATATAAATAGAATAAAAAAGAAATCTAATTGATTTCAATAGAATTGTTCTATTATTTTGGCTGTTGTCCTGCCCACGCGCGCGTTCGATATAATTAATCCCATTGAGACACGTGCCATTGGTATCTTTTCCCCCGAGAACAAGTAGTTGCCCTGTGTCAGGAGCAACGTTCTCTTTCGGTATAGGTACACTGTATTCTTCTACTCAAACTCAAACTAAAAGTATTTATTAAAAATAAACCAATTACAGGCACTTTTGAATTGTCAAAGGGTCGGTCAGTTAGAAAGATGAAGCTAGTTGCTGATTCCAAAGCGTAGTGGGTTCATATGCGGAAGAACGGGCAAGAAACTCCACGGACAATCTTTAAAAAAAAACAAATTATTGTTACAAAATATTGGTTACACTATTCATGTTGAAATTATACGTGTGAGAACGATGTAGAAACACGTGCACGTCCGTAATAAAAGGATAAAAAATAATAATAATAATAAGCCGTGGATCACCAGTCCCTACTGACGGCGCCCGTTCACGAACATGACGTATGAATCCGCACTATTCAGCTCAACCATTTTGAGGGGAACATACACGCCACCATCAGCGATACATTTGAGTGAGCATGACATACTCTCAGCCGCCATGGCACATTCAAGTCAATGAAAGTCGTACCCAGTAAATGGTAATTAGCTTTATAGTATGGGTACGTAATGAGTAGGAGGGGCCCGTGGCTAAAGTAATAACAACCGCACAGGTCGATCGATCAGTTTAAGCCATGCTTGCCGCGGTTGGTCCGTGGATGGGTGACCATATTCACATACCAAGACCCCTCCGTGCCTCGGAAAGCTCGTTAAGCCGTTGGTCCCGGCTGTCATTCGTGGATCTTTGACAGTTGTTACGGGTAGTCAGAAGCCCGAAAGTCTGACCACCAGTCTTACCAATGGGTATCGTATTACCCAGTTACTGGGTTGTGCAGGTCAGATAGGCAGTCACTTCATGTGTGTGAAGTGACTGTATTACTATTACTTTATTACTACTGGTATTCAGTTGCATCTGGTTAGACTGGAAGCCGACCCCAACATGGTTGGGAAAAGGCTAGGCAGATGAGTAGGTACATAATGCCCACACTTGTGCTGTACAACTACTCGTATACAGTCTACTTCCTTCCTATACAATTAACCTACATTAGATAAATCACGCCACACTTAGATAGAGGCCGTCAGCAAATGCTTCAATTAGCTACAGATTTGTATTAACCTCCCTGTATATTCCCAGTGGACCGATGCATACCGAAACAGCGGTTACATCTTGGAGAGAAGTTCCAAAAAAGGGCAATTTTACAAATCCTAATCAACAGATAGAAGAATGAACAATGCCGTCAGTAAAAAATAATTCTATAAAAACAAATGAACAAAATACAAAACATACATAAGATTTGATAAAGAAAATCTTTAGCAAAAGATAGATTTGTCATGGAAAGTTCTTTGCTGAAATTCATGGTAATAAAAAAAGAAAATAGGTTTATTTGTCACAGAAAAATTCTATATATACTATTACATAAAAATTGTATTAGTCAGCCCAAAAGGCGCGCCAAACGGAACTAGTGGAGTAATTCATTAGTTACGTCACAATTCTATAGAATAGCTGAAGTAAGAGACCTTTCTTAGACGGAACGGGGTCAGGTCAGCCGTTGGCTATGCTTTAGTGCCAGAACTTTGGTTAAAATCACCATTATTGTGTTACATAGTCGAACGTACTGCGTACTGCGTTATATATTTTTATTGTTACAAGTTCTTTATCGTAACATTTTATGCCAGGAGTTTTTGTTTCCGTACCTACAATAGGTTGGTGAATTGAGCTTTTTTATATCCACCCTAACGTGGTAATTCGTGGGTTGTGTTCGTGAAAAAACTTTTACTTCGGCTTTTAGGTTATTTTTGTTGGAATTTTCTATGGCATATGGAGACATTGATTTGTGGGACGGCTGTTACTTTATACATAGTTTCATTATAAGTACTGTGTCTGTCTGCAGAAGACACTGCTAGTTATAAAAGACTCCTAAATCCACTTTAATGGGATCTTCAGTTTCGTTGACAATAATTGGCATTACCACAATTTTAAATCAGCACCCAATCATTTTGAAGGATCCATTGCTTCAAAAATTACAAAAAAATTTCGAACGCAATGAAATTTTGTTGAACTGTCAAAATTAAAGGCATTGTTACTGTTAGCGTGTTACGCAATTACCCCGCAGTACGGTTAGCTTAGTAAAATAAGCTTTGCAATTCTTTTTTCCCTGTTGCTGAGAAATTGTCAATGGACAAAGCTAGCTAGCCAGCTAGCTAGCCAATTTCAGGGAGCGAGCCCATGATCCCGGCTCAGCACTCACACTTGCGACAACTAGACCAATGGAGTACGAGTTGTAGAATCTACACAAAAAAAAAACAAAGCACAATGTTTTGCAGTAAAACTAAAACGCAGAAAACGACATATGAACCATATGAAAAGGCGTACTTAACCACTTCCCCGTAACCCATAATCCACACACTTAATTATTCATTAAGTATATCTAGAAATTCACCACAATCGATACCATGGCAGAACACGTTGCATAACTCGTTGCAAAGTGAGTTCGTGGCGACACGGTCGGACCTATGCAGTCAATATTTTACCCCATAATGTTACGGCTAATTTTATACCTTAATAGCTCACTTGATTGCCCCTTTTATGGTTTCCTAAGCCTGGTTTACGTGGTTGTAAAATTGAGATCGAATATTCGCTGACCTTGGACTATTTGTGGTGCATTAAAGATGCATTGAGTGGTGTAGTGGCCCTGAAACATGTCGGCTGAACAAAACGTTTTGATTAGTGACGTGGACCAAGTTTTCTTTTTTTTAAAGATGTATTGATGCCTGTGTGATAGTCGCCAGAAGTAGTAATGTGGAAGAGCTCGTACCGGGAAGTAGGTAGGTACCACCATTGACATCGAAACCCATTTAGAGCTATTGCGTTCCAGTTTGAAGGGTTATAGCAAGGTGCCGGTGTCCACAATTCTTTATTGCATTCCAAAATGTTGGTAAAATAGTTGGTTGGCTTAAAATTAATGAAACAATTATGGACCCTGTTGGGTACCGCGTAGGAGAGAGGAGAAGGAGCGCTTACATATTTATGTTTATATTATTTAATTATTTATTCTGGTAATTGTAATATTGTAATAAAATACTGGGTGTCCGGAAAGTCATGGATTACCTTTTACCTGCTGAAGGGCCACATTGGGATCTACCAATAAAAAAAAATTACCATGGTAAAAGTCTTATGGTTTCCGAGTTTTTTGATGTTTAATGAAATTTTGGAAAATCTCTACCTTGATCAGTTTTTTCCATGCCATTTCTACGAATGAAAACTTTTTCGAGTAACTACAAGTTTTTTTTATTTTCATCTTGAATCATCCTACTATCGATTGAATACAAGAAAGTCATCTTTTAAATACCTAAAATTTAGGTTCAAACTTAAAATTTTCACCAAAAAAAAAAAAATTACCTTACTTTTGATCGACCCTGGTGAAAAAAAAAAATATTGGTAGGTCATTTTTTTTTATTGGTAGATCTCAATGTGGCCCATCAGCACGTAAAAGGTAATCCATGACTTTTCGGACAACCAGTATAATATTGGCTTTATCTCTTTGAGTTATAAATAATACTTGCTTGAGTAAGTAGTACCTATATAGTTTACGTTAGTTAGTTATTCCTTAGATAAATTATATATATATAACAATCATTTCAAACACATGAGACCTTTTAGCTTTGTCACATTGTACAGACGCCAGCACATCAAGCTACTACAATCTGTCAAATTTCTTTAATAGATTTTCAACTTTATCACTAGAGCATAAGGTTCAAAGTTGATTGGGAAAATTTGACAGTTGCGGGTAGCTTGATGTGCTGGCGTCTGTACATGCACAAATTATTATTGCAAAAACTGTTGTGGAGTGGTTCTTTATTTCTAATTCTATCTAGTTATGTATTCAATTCTATAACACGAGATTTGGCAGTATTTCTATTTACCTATTAGGTTTCAAGCCACCACATAATCAGTGACATGTGTTTGTGTAGGCAGACACGTGTCGGGCATACTGCAAGCCCAACATAAGTTAAGCAATGATAGTGCATGTTTAAACCTCTAGACAGTCCTAACAATGCTAATTATTAGCAAACCCTTATGCCCATAGGGATTGGACCTTTTCCACAATATACTAAGTAACCTCGTTTTGCTAAGACTGACACCATCCGTTTCTCAACATTAACTTTCTCAAAGGATATCTACTTGTTCTAAAAATAGAGTACCTTTCTACTTAAATGAAGATTTCAATTTAACTAACTGCAAGCTATTCCTATGTTATCTCATTAGTACATTTATTTATTCCAACAACCTTATTATGTAGTACTAAAAGTTTTGGCACTACGCCATCGCGCATACAATTATTTCGTTTAATTTCGGTTTAGTGGGGCTTTGTGTAGGTACGGTAATTTTGTTTCATTCATAAAAACGACGGCCTTTTAGTAGGCAGGGATGTGAAACGTCGCACCGCGGATACGAGTATCCGCTTTGATCGTAGTCAATCAATCGGATCATTTGTCGGTTACATGCTGCATCCTAGCTGCCCACGTGTGCTCTTTACATGCATACGTACATCGCGTCTATTTGTCACGTATTCTCATAGTAATGAGGACTCGTTTGTTCGCAGGACCGACTCTCCAACATGAGGTGAACTTCAATCTTCTCAGCTGCGCGGCGTAGCACCGATGGACGCTGGAGTAGTTTAAACGCATTTATTTTTTCAACGAGTTT
>OX451398.1:4364662-4641490 GCA_949629135.1 Eremobia ochroleuca
GTAGGGGCTGGGTCGCGTCAGCGCAGGCGCGCGCCGCGCGTGACCGGTGTGTAGTGTAGGTAGTTATATGTAAGAGTTAGCCGCGCGATGCGGCGCCGGACGGAGTACGCGCGGCGCGACCTGCGCGCTCGCGACGCCGTGTGTAGACGCCCTAAATAATTTAATACTACGCCGTTTTCTTTCACCCCGTTTGGTGATCGCTTGTAATTATTGTAAACTGTATTATAATAATTATTATAATTATAATTATAATAAATCAACTTTTTCATAATTATTACCACATTTTTTATTTACCTACATAATTAGTTTAAGTTCATATGACCTTCCAGCATAGTACATCAACATATAAAATACTTTATCAGAATTTTGTACTAACGCTTCGGGTACTATTCTTAACATCAAACCAGTGAAAACTGAACACTAATTATAAATAATATAATTCTTATATTATTCTTATATTATATAATTCTTATTACAAAACAAGTTCTAACTTAAGCCGAGATTAAAAACGTTCGAGCCAGATTTTGTAATTATCGTTTTCGAATTTTATTTCAACTAAGTTAAAGTTTTAAAAATACAAAATTGACAGTTTAGAAGAGGGACTACGTTATCAATTTTGTATAAAGAACTATATATCGATCACAGTTAGGTTCTTATTACACAAACAGTTGGTGGTTTAAGCCACATCTAAAGAGAAACCTTTTTCTTAACAAGACCGTATTAAATAAATTATTTATTTATTTATTCATAAGGCAACTACAACAGGTAACTATCACAGTATATCATTCGGTTCAAATTACTATTTCGACCTGACTATCACTCAAAGTGTTATCGCACAGCATAACTAGCAACAGCGATAGTAATTATGACAACTAAAACATAAAGCTTAGTTCACATGGGTATATGCGTGCCCTCCGACACAGTTCTACTTAGGCAGGGAATATGTAGGAAACCAATCATGCGACTTAAAATACGTAATTGACACAAAGTTAAAAGATCAAAAGAAAAAAATAGAAAATTGCTGAGACCGCACTGAAAAAAGGAAAAACTTAAACGCTTCAAGATTCATCACTACATAGTATAAAACAAAGTCGCTTCCCTGTCTGTCTGTCCCTATATATGCTTAGATCTTTAAAACTACGCAACGGATTTTGATGCGGTCTTTTTTTATAGATAGAGTCATTTTGATGCGGTCTTTTTTTATAGATAATTCAAGAGGAAGGTTTATATGTATAATACATGCATAATATAGTAGAGAGACACTGATAATTTTAGAGGTTTCTAATGTGATGTCGTAAATAAACACATTTTTTTTGCGCTTACATTGTAAACGCTGGCTGAACCCGTCGAGATAGATCAAAATAATGTACTACAGTATTGTACACCTTAAAAAGGTCTACAAAAAAGTTCCCGATGGTATATGTCTATATCTTAGGGATAACCCACAATAACCATTTTTTATCCTATACTGTTTACGAGAAATAATGGCTCTAAAATTATCAGTGTTTCTCCATTGCACCCGTGCAAAGCCGGGGCGGGTCGCTAGTCAACAATAAATATTCCACCAATCAAATCAACGATCTATGTTTAAGGATCGTATCTTAAGTTCGATTCTATGACTTACAAAATGTCATTGCTGTATAAAACAAAAGGAAAAATAATAACATAAAAAAATACAACCCCATTGTGTATGTGGGTAATAAATTCTATAGAAGATAATAAAGCAAATGTGTTACAACCTTCGCCTCGAAACACCAAAAATATGGGCGTCGTATACTTGACAGTTAATATTCTGCTTAGCCTTTTTCAACCAAGGAAACGTACTTATAACACAGGGTGTAAAAAGACCCATCACATAGCCGTCAACTGCGCATTCTGTAGGTACATCACATAGCCGTCAACTGCGCATTCTGTAGGTACATCACATAGCCGTCAACTGCGCATTCTGTAGGTACATCACATAGCCGTCAACTGCGCATTCTGTAGGTACATCACATAGCCGTCAACTGCGCATTCTGTAGGTACATCACATAGCCGTCAACTGCGCATTCTGTAGGTACATCACATAGCCGTCAACTGCGCATTCTGTAGGTACATCACATAGCCGTCAACTGCGCATTCTGTAGGTACATCACATAGCCGTCAACTGCGCATTCTGTAGGTACATCACATAGCCGTCAACTGCGCATTCTGTAGGTACATCACATAGCCGTCAACTGCGCATTCTGTAGGTACATCACATAGCCGTCAACTGCGCATTCTGTAGGTACATCACATAGCCGTCAACTGCGCATTCTGTAGGTACATCACATAGCCGTCAACTGCGCATTCTGTAGGTACATCACATAGCCGTCAACTGCGCATTCTGTAGGTACATCACATAGCAACAATTGCGCATTCTGTAGGTACATTACATAGCCGTCAACTGCGCATTCTGTAGGTACATCACATAACCGTCAACTGCGCATTCTGTAGGTACATCAAACTAACAAGGAAGGTATCCCGACGTGTCACCTCCGATTTTTTTGTGGCTGATATATGTTATTCTCCATCAAATTTTAAGAGACACGTATTTTTTTTTTTTTTGCCAACGCGCCTTTTTTGAAAATAAAATAAAATAGCCCCCTAAACATTACCATCTTTCGGGGCAGTTTGGGGGTTTTTTTGATCCATTTGGTCTTTTGGAAAAATATTAACTAGAAGTATGTAAAACCCTCAAACTGCCCCGAAAGGTGGTAATGTTTAGGGGGCTATTTCACACACAAAAAAGGCGCGTTGGCAAAAATAAAAAAATTCGTGTCTCTTAAAATTTGATGGAGAATAACATATATCAGCCACAAAAAAATTCGGAGGTGACACGTCGGGATACCTTCCTTGTAAGTAACATTGCACAACAATAATTGCTGCGAAACGACTTTTATTTTTGGTGTGAAAATTTGCTGTTTGCGGTAATGTGCAATGTAACGCATTGTGTTTATGGGTATAAGCAACGGTACTTGAACTTGGAAATAAAACTTGGAACTTTGACCTTCAATATCTCCGTAACCAGAAGGTTCCCAGGTATGGTCCAGTGCACAGAAATGATTACAATGACGGGGATGGCTACTTTTTTTTTTTGGTGGGAAATTATCAAATAACTTCTCGCGCTCTGGGCGGAGCGGGAGGGTGTCGGGAGTCTTGACTCCCGACACCCAGGGCGTCTCCTGCGGCGACTAGGGACGTTAGGGTGCAAAGATTGCGTTTCCCTCACGCGTTCCGCCTTCTCTTTCGCAAGCCTTACTGCTTGGCAGAAGAAGGTGACGGCTTCCCATGCAAGGATGGCCACCCTTCCTTACACCCATGCTGTTACAAACGAAAAGGTCTAAACAGAAGCTAAAAGTTTCCATTCATCTTTTATCTCAAATACCTTGAAAGTATTGTAATTACGGAACGTAAAAGTTTTAAAAATACACTCCTAAGGGAAATATGTTGCCAAGTACCTGATAATAAGAACTGCGAACACGTGGACGTACAACCAACAAAAGAGTTAGGTACGTGTACCGTTACGAACAAATAAACATTGGGTCAGCAAAAAAAAAATCAAGCTAATAAGTTATTCGGAAATCATACTATGTATGTTTTTTCAGAAGGTAAAAAAAATAGGCTTAATGTTGCTATATTTGGTCAGCTTGACATGTATGTGTTTGCAAAAAAAATAATTACTTGGTCAGCACGATTATACAATTGGTTATCATCTCGAGATTAGGGCACCCCGACTAAATAGGTTCGGTTACTGTTACCAACCACGAAATTGGTCGCAATAAGTAGAATAGAGAGCTGCGTAATATGAAATAATTTGCTGATCAATTTTGTTATTCTTGCTGGCCACGGGATCCCTTCTTTGCGCATAATGTTTTTTTTTTTCCTAATATACTTTGGCATAACTATTATTGTTGGTATAATAATACTTTGCCATAATTATTTTTAGTACATACCTATACAGTTTATGTTGACATAATTATCTTGCAAGCTAATTTGTTCTGGTTTTAATTCGCACAATGTTACAGGCATAATAACTATTAGCATAATAGTATTAAGGCATAAAAAATAATAGGAATAACGGAATCAAATTTAAGTTATTTTTATGTATTTATTTTGAATTTTCATGCAAAAGATTAACTATACATAATATTATATTATATTATATAACGGTCATGCATTAGAAATTATTAATTAATTCATTAATAGTCATGCTTGTGATAAAAAATATATTTTTCGAGTTATTAAATAACCTATGTCACGCTCCAGACCTAAAACTATTACTACCTAGTTATTTTAACTAACAGTCAACTATGTATTTTTATTTTAAGTGTTTTTTTTTTAGCAATTGCTTGTTTGTAAATCTTCCATTGACGGCTATTTGAATTTGAAAACTAAAAAGAAGGAACTATAACCAGTATTATTCGTGTAATGTAGTGTATCAATAGGTTATGGTGCGGCGGGGGTGTCCCTTGGGCACCCCTAAGCCGCCAATATGTTTTACATACATATAACTTTACAAAACTTACCTTTTCTCTAAGTGCATTTCGTCCATGATTGTGATTTTGCATATGTTTTAAATGCGTGTTAGAGTCTAACATTTTGGGAATTAATTATTATGTGAATTTGTTATACCTATAAATATTATATTTTAATATCACTATGCGTAAATAAATGTATGCTTTTGAATGTTATGCTTAAACATTACTATGATTATAGATATTATGTTAAAAAAATTATGCGTAAGCTATTATGCGTAGTTAAATATAATTAGGATAAAGAAAAGTGTGCCATGTTATATTATTATGTCTTAAAACTTTATGCAAATGCATAGGGAACCGCTGGCCACTAATACGGTGATTTTTTTTGGACCATTTATTTTTTTACTAGATTCTGCCCGCGACTTTGTCCGCGTGAAAATTGTTAGACTTGGTGAAGCGACGATCTTCGCAATGAGGCGGGTAGCAGCTGGGTAAGAGTTGCCGAGAACAGACTTGAATTCCGTGCAATAGGAGAGGCCTATGTCCAGCAGTGGACTGCTGTTGGCTGATAATGATAAAGACCCTCCTTGTCTCTGTCACTCATACATGTGTGAGACATCTCTTGAGAGAGAGATGCTTTATGTGTCATGTTAACGCCAGGGTCCTGTGGTTTTAAACTTCAGACGAACTTTTTTGAAACTTGCCCACTCAGCACACGCAGGGTTAATAAATTGTTGAACTATGCCTCCTGCATCTTATTTGTTTCGCTGACTGTACCTCATAAATAAATGATTTATTATCGCGATATCAAGAACTGCAAAAACTGCTCCACCACGACCTATCGTCGCGATCAGCACCTGGTCTTAGTATTTATCTTCACGGAAAATTACTGTGCTGTCTCATAATCTGAGTGCATTTGAGTGGTAATGGAAAAATTATCAGCACGGTAAAAATTTCTATGCTGCACAGTAAAATTTATTGGACTAAAAGTGAATTTTTCCCAATCTCACTTAGAAAATTTTCTGTAGATGTCACTTGCAATCACTTTAATAGTGACGAGCACGGTAATTTTTCTAAGAATTTTCTCTCCGTGTAGGTATTAAAAACGCGGTACCTAAGTAAATACATACTGTATTCTCTGAAGGAATAACTATTACAACATCTAATTGTCTTACTGTAGGCCTTTTCTATCACACGACCATATTAGCATATTACATAGGTGCAGTCCCTTCGCAGATGTTTTATCTCTGATTTTGCATCACTGTCCAAATCACAGTGGTCTTTATGCTCTTTGTAATAAGGTTGCTGTTGGGTTGCTGATGTCAGAGATAAAATTAACTTTGAAAGGACTACTTCACAGCGTTATCCTATACCTTCAATCAGTTGTTGACAGAGTCGTACACCTCTGCCTTTCGGGAAACATAGACATGTATGTAAAACCTAAAATAGGTGAAGCACTTTTCCTCTTCATCAAAAAAGGTTTCAATTTACTTTGATGTTCTAACTAACTGTCCTTGTATGAAAGGCTCTTAAAATAACTCAACGTTACTTTATGTAAATGGTGCTCTTTAGAATTTTACTAATTTAAATAGACGTAAGCGGGGCCCTAATTCGCTATGAGCCCGTACTGATTCGTTACTTCGAAACCACGTGAATTCCTTAGCTAATATGCTAATATCGACATCTGCTAATAACGTATTCTCTATGACAAAATTAATGAAACCGCGCGAAAAAAACGCGAAGTTGGCGTGGGTTTGAACGATCAAAATACCACGCTTGACAACCATACGTGGTTAGCACGTGGTGAGATTACGCGGGGAACAATAATTACCATACGGAATTGGGGCCCAGGACTGAGATCATTATATTTTTAAGGTGTCTTTTTTCCTAAGTATTGGGCGACACTACCGAGAAAAACAGAACATCTATAATATCAGATAATAACTCTGTCTTACCTTATCTTCTACATATTCTATATGTATATACTTACATACAACGTGTAACGTTAAATGCGCAAAACCTGAAAATAGTTTGATCAGGATAACGAGCAGAATTAATTGAACCACTTTTTAACATAGGTCACATTTTTCAAAAAATCTTCATTAAAAACGTTGCCGTGTCTATTTATTAATAGGTCAAGCAACCCAATGTCAGCGCGGCGCAGCGGACCGGTGACGAGTCCTCCCTCGGTAAAGCGTCGTCGCAGACGCAAGAAACGATCAGAATGGCCGGTAAAACTAAAACAGCACATAAAACCTTTACAATTTTTTAATGACTTATTTTCTCTGTGAAATAGGTCAATTGAATTAAAAATCAGTTGGGGTGTCTGAGGTTTTGCGCATTTAACGTTACACGTTGTATAATAGAATAGTTAGAATATTTTTGAAAAAAAAAAAAAGTCGTTGCTACGAGATGTGGGAACGAATCTGATGCCGAAATAATAGTTTTTAGAACTTTTGTCCGTTTGTCTGCAAAAAGTAGGTAATCTATAAATTCGTAGATTACCTACTTACTAAGTCATGTAGGTCATCATCATCGTCATCCACAGCCCGGCTTCACCCACAGCTGGGAATAGGCCTTCCTTTTCTTGTGCCGATCCCCGTTCCCCACGCTCCTGTGTGAGCCTCGTCTAAGTTTTACCTACGATGGCAACAATATCTCGTCTACCCATCTCGCCGCCGGACCTCCGACATCTCGTCTTCTAGTCCTTGGACGCCACTCCGTCACAGCCTTACTATGTAGGTACTGATGATATTTAAATTAATGTACTATTTTAGTATAATTAGTGTCCCGAGCCAAATATGGCAAACAGGAAGCCATGGAATCGCGATTAACACGGTATCTTCCTGTGTCTGTTTGCCCCAGTAGATTTTCACCGAAACAATTAGATACAGTTTAAGTAAAAGGGTTGTTAAAGGGTAACGGGAAAATGAGAAATACGATTTCACCGAAAGGAAAAAGGTCATCGTGTGGTGTGTAAAATAAAAGTTAGGCCGTAAGCACATGGCGTATTTTAAACTAGCAGACGACGTGCGTTTCAGGAACGCGCGTTTTCGGCGAAGATGCTGATTGTTGCGTTTGTATTGATGATACAAACGCACGCGTGGAATGAGTATACGCGAGTCATATGCGCGGCGTCTGCGCGTTTAAAATACGCCGTGTGCTTACGGCCTTAGGTAAGAACAATACATTACATTGATAAATATTTTTAGCACTTAGGATAGGCTTCCCCCCACGCTACTTCACTCAATTTACTCAAAGCCGCGCTCAAAATATTCAGAATAAAAAACATTTAGATTACGGTGAGTTCAAAATATTTTAGCCAGGATTAGGAACCACCTGATGATACGAGTTCAATACTCCTCTATGGGGTACTAATGACAATGCTGAAGTGAGTCATAGCATAGTATAAGAATAATATTAGCCTATACCTAATGTTCCCACTGCTGGGACACAGGCCTCCTCTCTTCGAGAGGGAGTGGGCTGTAATCCATCACGCGGGCCCAGTGCGGGTTGGTGGATGTCATATGTCTTCGAATATTTGGTCCTAGGACATGCCGGTTCCCTCACGATGTTTTCCTTTACCGTTTTGAGAGCAGTGCTGATGAAATTATTTTTACAAAGTAGGCAGTGTCGATGCCGTGGGAATATCGGGATAAAAAGTATCTTATGTGTTATTCTGATTACAAGTTATGTTACAGTAAAGTTTCATCAAAATCCGTTCTGTAGTTTTTGCGTGATAGAGTAACAAACATCCATCTATCCTCAGAAATTTTCACATTTATAATATTAAGTAGGAATACAATGTAGGATAGTCGAATTCTAAATGATCATAGGAGGATTCCTATTTGAATTTCTTCACAAAAGAATTAAGGCTCGTGCAGACTGGCGCGACTTGTCGTGCGACGTGGCGCGGGGCGATTCTGCGATATTATCGCGCCGCAACACCTTTCACACTACAGCGACGCGAATCGCGGCCGCTACCGCGATATCGCCGCGTCGCCATACAAAAGGAACATTTTGTATGGCGTCGCGGCCGCTGCGCGAATATTGCCGCAATATCGCCGCGTCGCCATACAAAATGTTCCTATTGGAGTCGCGGCGCAACCATGTTGCGGTGTGACAGGTCGCCCCTATGTGAATTGTCGCGCGCGTTTCCATAGAAATTGTTTTACGGATATATATCTCAGAATCGCGTTACGCCGTCGCGTCGCGCCTGTCTGTACGAGCCTTTAAACAAAAAAACATACGTGAATGGAAGAAAAACGTGAATGGAAACATCCCACACAAGTTTTAAGTACCTAGGTAATTCAAAGAAGTGGGATTATTTCACCGACACGTAGGTGTATCGCTATATGTATTATGTATTTATGTCTGCAAAATTACCATTTATATACGATGTACTTGCCTCGTTTCCGAGGGCGTATAAAAGACTAGGAAATGTATAACAGTGTCAACGGATCCCATCATTTAACATAACAGAACATCACGACTGTATCCTCGAAGGTAGAGGCAGAGATGTAAAGTACACTTACATTTCTGAAGTTGTATTCAAAAGTTAAGTTATAACGAGCCTGTTAACATTAAAACCAGGCACAAATCCAAACATCGGGATGCTACTGAAAATATCATAATAGGAAAATTAATAATATTTTGCCCGATCCAATGATGGAACGCAGGACCCAGTGCTCAGCAATGGAGTTCAGCAAACAGAAAATATTATATCGAATTGAATATCAGTACACCGTAGCAATCCATCGATGAATCTGTGTGCGTTTACTAAGGGCTAAGGGCTAGCCGACACTAACAGAATTGCTGAGAACATTTAACCAATGATCTAATCTCTAAAGCTAAGGTTTCCTAGAAAAACGCTTCCGTCATGTTAATAACGGACGTCATGATTTCCATCATTTTCACCAGTATTTGACATTAAGGTGTCAAAAAACGCTCTGTATTTGGAAATTACGGCCGCATGTGGTGGTCACTCCTATTTTAGGAACACTATTTTAGGCACTAGTAATTCGATAAAAAAAACGGGCACACGTACTTCACGACTTCTGTCGTTAGAGCTAATTTAACCATCTTGACAAATGAAACATTTTCTCAATCGTGCCTAGTCGCGCCGCATCGCATCGCGTCAGTGTGACTGCAGACTTACAAGATCCAGTTGTGGTTCCCGGGCCCGGCAGACGAAGTGTCCGTACAATGCCAGGCGCCGAGATGTCGCACCTCAACTTCAGCTAGGGCTGCTGCGATTCACTTGGGAGCTTGTTGATTTGTTTTAATAATAATAATATAATCGGATGGGTTAACAATCTGGTGAGTTGAGAATTTGGTAAAATAATTGCTCTTGAGTCGTTGATTTGTACGTTAGTTTCATAGGTTAGGCACACATGCACCACGAATCACTAAAATGCATTCGACCAACGACGCCATTCAAGTTTAAGTTTGTTTCTGAAAAACTCGACGAAGACAAAAAGGTTATAGTAATCTTTATGGACCTTGCTATGACACATTTCCCATCCTTGTAAGGTGTATCAGATGACTATAATAAATATAAATAAATTGGGTACCTAGTATAATGCCCCATACTGGTTCGTGAAATTACAACAAAATAATAATTATTCATTTACTGACACGAAAAATATGAACATTAAAACAATAATATTGCATAAAAAAAATTGTAGGCTATAATGAAAATAATACAACATGGGAGCATCTGTAGCCGAACTGGGTGAAAAACCTGTATCTCGGCAAACAGCGCCAACCTCTCTGATAAGACTGGAAAAATGTTAAGCCAACATTTACAATATTGTTAAATTTCTCATATACACGATCAAATTAAATTATCTAGAGAAACTCTGCAGACGTGATAGGTATCGATATCTAAACACGATAAAATTAAAAAGATTTGAGGTTTTTTTCTTAGGGTCCAACGACAGCTGGCAGTGTTGTTACTTGAAGTATGAGTTGAGAACTTACACAAAATTTTTGCACAAAATGGTACAAAGGCGGACTTAATGCCTTAAGCATTCTCTACCAGTCAACCAATGGTGGTGAAGATATTAGATGGCAGGTGCTTTGGTTGAGAGGAACAATGATAAAAAAAACTATTAAAAATATAATAACACACAAATACATAAATAGATTATATTCACATACACACTATTTACTATAATATAATATTAGGTCATCCCACTTCCAGTGTCATATTTTTTTATTATTATTATTTTACAAAAACTGACTACTATACTATATAACCTTGTGACACTAATCAATAATCTCCACCACTATTAATCACTCGCTCCCAGACTGCTGGCAAATCTTGAACACCATTTAAAGTACCACTTTCATTTAATTCATCAATAATGCTCTTTAGTTTAATATCTAACTCCTTTTTGCTATTGTATCGAGTACCCGACAATTTCCTCTTTACATGGCCAAAACAATTGAAATCACAAGGATTCATATCCGGGGAATATGGCGGCTGAATAATTTCAATCCATCCTTTATCTTCAATTAAATTCTGAACTATTTTTGATTTGTGCGGTCTGGCGTTATCATGTAAAATTATAGGACTCGTTATATGATGTTCGTCTGCCCAAATAGGAATATTTTCTTCTAAAAATGACTTATATCGCTCTCCAGTCATAGTTGTATTTTCATCATAAGTTCTCCAAAAAGCAATGCCTCTGACATCCATAGCTACTATTAGTAGTATTTTTCGTTCATGTAGCTCTGCACGTGATAAATGTTCAGCTGAAGTGCCCGGTTCCACCCAACATCGTGACTGATGTCTTTGACGAGGAGTATAAAATTCGACCCAAGTTTCATCAAGGCATATGAATCTATTAAGTATATTTTTCTTACGGCGATACCACGATAAATGGCTACGCGCAGTTTCATAACGAAACTCCTTCTGATCCGTGTTCAGAGTGTGGGGCACCCACACTGCACTTTTATTGACCAGACATAAATCCTCCGTGAGTACTCTATGTATCAGAGGGTCATGGCAGTCCGGCTGGTCCGGGGATACCGCACGGTCTCCGGTGAGGCGGCGAGCCTCCTTGCCGGATTACCGCCATGGGATCTGGAGGCAAAAGTCCTCGCCCAAATATGGGAGTGGCGCGAGGAGGCAAACCGCCGGGGCGTAACTCCGCTGCCTCGAGAAATCGCGGCACAGCGGACAGAGCTCCGGCGGGATCTCATGGCGACATGGAGAGTGCGTCTGTCGCAACCCAGTGCTGGGCACGCCACAATTACGGCGATAAGTCCCCTCTTTGAGGAGTGGCTAGAGAGGCGCCACGGCGTCCTCACCTTCCGCCTGACGCAGGTCCTCACCGGACACGGCTGCTTCGGGAGGTTCCTGTTTCGTATAAGGCGGGACGAAACGCCCGGGTGTCACCATTGTGTGGATCGCCCGGAGGACACGGTGGAGCATACAGTGGAGGTCTGCCCGGCTTGGGCAGAGCACCGCCGCGTCCTCACGGCGGCGATCGGCGGCGGCGATCTCTCGCGTCCGGCCCTGGTTCAGGCCATGTTACGGAGCGAGAGTGCATGGGAAGCCGTCACCTCCTTCTGCGAAGCAGTAATGCTTGCGAAGGAGGAGGCGGAACGCGTGAGGGAGAAGCAATCTTTGCGCCCTCACGCCCCTAATCGCCGCAGGAGACGCCCTGGGCGTCGGGAGTCAAGAGCTGACTCCCGGCCACCGTAGGCGCGGGCTTGCAGACGGCGAGCAATGGGCAGTTCGCCGTCTGGTAAGGACCAGGCTCGGGTCGACGGCGCGTTGTGTTCCACGCGCGCCTCAAAGAGATGTCAGCAGTGACGGGGCCCACTGGGGCCGACGCTTGCCAGGGTCGCGGGTTGTTCGAAAGAGTTACCGTGGCCCTTGGCACAGGCAACTGAAGGAACACGGGTGGGTTTTAGTCAGTAAAAGTCTGACACACCCTCCCGTTCCGCCCAGAACGGGAGAAGTTATTTGATAATTTCCCACAAAAAAAAAAAAAAAAAAAAAAAAAAAAAAAAATCTCTATGTATAGTGGAATGAGGAATATTAAGCACAAAACTTTAGAAATATACGTTGCTCCACTACATTAATAGATTTTTTTTAATCTTCCATTTTAAATCAATGCACGTCTTGACAATACAACACACCAAATTAAACTAACATGATTGTACAAGACAACACATGTATTAATAACTATACCAATTGCATACCATTGCGCAATACATAAATATTGGAAATAAAAAATATATTGACACTGGAAGTGGGATGACCTAATATGTAAACTAAAAATACACAAAATATATATATATAATATACATTATTTTTAGTATATTGCCAACCTGAACATAGTTTGTTTAATCAAAAAATACATGAAAACAGCTAAGTAGGTTTTACGAGTTTACGAGTAATAGTCGGTGGTGGACTATTACTCGTAAACTTGTAAAACCTACTTAGCTGTGTTAGTTTTCCTTTTAACTTCGTTATATATAGGTACTACTACCGTGATTTTTTTCACATATTAAAATAACCATTTAGCTGGCTGGGGACACACACACACGCTTGACTCTAACAAAAATTAACCCTTTAAAGCTTACTATTTCACAAAAGGATCCCTGAATTGAAAAACGGGAAAAACATCCTCACTTTGCGTGTAGAGGAGATACCCGAAACAAAATTGTTTTCATGTATCCATGCCAAATTATAGCTTTCTAGTACTAAGAGTCTCTGACCTAAGCTGCGGGCGGACGGACGGACGGACAGACGGACAGACGTACAGACGGACATGACGAAGCTATAAAGGCTCCTTGTTGACTACGGAACCCTAAAAACGATGATAGAATGTTTATGATTGCTCAACAATGGTATCCGGTTCATATTCAACCTCAGGAAATGTGACCATGTTCTCCCATACATTTGCAGTTGCAATGTATGGGAGAACATGATTTTCAACTACAATGTTAGGTTTATTTTTGGGATAAATTCATTCCAACTACGGAATCCTTCATTGGGTTTGGTCCGACAAGCACGAGGCCGGTTTTTAGATATTGATACTAGTCACGTCTGTGAAGATTACACAAAAAAAAAACTGATTTTTGAACTTATATTTCAAGTAAATACACTAACAGCGACGCTCACAAAAAAAAAATCATAAAAATAATTTATTTTTTGTTTTATCATGTTTGGTTATCGATTCCCATCATATCTGCTGAGTTTCGCTAGCTGATTTAATTTGAACCTGTATAAATCGGTGACTAGAGCCATCTGTGGCGTGTGACGCCTTTAGATTAGGGCACCTGTAGGCAACCCTATCGCGCGTCTGGATGGCGGTGTGGGACTGTGGGCGATTCGGGCGACGCGAGTGCGTGCGATCGATGTGCCTCGCAGACGACGCGGCGCCGCTGCCGCCGCGATTCAGCGGGCCCGTGTGGTAAGTAGCTATGTGAAACGATTTATAGTTTAATAAAAATATTTTTTTAATATTTCACATACGCGTGAAAAACAAATAAATCAAGCACAAGTAATTTATTCAAACTACGCTGATAATTAACACTTTTTCAACGTCAAAATTACACAAAAGAAAGTCCCCCAAAACGCCTACCCTTCACCAATTCCTAGTGCTTTCGCTGGGCAGAAGAAGCGGCGCAACAAACTCCCCAGCAGCAAAGCTGTCTGTTCAGTTAGAAGAACTTGATTCTATACAATAGTACACAAACAATTAAATTATTTACCAGATTTCAGCTAGCACCTGCCAATATACCAACAAAAACCGTCTTTGCTGTCACGCAGTCTGGTAAAAAGATGATCTCTCTGTGATCTGGAGCAGACGAGTCCTGGAGTGGAGACTGCGTATCGGCAAGCGTAGTGTGGGACGCCCCCCAGCTAGATGGACGGACGACCTAAAGAAGGTGGCTGGCGTAGACTGGATGCGGAAGGCGGAGGACAGGGTGTTGTGGCGCAGTCTGGGAGAGGCCTATGTCCAGCAGTGGACTGCTATAGGCTGAGTTGATTGATTGACTGTGATCTATAAGGCTAACAGGACCTTTTATACAAAAACTTATTCTGTAAATAGAAAACAACTAAAAACAAAGACTTTCCGTTAGTTCGTAGCATGGTTCCTTTCAGAAGTAGACCGGAAACAATGACACAATCTACCTGGCTCTTAGTAACTGATCTAAGACCTATCTAATAGGTACAGACGCCAGCACATCAAGCTACTACAATCTGTCAAATATCTTTAATAGATTTTCAACTTTATCGCTAAAGCATAAGGCTCGAAGTTGATTGCGAGAATTTGATAGTTTCGGGTAGCTTGATGTGCTGGCCTCTCTACATTGACTTGTAAAAATCCATGTAAGATATACAGTTGAAACCTTCTAAATATAGATGAGTCCGTTACTAATTCCCTTTAGTGAGTGACTGCGTAAGATTTAACCTGAACAGGGTTTGTTTACGTTTTCATCAGATAGTTTTCGAACAGACTATAGTGATTGTGTGTTAAACTATAAATATGTTTATTATATTTTCTTACAAGCCAGCTACCTACCTCTGCGCGTTTATCTCGGTCCGGCGCCCGCCAGTCTGTCTGTGTCGACAGTAAACAGGCAGAGTTTGGATATAATGCACCGCGCAAACATCCGCGCCTCCCTCCCCTCTGTGGAAACTTGGGACCAGCAGAGTGACAGCCCTAGGTGAATAAATCGCATTCTGTGCGTATTCTGTAAAATTTTGCTGTGAAAAGTTAGGTGGAGTGAGCTTGAAGTGGCCTGTCAATCCGTAGCATCAGGTAGAATGACAGCTCACTTTATACTCTCTTCACCTAAGTTTTTACTAAGAAATTACTTAGTGTGTAGTAAACTATCAGTTTTAACGGCTATCATTTTGACAGTTCAACAACATTCATTGCGTTAATTACGTTGTTGAGCAGACAAAATGTTCGAATATATGAGGCAATGGATTAGCAATATCCTTCAAAATCATTCAGACTAAGATTAAGACGACATTAAATGCCAGCGACCTCGAGCGAGTGGGAGGAGCGAGCGTTACGCCCCGCGACCCCGCAACTGCACGCACGTAATTTCCTAGGGTAACCATACGTTTCAGATGGTGAGGATAATGCCTGATTCTTGATCACCATTAATTTTTACTTTAATATAAAGTTAATAAATAAGGTAATATTTTGATAACTAACTAAGTAATCATATTATTTTAATAATATGCATTGAATAAATTGGTTTATATATTTAAGTAAGTACCTAATAAATGTGTCCATACATGAATAGAAAATACTACTTAAATATAGACACATCTACTAAAATAATAACAGAAGATGACAAAAGCATAACACAAAGATGTGTGATTTGTGTGCGTGTATGACCAGATATATGAACGTAAACAAAGTAAATAGAATCAGCTTGTAAGGATCGTGGCAGTTGGCGTCCATGGGAAAAAAGGCATGAGTTTATATGTGTCAGTTTGTTTATGTACAAAGATTTAAAATGATCAAATTAAACAAAAATATGTGAATTATATAATTAATTTATTTTAAATAATAATAATATGTACAAGTATATAAAAAGGAGGGCAAATAATCAAAGGGCATCAAAAAATTCTTCCGCATCGCTATCAATAGGAAACGTTCCCAAAAGGCTGGCAGCATTACCACGTTGGATGGCAATGCTGATTCTTTGGCCAAAAAATAGGCAGCAGTATTTATTTATCACAGCCATAAAAAGATTTTTTCCTGTTCTTTTCCCAATTAAGTATCGCAGCTGCGCCTGGTAGGGAGGAGTTATTTTTTTTGTATGACCTTTTCCCCCAACAGCCATCTGCAATGACGTCAATAAGTGGGATGCCGTTTGCACTCACTTTGCCATCTTCAATAGCTAATCGACGTTCTTCATTAGCAGCTTCATTGATGGAAATGGCAATTTCTTTTTCCCAAACTTTGTTTACTGTGTCCATTCTTTTACTAAATATGTTATGGGATATTTGGGGTAAATCCATTGCAGCTAATAATTCATTTAGCTGTGTATTGCCACATCCTATTGCTACAGAACCCGCAACTGTATTAATATTTATATCAATTTCAGGGTCATTGCAACAAATGATAAACGTTTCGTTACACATATTTCATTTTAGTTTTAAATTAGAAACAAGCCCTAATTTACGTTCAGCTATGATTTCTACGGATTTCACACCACAGTCTATATTCCCTTATATATATATGGATACTTCTTGAAGGTCTTTAAAAAAAATTGCTATATTTACTATTCGCATCCCTTGTACAGATTCATTTTCTCTAAAAAAAAAAAAAAAATGAGAATTGTGCACTATAATCGGATTTTCTTTCTATGAAAAAAAAGTTTTATTACATTAAATTACAGGTACTATCTCAGGATATATTTTGTTTGTTTAAGCGTCCTCTACCCATCCATGGCATATCATTTTAGGTTGAAAAAGATATGCCATGGACGGGTAGAAGACGCTAACGCAACAGTTTTGTCGTGAGACAACACACAAATTTGTGGAAAATTTAAAAATACTAGGTCAGCTTACATTGATATTGTTCTAACCTCTTACTAAAAAGTATTTATACCAAGTTATTTACAAAATTATTTTAATAATTGTTTACCTAGCAGACACTGAGTCCCCATTTTCTGTCTCTACCCGAAAGTATTCCTCCTCAGTAAATGTTGTTCCAATTACTTCAGAACTGAAACATAATTATAATGATAAATAAAACGAAAAATCTAGGAGTGAATTTTTACTTTATCCGTTGCAAAAACAACAAAACAACTGACTAACGCAATAAACTTTACTTTATTACGATAAGAAGTATAAGTACACATGTGCCAAAGACATTTCCGCGAAAGGCATTTGTGCGACTCCCTTTGCGCGACTAGACACTTGCGCGACTGACACTTCTGCGAAAGATGCTTGCGCGACATTTATTTTCGTAAAGGGTATTGGGCAAAATCTGAAAAATTAGATCCCATACAGACGTAACATTACGCCTATTTTGCCTGAAGGGTACGGCAGAGGTGTATACTAAGTTTGTATAGTACACCCATTTATTACTTTATGTAGGTAATTGATAATATCTCGTTTAAAGTGTAGAATGTTATATTATGCGGTTCCATACGTTCTCCCTCCCCGGAACGGTGGATGTCGAAATTATTGACTTTAAGCTCATCTTCGTCATTAGCGCCCCCGAAAACCAACGAAATGACACCCCTGACGCATATTTTGTAAAATTTCACAGCCGCCATCTTGGATTTTGATTTCGACCTCCCTCGCACTCAGGAGAAGAAACGTGTGGGACCGCATAATATAAGTTTCAATAATTTAAACTATGTGTATAACTAATATTACGTATGTTGACTATTGTAGATAAAGTAATAAATGGGTGTACTACACATACTTAGTATACACCTCTGCGCTACCCTTCGGAGAATACAGGCGTGATGTTACGTCTGTATGGAATCTCATTTTTTGGATTTTGCCCAGTATCCTTTACGAAAATAAAGGTCGCGCAAGCATCCTTTCACGTTTCGTGTAAGTGTAGTCGCGCAAATGTCTTTCGCGGAGATGTCAGTCGCCAACAGTCTAGTCGTGGAAACATCCAGTCGCGCAAAAGTCAATTCGCGGATATGTCTAATTTCGCAAAAGGAGTCGCGTAAGTGTCTTTCGCGCAAATGTACCAAATTCCCCTGTATGTGAGCTACTGTGAAAATTGGAACAATAAGTTAGGTATGCATTTACTTGTCAGCAATAATGTCCCCATTTTCATTTTCAATGTGCGTAGTTGCCTGTATCTCCTGTACTATACAGCCAGACCTACAATGGAAAGAGCAACAGAAATACATCATCTCTGAAAATTTCAACTGTCTAACTATCGCGGTTCATGAGATACAGGCTGGTGACAGATGGACGGACAGACGGACAGCGGAGTCTTAGTAATAGGGTCCCGTTTTACCCTTTGGGTACGGAACCCTAAAAATTACATCTCCGCAGTCGAGGTCGTACGAAATTGTCGTACCAAGAATACAAATAATAATAATAAAATACTAGTAATAACTATAAAATACCCCACAACTATTTCAATAATAGCAACGAAGTATTTTTTTAAACTCTGATCCGGACTGTCCCTACAAGGATACAGTATGGTTATACTACATTACAATTACGACTTGAGAATCTTCGTTATTTGGTATTCTCCTAAAACAGAAATAACACAATTATTATAAATAAAATAAAAGTATATTACTACAATTGAATATTATATACATAATGTTTATATTTTTTTAATTTAGATACACTAATTTAAACTTTTGATAAAGGTTAATGATAATTTTATTTCGATTAAAATACGTTACTTAGGTACCTCAATAATCTATTTTTTGCCAGTATAAGGCGTTTCTTTTTTAGTAATTTGGATTTACTTACCAGCCATTTTCAGCACGAAACTCAAAAGCGAATAAAATTATGGTGTGATTACTCCGAGCGTTAGCGTCTACCCGTGACAGTGGTCAGCGATGCACTGCCGCCCGTCGCCCGCAAGGGACCCCGCTTCAACGCGCACAAGTTTATTCGAAAAAATAATCCACGTTGATTTATCAAGCACAAAACAAATAAAAACCGTATACTAAAATTTGGGAAATTAAATTGTCTTTTAGATGATGAAAGTTTTATGAAAATACACCCGATAGTGTTTGCGTGATTATCGTTTTTTTGTCCAGGTTAGACATTACTTTACGAATTAATTACTCTATGTTAAAAAAATATAGTTTCAAATATTCACATATCAAATTACGAAGAAAATTGTCTAGTATAACATATTTTTTTTTCAAATAAATAAGTCTGGTCGTTTAGACGTGATGTTGAATTTAAAATCATTAGAAGTCGTATACCTGCGCCTTAATAGTGTGTTATGCAATTAGGGTGCTGTACGCGTTAGTTACAGTACATTGTACAGACGCCAGCACATCAAGCTACCCGAAACTGACAATTTTTCCCAATCAACTTTTAATCTTGTGCTTTAGCGATAAAGTTGAAAATCTAACAAAAAAATTGACAGATTGTAGTAGCTTGATGTGCTGGCGTCTGTACAAACTGCGCTTTTATCGCTAAAACAATTACTATTCCAATTATACAGTTTACCACTGGTTTTAATTGGATTTTTTCTTCACTCTACTCCTTTTAGTTGTAATCGGTGCTTTAAGCAAGGTGGAAATTCTTCATAAAATAATTCGATTTGATAAGCCAGTGTTCTATAAATAAAAAACCATTAACTTTTGAAGCGGATATATCTCAATGATGCAGCTGTGTGCGCGGACCGCCAAGCAAACGTCCCTGAGTTCGATCCTCATTTCTAACCCATTCTGGTTGATTGAATTCACCAACCTTCTGCCGTTATTATTATTTAAGTTTAGACTAAGTGATGTTAGAAAAAAGTAAAGTATTTTTTATATATGTAAAACCCACAATACCAAAAATCTTAAAAGAAAACTGTTTTTACAAAACTGTGAACAGTATCCGCCAGTTTAACAGTTTCATTCTATTTTCTTCTTTAATCTATAATCTTCTCTACATACATACAAATAAATAAAATTGAAGTGTCTGTTTGTAATGTCAAAATAACAGCTTTTTAGTAAATGCATATGCAAGTATATACAGTACTTATAACAAAAAACGATTTATTTATTTTTATCTGTCTGTCTGTCTATCTGTTTGTTCTGGCTAATCTCCGAAACGGCCGGACCGATTTTGACGGGACTTCCACTGGTACATAGCTGATGTTATTAGGAGTAACTTAGACTTTTTTTTTATTCTAAAAACCGAATTTAAGGTTTCGTCCAAAAAAAATGAAAACTCATGAAATCCAATTTCTTACCGACAAACACGCGAAGTCGCGGGTACTGCTAGTTATATAATAAGATGTATATGTATGATGCGAAACATAAGCAGTACGATTCTGTAACCATCTCACCGTGAAAACTTGGGTGAAATGAGCGTGGAGTGAGATGTCAGTGTCATCCCACCACAAATCTCAATTATGATTGTAAATGTTTGCTTGGTCAATCCCTAGCATCAGCGGGATGACACTGACAGCTCAATCCACGCAAGTTTTCACGGTGAGATTTTTACAGAATCGACCGGCAGTAAATATTAGACTTCGTTAGATATAAGTACATTATTTTTTTCATAACGTGATCAAACACAGATGTCTTATGAATGAAATTTGTTTACTTCGGTATAGGTTATTCCTAAAGTTTAGATTTGTATATCAATACAATTATACAAGTACATTACTTATTCCTGTTACCCTACTTTTTAAGGTTCCGTACCCAAAGGCTGTCAACGGAACCCTATTACTAAGCCTCCGCTGTCCGTCCCGTCCATCTGACTGTCAGCGGGCTGTATCTCATGAACCGTAATAGGTAGACAGAAAGACAGATAAAGTTAAAAATTACCTTTTACCAACAATACGAGTACAAGAAACGTGTTTTTATGGCGTTTTTTTGCAGCGGGCTGTATCTCACAAACCGTAAACTTACGTGTAGACAGTTAAAATTTTCACAGAGTGTGTATTTCTATTGCCGCTATAACAACAAATAATAAAAATAAAATAAATGTTATAAAAAATTAATTCTTCATATAAGAAACGTGTTTTTTTTTGGCATTTTTTCCTTGTGGCATGGATCCTTTTTGTGCGAGTCCGACTCGCTCTTGTCGGGTATTTAATGGAAGTTCACAATGGGCCTTTATTTATTTTTGTGTTATTATATTTTCCATATATTTAGACAATTGTTTTCTTTTGTCATCTTTATGAACGAATCTCTATGTACATACTAAGTACTTTGTGTGTATTGTATTTAAGCTACTTTTAAAGATATTTACTCGGAAAAAGACAAAGTAGGTAACTAGCATAATCGTCCTATAATGTTCCCACTGCTGGGACACAGGCCTCCTCTCTGTGAGGGGGAGTGAGCCGTAATCCACCACGCGAGCACGCTGGGGGTTGGTAGATGTCACATGTCTTCGAATTTTTAGTTCTAGGACATGGCGGTTTACTCACGATGTTTTCCTTCACCAACTGTTCTTCACATACTCTCGAGTAGAGGGAAGGTTACTTAACCTCTCAAGGACCGCCATATTTTGGCCGCTATCTTTGTCTATGGTTGTAAAATATTATCTGCCGTCGAGAACATTCGTTCAGAAACGATTTTAAGACTTATCTTTACTACAAATACAGTTTTAAATCGGTCGAGTTTGGTGGCACAAAGGACCATACCCATATTAGTATGGAGCTGAAAGTCAGCAGTGCCATGCAATGCCCAAATTGCAGCTCTATGTCATATGATAACTTTTTAACAGTATTTATATGATATCTAGATTTAATTTCATATAATGCACCGGTTCAAAAGATATTGGACATTAAACATGATAACTTCCTACCGGTTTTTTATACATTTTATCGTTTACAGACAGCATTGCTATTAGTTTTTCACTAGGAACTTCATGATCATCACGTAAGCTAAGCCAGATCAGTGTTCTTTTATATACTTATCTGTATGTTATCAGATAAACATGTCAGTTATTTGGAATTATCTAGTCTGTCTCCATTGTATAGTGTCAATATGTATGTGAAAACAATTTGGTTAGATACAAAGCTTTAAGTACTCGATTAAATAATAATATGGAAAGAGACCAAATATGTACTCATGACAAACCGGTGTTTCTAATGAGATTATAAAAGCACATAGCAATAAAAGATATCATGGGTTGTATTAAACTATCTTTTCATGTGTTTTTATATTTAATTGACATCAATTAACTGCTTGACTCAAAGACAAATATAAAATCGAACAATTGTATTACTGTCTTTTAAGTAAGTACTTAAAAGTAAGTACTTAATTAGGCATTAAAAAGTATTTTGGCCCATATACATGGGCCAAAGGACGTGATTCCAGACCGTTATAAATAAAGCATGAATTAATTATTGAAACTATGATACGTACTGCAATGTCAACAAGAACGTCTTATTTTTTTAATTTTTTTATCCAGTGCTTCATATGATTTAAAATTATCAACATAATTCTAGTTTTTATTTATTAGAGCAATCTTGTAATATAGTTTATCTGGGTATTTCTGGGGCACAGATGGGCATTGTCTTTTGTGCCAGCGGGGCTCAACGGTAATACATACTTGTTTACTGAGAAATAAATTTGGAAATTTTAGAATTTATAATTAATTAATTTATAATTAATCACCAAAATTTCAGAATAAACGTTTTTTCTTTCTTTCTTTCTTTCTCTTTCTACTGGCACGTTTTTGTGCCGCTGGGGCTCTAGAGGTTAATGAAGGTTGAAATCAACATAGCTATAGAGGTTTAGCTCTTGAAAAGTAGATATATGCTGAATATTGCGGACCCAAAGCTCACAAGATGGACATGACCCAAAATCTAGAGACATATGATAAACTGACGCCTTTTCCCATGGGGGGAAGAAAAGGGGTCTCTTCCATCTAGAGACATACGCATAAACATAATAATCAGCTGAGACACAGGCCTCTGTGTCCCAGCAGTGGGAACATTATAGGCGAGGATTATAGAAGAGGAGGCCCTCTCTGTGAGAGGGAGTGAGCCGTAATCTACCACCAGGGCCCATTGCGGGTTAGGGGCCATTCAAATATTACGTAAGCAGATTTTTGCAATTATTAATTCCCCCCCTCCCCCTCGTCAGCAAAGGTAAGCAAAGCTAATAGAATAGAATACTCTTTATTATGTACACCATATAAATTACAGACATAAATATAGAAATTTTCCAAAGGGACCCATAGTTCAATCACGATGGACATGACCCAAAATCTAGAGACAGACACAGTGGCCTTCAAAATTTAGTTGAAATTTTTGCACTTTAGCTGTGACACACCATATTATGATTTAAAAATTCTAGTGATCCAAATGTTTGAAGTGCTGTAACGTTCATCATCTGCCTAGCCAATGTCTGGGTAATACGATACCACTTGGTAGGACTGGTTGTCAGACTTTTGGGCTACTGACGACCCGTAGGCAACGACTGTCAAAGATCGACGAATGACAGCCGGGACCAACAGCTTAACGTGCTTTCCGAGGCACGTAGAAGTCTTGGTATGTGAAGATGGTCACTCATCCACGGACCAACCGCGGCAAGCGTAGCTTAACCTGATCGATCGACCCGTGCGGCTGTTATTACTTAGCCACGAGCCCCTCTCAAGTGCTGTAACTTTGTTATTGACTAATTCAACTACCTATGACTTATCCTAAAAAATAATCAAGTAAGTAATCCCTTATGAGTACCTGTTTTTTTTTTTATCAAAATTTGGCGTCACAGCTGAAGTGGAAAAATGTCAACTAACTTTTGGAGGCCACTGTACATAAGCTAACGCCATTTCCCATGGGGGAAACTTAGGAACAACGTTGATTATTTTACTAGATATTCGTATATAGTGTTTGTGTGTGTAGGTACAGTTAGCCTCATGAGACACAAATTGTAAACAATCAAATGATTTCTTGTCGATGTACACTAGTCGGCACAGTTTGTAGATAATAATAATATAAGTTTGATAAAAAAGTTTTATTATAATTTCAGTAGAATTAATTTATTCATATATCTTTTCGCCATCTAATTCTATGACACTGGACCATCTAGCAGGCAAGTCGCTTATTCCTTTTGCCCAAACCTGCGGCGGCTGTGATTCGAAGAATATGGACACATCCTTCTTGAGACCGTCGACGTTTTTGAAAGTTTTGTTTCTCAAATATGCCTTCAAATGTTTGAACAAATGGTAATCAGATGGCGCGATGTCGGGAGAGTATGGTGGATGAGGAACGGTATTCCAGTGAAGCTCGGTGATTATTCTGTGGGTTGCCTTCTTTGCGACATGGGGTCTCGCGAATTTTTGCGAAAAAACTTTTTTTATCAACCTTATAATAATAATAATAGTTTATTATTACTTCTAAAATTACAAATTTCTCTTACTCTATATACAAAATTATGGCAATGAATACATATTTATAAGAGATTACGTTGACGACTATACTAGTATAAACTGATAAACCAGAGACATGACAATACATATTCCGCATAGCTTTGTCGGTGTGCGGTCAAGTATGTAGCAAGCATAGCATTCCCATGACCCGCCGTTGACATACTCGAATACCTCTGCCTACCCCAGCCTACGCATACCCCTTGAAGTTAATATACGCACAGACAACTAGAGAGATAAGTGTGCTGGTATGCAGCCAGCTAGCAACAAGTTTTGCGATTTGAACACATCAAAAAACATCATAGTTTACCTCATAGACCTACTTATTAACAGACAGGTGACCCATAAAAAAAATCATAAATCTCTCTCTCTCCCTCTCTTTAGCTCTTTTAATGATAAGATTTGTTTTTCTGTTATTATTAGGTACCCAATAGATTCTGGGAGAAATAAAATTGTAAATCCTACAAGTACAAATTACTTCTACATATTATAATAATACTAGCTTCCGCGCGTGAAATGTCTTGTTCCCCCTCCCACCCGTCGCATCGCATCGCCTGTCCGCGCTGTTACTTCGTATTCACTTAGGTACCGTTCTTTCTTACTTTTTTCTTTTTGCTCGACTTGGGTCCTAAGGGCCCTTTCCCACGGCAAGATCCCGTGTTTAAATATACATATTCACACAAGCATCCTGTTTGCAGTATCCGGAAAACAGGATGCTTGTGTGAATATATACATTTAAACACGTACACTACTAAACGGGATCCTGCAAAAAACCGTACCTACAAAAAACGGAATCTTGTCGTGGGAAAGAGCCCCTACGTGATGTAGCCTTGCCTTACAAGAATTGGGGTTTCAAATGTCAAGTTTTTTTTTTTTTAATCCGAAAGGTAGTTCCAGAGATTAGCGCGTTCAAACAAACAAACAAACTCTTCAGATTTATTATTAGTATAGATGATGCACGGAATTCAGGCCGAGAAGTACAATTTATACCCAGATACCTACTAAATACTAAGGACTTGTCAATAAATAATGTAACACCTCACCTCCTACGTACTTCTGTGTAAATAAATAGTACCTATTATGCCAAAATTAGGGTTTTTAGGTGGATTATCTATACATCCACAAATTCAAGGTCGCTCAGCGCGCTATGAAGCGAGCTATGCTCGGAGTTTCTTTGAAGGATAAAAACAAATGAAGAATAGAATGAAATTATCCGCAAAAGAACCGGAGTAACCGACATAGCTTGCAGAGTAAGCAAACTGAAGTGGCAGTGGGCTGACCATGTCTGTCGAAGGGCCGATGGCCGGTGGAGCAGACGAGTCCTGGAGTGGAGAACGCGTATCGGCAAGCGTAGTGTGGGACGCCCCCCAGCTAGATGGACGGAAGACCTAAAGAAGGTGGCTGGGGTAGACTGGATGCGGAAGGCGGAGGACAGGGTGTTGTGGCGTAGTCCGGGAGAGGCCTATGTCCAGCAGTGGACTGCGATAGGCTGAGTTGATTGATATTTATACATTCGGTCAATATTGTTCCCACTGCTGGGACACAGCACAGGCCTCCTCTCTTGGAGAGGGAGGGTGCCATCATCCACCACGCGGACCCAGTGAGGGTTACTTTATATTGCTGCCAACATAATACCATCACTTTCTATAACATTACCTAACTGTTCATCACTTCAATCAAGTCACGAGTACCGGTAGATGCATACAATATGTTTATGCTGATGTGACCTTAAAAGGACGCCGTAGTACTGGTTCGCCATGTTTTTAGAAAGTTGTGTCTATCTCGCTCGCACGCCACCAGAAGATCATCTCCCGTCTCGCTCTACACATATGAGAACAGCTTCATTCACTTATTCTGGGCTTAGACGTCGTACGCAAGGTGCGTCTGCGCAAAAAAAAAAAAGAAAAACAAACAATATAAATACGTGAGACAGTGCGGAAAATACGAGTATATCATGGACAACGATTCTGTAAGTTGAATTTATTCTATACTGATTTAAATAAGTTAAAACACACAATGGTTTTTACTTACATTTACTGTTAGAACTTTAAATCTGACATAGATAACTTAGTAAACATAATATAGGGTACGTACCTAGTTAATGGCGCCGATTCCCTTGTTCTCAGACTGCAGTGGTATTCTGTAAAAATCTCACCGTGAGAACTTAGATGAAGTGAGCGGGAAATGAGCTCAGTCATTCGCTAATGGTAGGGATTGACACTATTAAGAGCTCACTTCAATTATGATTTCACGGTGAGATTTTTACAGAATCGATCGGCAGAACTAAATTTAAGTTCAGTGCATCTTTTTTTCATTAAGAAAAGGACAGAAGATAAATATTAGTTTAGTCCTGTCACATTAAGATACCCATAGACAAGTTTAGACGTGATTAAAAAAGAGGCAACTAAAAATACGTCAATAATTGACGTATTTTTAGTTGTACGTAAATTATTTACGTCAAGCGCTGATTAATCTGTGTCAGTCTCACTCTGTTAATCAGTCTGGATCACGCGATACGATAAGGCTATCAGGCTATCCTACAGTTTTCCTATTTCAAATGAAACCACCATGAGGGGAATTGGGTAGTTGCATGATAATGAATACTATATATTCTAGTAGATAATATATCCACACATGTAATACAATAATAGAATTCGAATTTGAAATCGGTCGAAAAATAAAAAACTTATAACTTATAGAAACTTTTTGTCTATCTCTTTCTCGCAAAACGAAGTTTTGCATGTAATTTATATGTCGATACTGAACTATGACGTCACAATTCAGTATTTCTCTGTCTAATTGAGAGTTTTGAACGCTCATATCTTTTCAATTTTTAAAAATATTAAAAAACTGTTTATACCAAGCTATTAGTGAGGTAAAAAAGCTTCAATTTAAATAATAAAAAAAAATTAGTCAACTCGCGGATTGGAGCTTAACCTTACGGTTATCTGTGTCAGACTACCCTGAACTCGTGATTTTAGGCAGGAGTTTACAGGGATACGTATAGTTAATTGAACTTATTTTTTATTAGCTTCAGCCCGCGACTTTATCCGAAATTTGAAATTGGAAATTTCTTGTTCCCCGGACCCACCCCGTCACATCGCATAACCTGCCCGCGCTATTACTTCGTTTTCCCTTAGAGTTCTTTCTGACTTTGTTTCTTTTTGCTCGGCTCCTACGGGTCATAGCGTTATGTTAAATAGTCTATAGCCTTCCTCAAGAATTGGCTTATCAAATGCAAAAATAAATTGTTCAAATCCGACTTGTAGTTCCAGAGATTACCCCCTACTGTTCAAACACATGTTTATAATATTAGTTTGGCAAGTTGAAATTTTCACATTTATATCAAAGGAAACATTTATATTTATTATCATGATAACAAACAATTTTCCATCAACGTGATTTTCTACGGTGGTATGACAACAGCCGAGTTCTTCTCCTAGTGCTCGTGTCGATAAATGGGTATCAGTTTCGATGAGTTGTTGTAATCGTTCTATGTCAGTCTGAACTACAGGGCCGGGGTGAAGTGAATCTTTTAAACTGTAGTCTCCCATGTCGAATTTATCAAACCAATTTTTAGCTGTGCTATAAGGGACCGTAGAATCTCCCATCGATTTAGATACATATGTTTCTTGCCGCATCCGCTGATGAATGTTCCAATCGGTATTCGTGAAGTAACAACAGTCTGATTTGTTCTCTTGATCTTATCTTATTTCGATGTGTATGCCTTCGATGTTGGAAGCGTGGCAGGAAATTTCGTCCGCTTTTATACTTTCGTTAAAGGAAATTTCGAGAACATTCAATGAAGAAATAAAATATTCTAGATAATTCTGAAAACTTATATTTCCCATTAGTATAGATTTGTGAACCATTTAACAAATAAGACCAAATAACTGTAGAGGGACAGCACCTTGCTGCGCTTGCAAGTTTTGTTAGCTAGAGTGTCTCAGTGGACGAATAATATCAAAATAAGCAGGTCAAATTAAACACTAACCATCTGTTTGTACATTTACGATAAATTTCCTTTTCAGGTCCTTCCAAAATGTGAGGAAAACGAAGCCGAAGCTCTAAATAATAATGAAATAGAGAAAGACAAGCATTCAAACAATAATATCGTTAAGGAAGATGCAAACATAGACCCTAATAACAAAACCAAGCCAGAAAAATCATTTACAAATATATTTTTCCTCGTTTGCATAGTTGGGATATCGTTGGGAATTCTTTTAGAGATTGTTAATGGTGTGAACCGAGGTCAGAAGCCACATCCAGAAAGACCAAAATATTGGGTTTATTCCAACAATTCAAATGTAAATAATAGAATTGGTGCTCTTAAACATGTGCACTTAGTGCTAGAAAGGTTAGGATACGAGATAACTACAAATGAAACTCCATGGAACTTACTATGGTCATATCCCACTCCTTTTACTCATATGAACCTCCGAAATCTCTCTCCTCATCAGAAGGTAAACCACTTTCCTGGCACAGGATTCATAAGTTCTAAAGTCGTATTAGCTACGACAAATTCAAAGTATATACCAAAAGCCTTCAAATTACCAAAAGATAAAGAAGATTTCTTGAAGTACGCAGCTGAGAACAAGAATGCGTTGTTTGTACAAAAGTATAACACACATAGAAACGTGTATATAAAGAACGTGAGCGACATAGATATGACCAGCGGGAAAACTTTCGTACAGGAGTACGTACAAAAGCCATTCTTAGTGGATGGATACAAGTTCGATATTGGCGTGTATGTGGTACTTAAGTCAGTGAACCCCCTAAGGGTTTATTGGTACAAAGGCGATGTGCTCTTCAGGTAATTGTTTACTTGATTATTTTAACTGACGAACAAACTGATTTTTAATTTATTTCCTCGGGTAAGTATGCTTTTAGAATATCAAAATCAATTTCTTTCAAAATCTAAAAATGGGTACACACATCTGCAATGCCGTCCAAATACAGGGTGGCACATCGACGCGCAAACTCTAACCATGAAATCAGCATATGATTCTAAACCCCCTAGCGTAGATATTTTCGTCGGTTATTATAAGAAAAATTTGCTATTCCATACACCTTGACCGCGTAGGTCTCTCGCTCTTTTCTATAAAATAGCATTTTTTTTTTCTTTTTTTACGCTCGGGGGTTCAGAATCATATGCTGGTAACAGCTGTTACGTCATTGTGTCTGCCAGCCTGTATAGGCAATGCAACAAGAAATGTAACACACAATTGAAACAAATTCGCCTAGTTGTTGCGTTACCTTTAGAATACGACAGAACTTTGAGACACACTATAAGGCAGTTGTCCCACCGCCGGCGAGGAAGCGACTAACTATCGGCTATTTTCTCGCTCAAGAAGCGTACAATAGATATACATTCCGTGTAAACAAAAGAGATGCATATATTAATAGCTGATCGGTGACTGTTCACACTGCCGGCGAAGACTGGTTTGTCGCTGAGTGACAAGAGCTGTCACAACAGCAGGGCGGGCGCAGGGCGGTGGGACAACTGCATAAGAAAGATTTTAACAGTTAACTATGTGATACATTAAGGGTTTTTTAAAGTGTGTCGTCGCACTCACTAGCGGACGATCACAAGAAAGGCTGAAGCTATGGCGAGACAGTGCTTCCTTACCCAAACCATTCGTTCCACTCGCTGAAGACCTCCCATCTGGACATGCGTTACCTTGGGCACCCTGGAAGTCTTTAAACATACTCCGGACCCAGGTTGGCCGAAGCAAGGAAAACCTGTTCAGGTGGAGATTCATAGACGACTCCGCCTTGGAGTGTAAATATGGTGCCGTTCCACAAACGATGGGACACTTAATATCGTGCCCTGCGTGACCTGTCAGCTGCACGTTACAGGAACTGATGGACGCTGGTGATGGCGCCAAACAAGTAGCCGAATTCTGGGCCGAGTCCATTTAGATTGCTATAGACACGCTAAGAAGATTAAGGTCTGCATTTTCCATTACAGATATTGCATGGAGAAATACTATCCGTTTAATCCAACTAATTTAGCCAAGTACATCGTGGGAGACGACTACTTGCCTACTTGGAAGGTACCCTCTCTGAAACACTCCTACACTACTCTGGGCAACACCATGAAAGAAGCCTTCGACATCTACGTCAGGTCTAAGGTAAGAACATGAAGTAATGGGAAATCTTCAATGCTACTAACAAGGCTATGTACAGACGCCAGCACATCAAGCTACTACAATCTGTCATATTTCTTTAATAGATTTTCAACTTTATCGCTACAGTATAAGGTTCAATGTTGATTTGGAAAATTTTACAGTTTCGAGTAGCTTGATGTGCTGCCGTCTGTTTTACCAACCTATATTATTTCATTGCAGGGCAAAGATCTGACCGACATGTGGAAGGATGTGCAGATGGCTATTGCGGAAGTATTCCATGCAAAAGAGCAACTTATTATTGACAGGGTGAGTATCTTCTCATCACGCTTTGACCATTGAACTCTGTATACCTCAACGTGTGCTCGTTCACAACTTATTGTCCTTTATATCGGCAGCCCGACTGCCTCGTTGGTGTAGTGGCGGCAAGCGCGTCGACTGAGCATGGTGTCCTATTGGGTTCGATCCTCAGCCACACCCTAATTGAGTAACTAGTTCTCAATTTGAATCATATTTCTAATCCATTGCTCCATATGTTCGAAAAATGTGCCTGCTCAACAACGCAAATAACGCAAAGAATGTTGTTAAACTGTCAAAATGAAACCCATTGCTACTGATAGCGTGTTACGCAATTACCCTGCCAGTCTATTCTGTAAAATCTCACCGTTAAGACTTAGGTGAATGAGCTGTCATTCCATCTGATGACACTATTGACAGCTAACTTCACCTAAGTTTTCGTAGTGAGAGATTTTTACAGAATACCACTACTGGGCCCTATTTCACTATGCCCACTCAATGATTCCTTACTTCGAAACCACGTCAATTCCTTAGCTAATCACGACAACTTCGCGTTCATTTCGCGCGGTTTCGTTCATTGTGTCATAGAGAATACAGCACTCTAGTTGCGTAACACCATAATTTTAATCATTTTGAAATACATTGCTAATCCATTGCTCCATATGTTCGAAAAATTTGTTTGATCAACAACAAACAAAAATAACGCAATGAATGCTGTTGAACTGTCAAAATGAAAGCGATTGCTACCAGGGCTCTGAACCGGTTTAAAAAGAGCGGTTAATTTCGATGAAATACCGGTAAATATATCGTTCCCTCATTAACCGGTTAAACAAGTGAACTGTTCCTATGTAACCCAAATGACAAAGGTTACCGGTTACATAAGCACAAACGGTTTTGACACCTAAATTAACCGGTTAATTCCGTAAGTCGTAAATATTTTTCGTCTACTTTTTTAACACTTCCAACAAGTTATAGTGACATTAGTACATTTAGTACCCCAGAAAACATTAGGAAAAAAAATGTTTGATCTGAGGACGTCAAATACAACCGGAGAACTTAAATGGTGCGGGTAGATTCATGTTGCGACTTGCTTAGTTAGGGGGCGGGGGGTGTTTAACCGGTTAATTTTCACTTTCAAAACCAAAATTCATGAAAAACCGGTTTCCCGAAAAACCGGTAAATACCGGTAAAGTGCAAACCTTAACCTAAATCGATTTCGGTTTGGGGTCAATGACCGTAACCGGTTAAGAATTTCAACCGGTTTCCGAGCCCTGATTGCTACTGATAGTGTGTTACGCAATTACCAATTACCCCGGGGTAAAGTATACGTAATTAGGTTTTTACAATAGAAAATTGTCAGTAGCAGCTCGGAGTCGGTATTTTTGCCAGACTCGCTCCCTGTAATAGAAGGTAATTGGCCAAATGTGCGTGTTGATACTCGTATAACCCGCCTGACTCTTCGGCGTATACAGGCGTGATGTTTTGTTATGATGTTAGGTATTTGAATGGCAATCATGTTTTCAGGTGAAGCAGTATCAATCGCCCGACAATTTCTTTGAAATGATGCGGTTTGACTTCATAGTCGATGAAGATTTGAAAGTATACCTGTTGGAAGCTAACATGGGACCTAACTTAAGTTCTAATCACTATCCGCCAAACCAGCTGCTGTATGAACAAGTCATATACAATTTGTTTTCTCTGGTTGGAGTTGCACAAGCGGGTGTTACCGCTGTCGATGAGGGGTAAGTAAGACTGCGTATTACTCCTTTCATTTTATTCGGATATAGTTATAATAATAATATAATAATATTCCACAACTTTCACACAACGCCATCTAGTCCCAAACTAAGCACAGCTTGTGCTATGAGTACTAGACAACTGATAAACATACATATATATTTCTAAATACATACATATTATAGATAAATTACACCCAGACAAAGAACAAATGATCGTGCTTATCACACAAACATTTGTCCTAGGTGGGAATCGAACCCACGACCTTGGGCATAGCAGTCAGGGCCACTGACCACTAGACCAACAGGCCTGTCTAGTTAGTAGTTAGTTACCTACCTGCTGATTCTAACAACAAATAAGCGTTTGGAATATGTAACCACTCGAAGTAGTTTACCATCCGTGCGATTCTGTAACCATCTCACCGTGAAAACTTGGGTGATGTGAGCGTAGAGTGAGCTGTCATTAGGTATTAACACTATGATTTACACTATGAGATAAACTTCACTTATGATTTCACGGTGAGATTTTTACAGAATCAACCGGCAGACCTGTTATTTTATAGGTACAGTTAGCAACAAAAGCCTATTATCTAACTCCTGTTTTCTAACTATAATTAAAATATTTAAATAACATCGCATCGGAACAGAAGTTAAATTTTAAGATTATTAATAGTGCCATCCACGAAAACGCGTTCCACTCTTCTTTTTAATCCTTACAGTACAAGTGTGCAAGATTCCGCTAGTATTTTAGTTTTATGGATACACAATACTTATTAGTAGGTAATTAGTGAGTATCGCCGAAATTAAAACACGTGCGGAATTAACTAGCCGTAACCACTAACGACTAGGAAGAGAGTGGGGCGCGTCTTCGTGGATGGCACTATCTGTATATGAAATGCTGAAAAAATCTATCAAATCATTTTTAACTTTTTTTGCTTACCGGTATGTAAGCAAAAAATTTAAAAAGTTCTTAAGTCTGCTTGGGCCTTCTTTGAATATGGTGTAGGCACAGTACTGTGGCGTCGTAAAGTTTTTGTTTTACGACTAACGTGGTCAGCGACATGCTACACTACAACAAAGCGGATATTTAAGGAGAATGGTTGTGTACCAACTTAAAACATCCCCATATTTATTCTTATCTATCGCTACTCCAAGGTAAGGCTCCAAAGCAAGGAATTTACTCGACTTCAGAACGTAACGAGGTAACGTAAATCTTTCACAAACTCGAAAGTAGTTTAAAAAAGTACAAATAATTTTTAACGTATACAACGCGTAACGTTAAATTCGCAAAACCTCAGACACCCCGATTGATTTTTAATTCAATTGGCAACGTTTTTAATCGAGATTTTTTGAAAAATGTGACCTATATTAAAAAGTGGGTCAATTAATTCTGCTCGTTATTCTGATCAAACTATTTTCAGGTTTTGCGCATTTAACGTTACACGTTGTAGATTCTTATTATAATGGAATATAGAATTGAAAAAAAAAACTAGGTATATACGTAGGTATCTACCATTCTCAACATTTCACTCGTCAGCCTACCACGTCAGACCTCGTATTACGGTATTACTAAGCCGTAGTAGGTGCAGACGCCAGCACATCAAGCTACTCCAATATGTCAAATTTCTCTAATAGATTTTCAAATTTATCGCTATAGCATAAGGTTCAAAGTTGATTGGGAAATTTGACAGTTTCGGGTAGCTTGATGTGCTGGCGTCTGTACACACGACGGCATAATATCAAGCTAATGAAAAATGTACCTAACATTTCCAGTTTTACCTAATCTTGCATTGTATAGGCTTTTCGTACAATCAGAAGTCAGCTTATACTGGAAATGTGCAGCTGGATATATCATATACTGTGCTACGAGTAGGAATAATCGTATCCATCGCATCGGTCCAGCACCCTAATTTCGTAACACACTATCAATTTTAACCTGAATCATTTTGAAGGATATTGCTAATCCGTTACTTCATATGTTTGAAAAATCAGTCTGCTCAACAACGTAAATAACGCAATGAATGTTGTTGAACTTTCATAATGAAACCCACTGCTACTGATAGTGTGTTACGCAATTACCCCGAAGTATCCAAAGCCACTGATTAAACATTTAATTGAACTAAATAGTAAAAATAACTTCTTTCAGAGATACTGAAGCTGCCAAAAACATGGTGTCTTCGCAGAAGAATATAGCTGTATTTGGTGACCAATGCAAGACGGCTTGTTTAGAAAACTGCGACGCTTCAGATCTGTGCGGCCTGTGCAAGCCGTGCATCAGTGCTAAACTGGAGAGGAACTTGTTGGCAGCCCACACTGAATCCTTACATAAGGGAGACTTCAGACGGCTAATTCCGCCACCTATGACCCCTTCTATGGTAACTTTGGAATACGCTTACCTTATTGTGACTCACGTGAAGTTCTTTATATCATCTGCCTAGACTTTTCCTATGTTATGGGCCGGCGTTCAGTCTCTCTGGATGCAGCCAAGTACCAATATTTTACATGGAGAGATTGCCTTTCTGACCTCCGCAACCCAGTTACTGGGTAACACGTTAAACCTGGGCTAAGACTGGTTGTCAGAGTTTAGGACTTTTGACTACCCGCAACAACTGTCAAAGATCTTCAAATGACCGCCGGGACCAACGGCTTAACGTGCTTTCCCAGGGCACGAAGGGGTTTCGATAGGTAATGGATGATCACCCATCCACAGACAGACCTTGGCAAGCGTTGCTTAACCTTTAAGATCGACCCGAGCGGCTTTTATTATTAAGCCACGAGGTATATTTCTACAATAGCACATTTTAATAATGTTTTTTTTTTTGCAGGACATAACATCATTACTAGAAAGAGTAAAGGATTTATCAGAAAATAACCGACTTCTACATATGTGGTACCAGGGGAAATGTAACCAGGACATAACATGGTGCACATAGCACAAAGTACAAAAACGACATTTAGTAAAATATAACTAATTTATTAAAAAATATACATAAACACAACCTGGAACTTAATCTCATTGGACCATTGATTGAAGTAAACCTAATATATAACTACCTAAGTCCTCATCCTGATTAGTCCAGGAGACATAGATGTTTTTGGTGCTATCCTCATCACCCTCAACTTTTATAAGTACAGATTCAACAGATATGTTAGCCTCCGAAATGGTGATCGTCCACCCTTCCAACTTCTCCAATAGTAAAGTTTTCAACTTCTCTGCAGTTTTGACAGCTGGACCGGGATCTTCAAAGCGGACTGTACTCGTGAACCTTATTATGTGTCTGTTAATACCAATTTCGTCACACATTTCATCAATATCAAGAAGAGATAGTCTGTTGTCCCGTACACATAAGATTCCATTAACCACCCGCCTCCTTTTGGGATCAGGGGGCTGTGCATTGTACCGGACCGCCTCAGCCTTCAATAACCTTAAGGAAACATCAATAGGAATCTTTGTAGGTGTGTTTATAGTACAAGTTTCTCCATTGGCAGGCATGTAACAGTTAACCTTGAATTCTTTTTCAATTTTATCTTTCAAGAACTCCATTTTCTGTGCCTCACCATGCACCAATAACACATTCTTGGGTTCACAGTACTGTATCAACTGCATGATTCCCTTAGCATCAGCATGGGCAGAAAATGACATGTATTCTACGGCCATTTTGACTTCAACCACCTGGCGGTTCTCAAATTCAACCTTTTTAGCACCATTTAGGATTTTATGACCAACCGTACCTTGGACACAGAAGCCTGGCATGATCACCATGTTCTGTTCATAGGGGGCCCATTTCTTAAATATGTTTAGTGACAGGCCTGCATGCAACATTCCTGGAGTAGCAAACACAACCATAGCTCCGGGGTTATCAATGTACGACTTGTCAAAAGGTTTAATGTGTTTAAAGTCAAACATGTTTCTTTGCACAAATGTCTTTCTTATCTTCTGATTAGTCCATGTGATGAACATTTTGTAGTAGTTGTTTGCTTTCTCTGTCAATCCTAGTGCAAAATAAACTGGATATTTCAAGTTCATCCTTTCCCAGTAAGTTTCCAATAGAATACAAAGTTCTTGAGCTCTTCCCAATGCAAATACAGGTATAAGAACTTTTCCACCTTTTTCCACACATTCATGAACTTTTTTAAGGAAGTCCCTCTCACGGCAACGCTTGGAATCTCTGATTGTGGTGGCATATGTAGACTCTGTTATAAGCAGGTCTGGTCTACATTTGTCTATCCAGGCAGCCCCTAGATGCCTGTCAGGAGTCATATTGTAGTCACCAGTATAAACAACAGACTGGGAACCAACTCGGATCCAGAACATGGCAGCTCCTAGCACATGACCTGCATAATATGCCTTAATCTCTAATTCATTATCTACCATCACAGACTGATGCAGGGTCACTGCCGTTACCTTCTTTATACAATCTTTGATCATTTGTGAAGTGAAGAAATTGGATTCTCCTTTTCTCTCTACTGCTACTTTTCTCATGTCCTCAAGCAGTATAGGTGCAATAGCTTTAGTGGGATGTGTCATGTAGATAGGTCCTGTGTAACCAACCATCTCAGACATGTATGGCAGGGCTCCGCAGTGGTCGAGATGGAAATGCGAGATAATAACACAGTCTATCTGACTAGTAATGGGCCCCTCGGGTACAATGTACGAGAAGTCAGGAAAGCGCCTCTCGTCGTTGTAGCCCATGTGCATGCCACAGTCCAACATAATATTTTTACCCCCCATCGACAGCAAGATACAGCTGCGACCGACATCTTGGCCAGCTCCAAGCGGAGTTATCTTTATATCAGGCATGATGAAATTTTATCTCAATGTTTTACATAAACAAGACGTAGCTTATTAATTGGAATGTTAGGAACTCAGCTTAGTATATAGGAGAAATACTTTGTAACTATTATACGTTCATTATACACTCTTCCTTGACAGTCGCACTATTTATTTTACAAAATATTATCAAGATACCTCGGAAAGACCATCGTAAAACAGAAACAGATAATAAATGTCAATAAATAATGTCAAATGCAGAAAAATCTTATGTCTATGATACTGACTGGCATAGGCCCATAGACATAGAAAATATCCCAGCTCAATGATGTTTAGACACAGAAATACAGAAATGGACACAGACTCTTGACAATGTCAACTTCAATTAGCTGTCACTGTCTCAGTCTGTCAAGTGTCAATCGGCTCAACTCAACAAATCGGCTGTCAATTCTGTCATTTAAAATAAGCTGGCTGATCATTGTTGTTTATATTCGTTTATCGTCTCGAAAAGGATTGTTTTAGTATACTTTCTGTTTAGGTAGATAATACATTTTATTAAAATATTTGTTTTTGACCCCGACTTTTATCCTTACCTAATATTTCGTTCGTTAGGTGGAAATAAACACAAACGGTGTCACAAACTTTGCGTACGAACGTTAATTTGTGTTTCTTGTTATGATAAGCTTATCACACTCTTCCACAGCATTTCGCGCCGGCTCGTGGAGTGTAGACGTGTTCTTCGTCTAATTAAAAATACAGAAAATCAATTAAAAAAGCAATTGCCGAAATGTCAGGCGAAGGTTCCAGTTTAGTCAACGCAAATAGAAAAGTGGCGTTGATAACCGGCATAACAGGCCAGGTATGTTTACTGTGTTTATAGTTAATTCGCGGCTCTTATTGTTTTCGTGGATTTCCTAGTAGGCCACGTTGGTCATAAATGTGTTATTTTATGGTTCATTTCATGATGAAGCTCTGAATTGGCAGGTTTAGGCATAATGTTTTATTATATTGTTAGGTTCATACTTTTAAAGTTAATGTAATTTTACAATGGGTTTATTTTTTGTACTGTTAAAAGATCATTTTCCTCTGTTTTTAACATTTACTGCTTATACTTAAGGTTGAATAGGCATTTATAGGTATCTACATTGAAATAAGTTACACACACTAAAACAACACTGTAAATTCATAATGGTTGGTTTTAAATACTTTTCAAATAAAGAGAATGTTGATGTAAATAGAAAATATATTGTAAACTAAAGAAACACTAATAATCATTCTCAAGAGGCTGTAGGAATCCTGTACATTTACAGCTCAAGCCCAGCAGATATCTGAGTAACTGGCAAAAAAATCTTAAATATGTTGTAATAGAAAAAAAATAGAAGAAAATTACATAGATGTGTTCTTATGATCATATACAAATGCTTAAACAACTAAATACACAGTATGAAAAAGAGTAAAAATAAAATAAATAAATTATAGATCTTGCATGTTTACAAATTAAAGGAATTAATTAATATTAATCTTAATTAATATTAATTAGTGTACTTGTACACTCAGTAACTGGGTATTATGATCAGAAATTCATCAATAACAGAATGTCCATTTTTTTATATATATTATAATCTCAAAACAATTGTATTACAAAGGTAAATAGATTTTTTTACTGACTTCATTTGTACTATGTTTAATCGTTGAAGTGTCAACACCTTGACTTGTTAAGGCTGTCTATTGTATATTTAAATTCAATAGATTTCTTACTTGCTTTATAATTTATGGTGTATAATATAAAGTACATTCAATAAATTATATTTATACTATTAATTTTTTAAGCACCAACAAAAAGTTCACATTAATTTAAAATAGAATTTGATTAATAACTTATTTTTTTTTAACATTAAGTTTTAATAAAAAAGTGGTAATTTTTCGGCTAAAATGATGAAATGTAATAAAAAACGCATGGCTGTTTGTGGCCACCCTGTTGCCTAAGCCTTGGAAGGAAAACTCATCTGGGTTTGTCAAAAAAACCTCTGACTGACAGACAAAAAGCAGTGTTATAAAGGCTTCGTTTTTTCGTTTTAGTTTGAACCTTAAAAAAAACTGATAATCTATTAAGAATTATATATACTACCTACTTTACTATACTCATGTGTTATAATAATGAATAAATATTAAGGTCTTCAACCGCCAAAGGCATACAAATAATGCTGATGTGGGTTCCTTTAACAAGGACAAGGATAGATTTATTTCTGGAAAGGTATAGGGCATAATATTTTTACCTATCATCTCAGATGTAAACTATTCCTAAGTTGTCATCCTACTTTGTAACAGACTGTACCACTTTTTTCTGAAATAAATTATTATTATTACTAAAAAAAAAGAAGAAAAAAAAGGTTCTCAACCATATTGATTTGCCAACTGTGTTTTTTTTTTTTTTAGAGCTCCAGTTTTTATTCTTACCATCTGTCGCGAATCTGAAACAGCTATCGTCACGATTCTATTTTAACGTGTAATATTATATAGTCGTAAGGTACGATATATAATTTTCTCTGAGTCTTCTACTGCCCCCCTGAAAGTCTCAAACGCCCACGAGGGGGCGTTATCGCCAACGTTAAGAAACTATGTTCTAGGGCCACCAGCAGGGTAATTGCGTAACACACTATCAGTAGCAATGGGTTTCCTTTTGACAGTTCAACAACATTCATTGCATTATTTATGTTGTTGAGCAGACACATTTTTCGAATATATGGAGCAATGGATTAGCAATATGCTTCAAAATGATTCAAATTGAGAGTAATAGTGTGTTACGCAATTAGGGTGCAGCTTCAAAGTTAGAAACCTGAACCTACCCTCAGGGGTATTGAAGATAAAATGCCCATTTTATTTTTTTTTAATTATAGTCAAATACTCCGCCATTTTCCTACTCCCACAGTATGTTTTCACACTTTCCTCATGTATTTTTGCATAGTATCAGATGATCAGACATGTTCTATAAATTGCTACGCTACATAATGATAAAATCAATTAGATTTAATCTAGTCAGGAAAGTGTTTTTACTACAATATACCTTGTGTTTTTTAATAATGTAATGGAAATCCATTAACAACTAGGTAATTTTATTACCCGATTACGATCGTAAGTACAAAATAATGGTACTTACAATTAATTGAAATCTATCAATATTGATAATCAGAATGTTAATTTTAAAGGGGTTATAAGGTCCGTGGTATACCTACTGTCGCGCTATTTTTTTTTTTTTTTCAAAATGGCGGCCACGCTTGAAACCTATTTATATATCGATAGCTGACATCAACGCAAAGAGAAAACAAAAATACCAAACCCCGTACCTAAAGTTTCACGTTTCCGAGACATTAACGTAATTGTTATGGCGATCTTTACCTCCAAATATATCAAGAACGTGACACTTTATGGTACTTTATTGCAATTTTTGTTTAGTATAACTTTACCCAAATAATCGTGGTTCGAACCCCTTACCCCTTTGTAAATATTCCTGTTAAAAACAATGGCTAAGTCATTATTACTTCGTTGTTATGTCACATTTGAATATTAATTAATCTTATCAAGTTTACTATTATCCTAGTTAGAGGGAAATCCGGTTTTCGTAAAAATAAATTAATTTTGTGATAGTGGAGTACAGTCACCCCATGGGTAAGTTATATAGCGTTTTTATGTCTTAGCAATAAGGGCTGTTTTCGTAGTTCAACTGTTGCTACTGGCGCTCGTTTGTAGGTGATGTTCTTGTGTGGGATGTATTTGTTACTTACAAAATAATAAGAATGAAAGACAAATTTTAAACAAAAGCAATGTATATTTTAAGCAATCTATTTCTGTAATTTTTATTTAATATCAATAATATATGTCAAAATAAAGATTACTGAGACTAAAATAAACGTTTGGAAAGTCTGTTCTGCCTTGCTGTGCCTGTATTATTTGGTTTTTGTAGATCAACTGACGTGCCATTGACCGTACCTACTTACTGTGCCCATCAGTCCTGCTCCAAGCGTCAAGCAAGAAAGAAAAATACTTTAAAAAAAAAGTGGCCATCTCTCAGTATAGTGCTTTGTCTCTATGCTAGACAGAGCCACAGCGCTGGTTATTACCGATAGCCGGGGTCCCCGTGATGACGTCAACCGGTGCAGCATACAATGTGATACCTAAAAGAAAAAAAATATATACAAGTTCTAAATCGTAACATATTGTTACAGGATGGTTCATATCTCGCGGAGTTCCTCATCGACAAGGGGTACGAGGTGCACGGGGTTTTACGGCGCTCGTCGTCTTTTAACACGGGCCGCATCCAGCACCTTTACGGCAGGCCGGCTTGTCACACCGGAGGTCAAATGCACCTGCACTACGGAGACCTTACCGACACGACGTGTCTGATCGGGATCATCACTAAGGTAAGCTATGACTTCGACCATTCAGCAAATATGCAGGTGAGCGACCTGGGCACGTATCATTATCATTTGCGGGACAGTTTAAGAAATAAAATAGTGTTTATTTAGTATTAGTAGATCTTTAAAGACACATTTACACAATTTTTTTTAAAACAAGATGGCGCTGGCTGTTCCTAGCTGGCTGATCCCTTAGAAGAAATACCAAAACAAAGTCAGAGGTCATGGTCTCTTTTACAGTCCATGTGAACACACAACACAAGTCAAGTCGAGACAAGGCGAGTCTTAATAGTTGCACATCCCATGATACTAAGTCCCTTGACACTTCACATGTCACTTCAGTTTTTGACAAATATTGACCTGCTGTATGAGAAGTGATATGATATGACTCCATAATAATAATTATGGAGTTATAAATTACAAATGTTATGTTATGTAACACGTGTGTGTATGTTATGGTATGTGTATGTTTTATAACTCCATAATAATAATTATGGAGTTATAAATTATAAATGTTATGTCTAGTCGCAAACTTTAGGTAAATATAGACGAATTACTTATTCCAAATAACATATTTTTTTAACGTATTTAAAAGTGTTGTCCCGAATTTCGGGACAGATGTCCCGGAAAAAATGTAGTCCTAAGGAAGTCTCCGTTTCTTGTCTGTTCTTCGAAGTTTAGGCAAATAGGCACTACCTATTCCTATCACTGTTTATGAGTTTATGGTAACACCCCTGAAGATAAATGATCACCTCCGCAAATGGACTTTTTTTCATTGTCATCATCCACAGTCCGACTTCACCCACAGCTGGGCATAGGACTCTCTTTTCTTGTGCCAATCCCCACGCTCCAGTGCCAGCCTCATCCAGGTTCTACCCGTGATGGTAACAATATCGACCGATATTTCGTCTTATTAGAATCCTCAAAAAGCAGACATCCTGTACCTAATAAAATTGCATAATCTATTTAACATTTTAAACATAATGTTATGCTACATACAACTTGTTAACCAAGGCCGCAACATAATGACGATTGTTACTGTTTATAAACTATGTAAGATTATATCACGCATGCACAAATGCCACGATTTGATGACGTCAGTTCCAGAAACGAAACGTATTTTTTATATAAAAAAATATAGGTAGCCTAACAGGAAACTTTTAAAGCTTCTCGTGCATCAAACGTTTTACCTACTCGAGTTATTAGAGTTATGGTACCAGATAACCCCCCCCTACCCCCCCTACCCTAGTGGTTTTCCGTTTTCTGCTTAATATTGCAGATAAGAGGAAACTATGGGTTATTTGATAGTGATACCACGTGTTCGGTGTTTTTTTCCTGTCTTTTTTCAAAGTTGGTTCTAATTTCAAGGCAGCTGAATCTTTTCACTCGCTTATCTTCATTGTTCTGGCGTTTTTTTTCTGATTTGTCCCTTGACAATTATATCCTTGGTTTGCCGTCAGCGTAGAATCTAGCTCACAAAAAGTGGCAGTGCTTGAGAATAGTGTGGCAAGGCTCAAATAAAAATACTTGAAGAGCAAAAAAAACACCAACACTCGTAAAAAAACTGTTTTGTTTTGGTAAGAAAAAAAATCCTCATTCACAAAAGATAGTTTTGCAGTATTTATAATTTATTTCTCAAAGATACATAACGATAAACAAAGTTTTAATACCTAAAAATATCTCATTGTTAAGAAAGCTTTTACTTTGTGGGGTAATTTCTTAACACACTATCAGTAGCAATGGGATTCATTTTGACAGTTCAACAACATTCATTGCGTTGTTTACGTCGTTAAGCAGACAAATTTTTCGAACATATGAAGCAATGGATTAGCAATATCCTTCAAAATTATTCAGATTTTAATTGAAAGTGTGTTACGAAATTAGGGTGCTTGTCTAAATGTAAAACTACCACCGGCTCTCAGATCCTAACTAGAAATACAATATCGGATTAGCAATCTTTCTTTAATTAGGTATGCACTGGTAAGGTTTCTTTACGTCAGGGTTGCGTGGTACCTCGTTATATTACTATGATCTAACTATATCAAGTCCGCCCAGCGTGGTAATTGCGTAACACACTAACAGTAGTTTTCATTTTGACAGTTCAACAACATTCATTGCGTTGTTTACGCTGCTGAGCAGGCAAATTTTTCGAACATATGAAGCATTGTATTAGCAATATCCTTCAAAATGATTCAGATTGTTATAGAAAGTGTGTTGCACAATTACGGTGCTGTTCATTTGTCATAGATTGCTATCATTGTTCTTTGTATTATCATTTCACCTTCTACGTTCTCAATTTGTAACGGACTCTTATGATTTCATATTTTCAAAGATCGACTTTTACAGTAATTTTCTTCTCTCGCACAAACTACAGTAGGTATTGTACGAGTTTTAATCGAACACTTAGCGAAAATGCATGATTGCATCGAACAAAAGTACCTATGCACATTCGCTCGTACACCAAAATGTGGGCCAGTTCGCGTTCAGATCTCTTGGAGACACCATGCACTCAAAACCGTTACCATTTTACTAATAAGTTAGTTACTTATACAGGTTGGCCAAAAAGTCGTGGATCCAACGGAATAGGGAGATAAAGGAGGTCATTTCCAACAAAAAAATACTGTAGAATGGCCATAATTCAATTGCCCTAAAAGTTACGAATATTAAAAAAAAAAATATCTTGAAAGGTACTCAGAGCCGTAATAGAACTTTTGTAGTGCGGATACATTATCTAGTAATATTACAACACCGTTTCTTTTTTATCACTTTTTTTTAAATTAGTGTAAGTGTAAAAGAACTCGGTATTTTATTAAAAGAAAACAAAAATATTCATATACTTTATGGCAATTTAATTATGGCCATGCTGTAGAAAGATTTTTGTTGGAAATGACCTACTTTATCTCCCTATTTCGTTTGATCCACGACTTTTTGGCCACCCTGTATATTTCAATCTCCCTCTCCTAGAGAGGAGCCCTGTGTCCCAGCTGTGGGACATTATTTTTTTATTATGTTATGTATGTCCAATCTCAAAGAAGATTAGCCAGGTTTGCAGGTGCACTCTCTGTTCCTTTACTCCTATAGTCCGGTGGGACGGCAATCTGACACGACCGGGGAGAGATCAGGCGCAGGACCAACGGCTTTAGGTGCTTTCGGAGGCATGGGGATAACACACCACCAACTTCCAAACTCCAGGCTGCTATTGACAAATTCCTAATGGAATAACCCAATAATACTTTGCCCGACCTTAGAATCGAACTCAGGACCCCATGCTCAGCGCTTGCTACCACGAGACTAACGGGCCAGTCATGTTTGTATACTGTATTACGACCGGGTATTTTCAAATAATAGCTCGACTCTAACTTTTCTGTTACAGATTCGTCCAAAAGAAATCTACAACTTAGGAGCCCAATCTCACGTCAAAGTTTCCTTCGAGCTCAGTGAGTACACAGCTCAAGTGGATGCCCTCGGGACATTGAGGCTTCTAGAGGCAGTGAGAGCAGCAGGGCTTGAGAAAGAAGCCAAGATATACCAGGCGTCTACCTCAGAACTGTACGGAAAGGTTGTGGAAGTGCCCCAGACGGAGAAGACGCCGTTCTACCCCAGGTCACCTTATGGTAAGTATTTGTCTAGTTCATCAGGGGATTGAAGATTTTTATATAAATCGATAGCTGACATCAATGCAAACAGAAAACATCAAAAGTCCAACCCGTAGTGTCACGTTTCCGAGATAATTAACGTTCAAAGTTGATCACATGACATCCTTTTTTTTAACTTGTTTACATCTTGTTGCATAGATATTTCCGCCATTTCGACAAAAAAAAAAAAAAAAAATGGCGCGACAGTACGTATGCCGGTGATCTTCAAATCAAAGCTCTTTATCGTCATCTTATCAAAAAAAGTATGTATTTGGTAAAAACGTTAATTGATTTCTGTGTAATGAGTACTAACACATATCTTAAACACAAAACCCAGATTTAATTAAAAAGACACGAAATTGAACGACAGCTTTACATGTCTACGCAAAGCAATTAAAAAAATATAAGACATCAATGTTATTTACATTTAGATGTTTCTGCTATTGTCCAAAGAGTGTTATTATTTTCACTTAATTTTATGTTTAACCGATTAGTTCTATTATGTTCATGGCAGAATATTAGGTTCGATAATACCAGTTACTTACAATACTTATAATACAAGCTACCCGAAACTCAAATTTTCCCAAACAACTTTGAACCTTATGGTTGAGTGATAAAGTTGAAAAGATAGAGAGATTGTAGTAGCTTGATGTGCTGGCGTCTGCACATGTTTTATTTTAAGTAACCAAGAATGTTCATGCCCTCTCCGTATGAGAAGAGGCTTTTGCCCTGCTCTGGGCCAATAATAGGCTAGCTAATAACCAGTGGTTGGAGTAGGTAGAGCTGTTTTTGCTACTTGCGACTTGCGGACATAACATGGATATGCCAAATATTTCCGGGAATCCCGGGAATTCGCGGAATTAAAAAACCATTGCTTAAGTAGTTTTTATAGGAGTAGGTAGAGGTATTTTTGTTATTTGGTACATGCGGACATAACATAGATATGCCAAGTATTTCCGAAAATACCGGGAATTCTCGAAATTAAAAAAAAAAACAACTATTTAAGTAGTTTCTTTTGTCAGTGCTTAATTGGAACGTTATATTTAAATGGATAATCCACTTTTATTAGTTTACTATAGTAAATTGAAGACATGGAATATAAATAAAATGCGATGATCGAGTTACATATATAATTTAATTTTCAAAACCCATATTAACTCACTTAAATCAATCGACAATTTCAAAATCCCGGGATTTCAGAGGCATATCCATGTTAACATCAATGTTTGCGGTCATTCACCCCAAACAGCTCTACCTACTCCGACCACTGCTAATAACTAAGAAATAATTTAACATAACAGAGGCAGAGGCTTAAAGGTGTGAGGCTTTAATGGTGCACATAATAAAGAGTATTCTATTCTATTCTCTACCCACATTTTGCCAGCTATGTTTGAATACCATGTACTAAAAGGAGACCCTGTCAATAACCTACGAGAATTCCAATTTCTCAGAAACAGCCAACAGCAATCGACAGGCGATATATCGTTATTATGTATTTACGACGAGTAATCGCGAACCAATGCGATTCTCGCGTACGAGTTATTGATAGGTCAAAATATTTTCATTTGGTATAACCAGTATGCACGTGCCAATATGTAACGCACCTTATTTCAGTTCTCCAGAGGCAGTGCTCACTAAAAAACGCGCCTTTGTTACTACTCTAAACAAAAAAAAATAAACCTTTTTCTTATAGCGTGTGCGAAGCTCTACGGCTACTGGATCGTTGTGAACTACAGAGAAGCATACGGCATGTTCGCGTGCAACGGCCTCCTCTTCAACCACGAGAGTCCTCGGCGCGGGGAGAACTTCGTCACACGGAAGATCACGCGTGGCGTCGCAAAGATATGCCTCGGCTTGATGGAGTACCTCGAACTGGGTAACCTGGACAGTAAGAGAGATTGGGGACACGCTAAGGATTATATTGAGGTATAATTTTACGACTTTTCCTTAAAAATCTAGGTATAGAAGCGAAAATTGTCTTGCGCCGTGTATCCTTAAAACAATCAAGATTGTACCTGGTAACGTCTTAACTGGTTCAACGTATCAAATACCCAGAGGAAATAAAAATAAATATTAATAGTTTCTGCGAGCAAAACAGATGGCCGATGGGGCCAAAAGGTTCTGGAATGGCGACCGCGTACCGGAACACGTAGCGTTGGAAAGCCTCCCACAAGATGGACCGATGACCTTGTCAAGGCCGCAGGAATCCGCTGGATGCGAGAAGCACAGGACCGGACGTGGTGGCAGTGCTTGGGGGAGTCCGATGTCCAGCAGTGGACATCTTTCGACTGAAATGATGATGATGAATAATGGTTTCCTGCCGACAAGGACGCCAAATCATTAAATTTAACTCAATTTAAACATGTCCATTTTGAGAACTATATAAGTCATCTGCCTAGCCTTTTCCCAACTATGTTGGGGTCGGCTTCCAGTCTAATCGGATGCAGCTGAATACCAGTATTTTACATGGAGCGACTGCCTATCTGACTTCCACAACCCAGTTACTGGGTAGTACGATACCCCTTGGTAAGACTGGTTGTCAGATTTTCGGGCTTCTGCCGACCCGTAACGACTGTCAAAGATCTATGAATGATAGCCGGGACCAACAGCTGAACGTGCTTTCCGAGGCACGCAGGGGTCTTGGTATGTAAAGATGGTCACCCATCCACAGACCAACCGCGGCAAGCGTAGCTTAACCTGATCGATCGATCCGTGCGGCTGTTATTACTTAGCCACAAGCCCCTCGAGAACTATAAGTATTAATTTAAAATTTAAAGCCTTTTAAATTACGTTGTGGGTAGTGAGTGCCCTATTTTAAGTATACTGGCTAAAACAACACGTTTATCGCAGGCAATGTGGCTGATGCTTCAACAAGAGGAGCCAGAAGACTTCGTAGTAGCCACAGGCGAGGCTCACAGCGTGCGAGAGTTCGTAGAACTAGCGTTCTCGTGCGTCGGCCGCAAGGTGGCGTGGCGGGGCACGGGAGAGAGCGAGACGGGACATGATGCTGAAACAGACCAACTACTGGTCAAGATTAATCCTAAATATTTCAGGCCTACTGAAGTGGTGAGTCACATTTATCCTGTGTTCGTGATTTATTTTCCAATCATGTGGTTTTTCAAAAATAACTTTAATACAAACCTAAGGTTCAGTTTGTGCTACAATTTTTTTAATGAATTTTTAATAGTAAGTACATGCCGTTCTGAAATCAACTTTCTTAACACATATATAAAGTTTACATCACTACATAGTATAAAACAAAGTCGCTTCCGTCTGTCTGTCCATATATATGCTTAGATCTTTAAAACTCCGCAACGGATTTTAATTCGGTTTTTTTTAATAGATAGAGTGATTTAAGAGGAAGGTTTATATGTATAATACATGCATAATATAGTAGAGAAATACTGATAATTTTAGAGGTTTCTAATGTCGTAAATAAACACATTTTTTGCGTTTACATTGCAAACGCTGGCTGAATCCTACGAGATAGATCAAAATAATGTACTACAGTATTGTACACCTTAAAAAGGTCTACAAAAAATCCACAATGGTATATGTCTATCTCTTAGGTATAACCCACAATAACGATTTTATATCCTATACTTTTTACGAGAAATAATGGCTCTAAAATTATCAGTGTTTCTCTACTATATTATGCATGTATTATACATATAAACCTTCCTCTTGAATCACTCTTATCTATAAAAAAAACCGCATCAAAATCCGTAGCGTAGTTTTCAAGATCTAAGCATACATAGAGACAGACAGACAGCGGGAAGCGACTTTGTTTAATACTATGTAGTGATCAGCATTGCACCCGTGCGAAGCCGGGGCGGGTCGCTAGTGCGTTTATAAAGCTGTGTATCCTACGCGTGTTTTTTCGAAACATTATACAAAAACCTTACACATGAACATTTTTTTTCATACACAAGCTGTCTCCTGCATATTAAAATATATTTAGATTATTGATTTTGTGTAGATGTAATGAGTACTGACGAGGATGACGTGCCATTAGTATTAGCAATTATAGATTCCATATCGAACAGATTTCGAGTCAGACCTTATTTACGACTTCGAAATTTTCACATTGGCTAAGAGCTACGGATTGATGACTGGTTTCCATCGGGTGATTTCTTTCGTGTGTCTGAAGCCGATTTTGAAGAATTGCTTTTCCGTCTATGGTCCGATGTGCAGACGTGATGTGATTAGATCTGCGCGGTGCGCGCGGCAGTTGAAAATGGAACAAACTCTTCCCCTCTTTACCCGCGCGGGGAATGGTTTCCATGAAGCTCGGAAAACAAAAACATCGTGTTTGCATACACAAATGGCCAGGCCTCTTTGTTTTGACGTTTTTGTGTAATGTTTCGAAAAAACACGCGCAGGAGACGCGGCTAAATGTAAACATCAATTGGAAACAATTATTTGAAAATAGAATACAACACACATTCCTTGTACTCACGCCTTTTTGCCATGGGGAACCTGCTACGATACTTACACACTTATGTTTATGTTTATTGAAATAATTGATTTACATAAATATTTACAAAATAAGTAAGAAATAATTGGACGCTTTATTGGATACTTTATTTGCACATGCACATTTTTGAGTCAGATTTCGCCATGCAAAAATGCTTTGTGTAGGAAAAAGTTCAATAATAACTGCTCTACAAAATACTCCCCCAAGTATTTTACGCCAATCGAAGTAGTCAGTCAAATTTTAAGGCTTTAGCAGACATGCTGTTTTGCGAATTCATGATGTTACCGCATCATGGCGACCCTCTGCCTTTGAGTGCCGTATCAAAATTACGTATTTTGTATAGGTTACTGTATCGAACTTTGGAAAAGCGACTAAAACACTGATCCACTATACTTTTGGTTATAAAAATAAACATTTTCATGCTTCGAAGACCCATTGCGTATTCGTAATACAAATTACTAAAAAACTATATTAGAGGAACAACGTTACGTACACCCACAGGTATAATAATAAAAATATTGAAAACAAAAAAAAAATGACAATCACAAGAAGATTTATCAAGCCATATGTCGTGTACATATTTATATGTGATAAATATCCACTAAAAGCTTAGAACGGCCTCTACAAAAATACACTCAGAATGCTGTTACTGCTTCCTCTCACTCAAACAGCTGTCTAAACAAATTAATTACAATAGTTAAGTTCAATATTAGTTTTACTGTAGCTAGTTAATAAACTAGTTTCGATATCTCTGATAGCGAAATAACAGCTGAACAAACACAATAATTTGTATGCACAATATATCTTCAATGTTGAATAACAGTAATTGAATTAATCTCGTGGTGAATTAGTCTCGTGGTCTTATGCGTATTTGAAGTGCAGAAAGATTAATCTACATTCCGTTTCATCGTGTTTACTAAGGTAGCATATATTATACAAATACTAATAGGTAAACCTAAACAGTATTACAGTCAACAGAGGAGGAAAATCTCGTCCGGCACACGGCTTGTCTACTTTTATAATCATTATTTCACTGACAGGAAACGCACAGACTAAATGCTTCATGCTTCTAAACCCAGCGGGGATCAAGCATGAAATTTTGCACAAGAGTTCATTATGTAATGAAGGTTTGCACCATGTAAGGATTTTTGAAAATTCGACCCCTGAGTGGTATAAAAGGGGGATGAAAATTTGTATACAATGTGTAAATAGTTTGTTCAGAATCATTTCCTGAATCGATTTCTGTAATTTTTAATATAGTAATTTTTTATTTGAATCCGCTGTTTTACAAAACCGCTAGTCGTTTTACAAAACCACCCCGTTATGTAACTAATTTGAAAACTGACAAAGATGTCTTTAGACTTGACTGTACTTTAGATATGAAGCAATACTTACAATTAGTTAATATTGGTTCATTTCTTTACAGGATCTTCTTTTAGGGGACCCGTCGAAAGCGAAGGAGAAGCTGGGATGGGTACCGCGCGTGTCCTTCGATCAGCTGGTCAAAGAAATGGTGGAAGCCGACCTTGATCTGATGAAGAGGAACCCTGAAGCGTAGACTAATAGGTAAGACAACAATTCGTTAATGTATAACCCGAGACACTAAAATTTTCTTACGAATCATCTTTTGATCAACAAACATCCGGACACTTGATTTTTTTTTTTTTTTGTAAAATAAGCAAGAATATTTAATTTTCGCGGGCTACCTTAGCGCAACCCCTTGTTCATTGACGGCGTTGTTGGTAAACATTTTTGTAACTGTCACAGAAATTGTTTTGACAAAACAAAATGGCGGCGTTAGTTCCGACTTTTGCCACACACCACGCCTTGAAACGCAGCGACAGAACTACTTTCAAGCCATTAAAAAGTAAAACAATTTGTATAGAAATTCCTTATTAATTATTAATGACAAGTGTGAAACTATTTCACAATATCTATAAGATAAAATAGTTACAGTTAAGTGCCATTAAGTGTTAACCCTCGTATATCTGAAGTGTTAACAATCTATCCAATATGTGCTATCTTAACATCAGAGGTAAAAGCTTTTGACTACTTCATTTTAGTATCAGTTTATGTTAAAAAAAATCATAATTTCATAACATCAAACCTCCACTCCTGAGCAGTGGTTGCCCTGGTGGTGGTCGTGGGTTCGACCCCAGGCGGGCACTTGACTTTGTGTATTTTATTTCATGACCACTGCTCTCAAAACGGTGAAGGAAAACATCGTGAGGAAACCGGCATTTCTTAGAACCAAAAATTCGAAGACATGTGAGAAGGTCGATCGATGTTGATAGACTAACCCGCACTGGGCCCGTGTGTGGATTACGACTAGCGTTGAAAAAAGCAGGGAAAATTCCCGATTCTTTCCAATTCCGTTGTTTTTTTCAATGTTTCATTTGGAAGCTCAAGAAAATTTGCCAGTATACATTTCATGTTTTTTTTTTTTTCATTTAACTTAGGATATTCTTTGCTCTAGCTCCGCCCCCCCTGTTGTGCATCTAGTATTCTAGCTGTCAATTGTATAAATAGTTTTATCAATTTACGTTTTAGTACCGAATGAAACATTGAAAAAAACAACGGAATTGGAAAGAAACGGGAATATCCCCTGATTTTTTCAACGCTAATTATGACCAACTGTGTCATAGAGAGGAGGCCGTGTCCCAACTTATAATAATCCCACTGTTGGGACTCCCAACAGTGGGATTATTATAAGCTGACTATGCTATGGCTACACCTCTGTTCCGCAAAATGGTAGGCAGAAATGTGTAACATCCACATTTCAACATGTCATTTCCCTAACCCTTTTTCCATTCACCGGGCACAAATCTAGTCTCCGGATTACTAAGGAAAAAAAATTCCCTTGAGTCGCCCTGGGAATCGAATCCCACACGCTCAGCAGTCACGATTGCGACCACACTAACTCAACGTGGCAATCAATGAAATAATACAGTGTCATTCAAAATCTTTCAGGTACGGTGTGATAACGATGAAAACGGACATTGTTTGAAGTGCGTGTATTCGTGGGGACTTGCGGGCAGCAATATACACTTGCAAACTTCAAGTACAACATTTCAATTATTATATTTTTAATCACTTGGTTACATGGTACGAAATTACGAATATTTAAACTCTGTCCCTCTGAAGTGTAGTTTGACCTGGACCGGTGTACCGCGCCTTAGGAATGCGTCTGACACAGCGGAGCCGAACCAGGAGACCTAATCAGCTTCTGGAGGGAGGTGGGCTGGTTGGAATAACCACCGACGGCGGCCATGGCCCAGGCACAATGATCCACTTGAAGGACTAAGTGCGGAAACCAATAACATAGAACATTGATAGACACAGGGGAGCGACAGCCCCCCCCGAACCCCCCGAGCTACAGGTTACCTAGTTACAGGTTGAACCTTTTGCCACCAACCGGGCACAAATCTAGAGTCCAGGCTGCTACTAAAAATCAATTACCACCTTGGGCGGAGCTCAAAACTACGACCCCACGATCAGTAGTCGTGATTGTGACCAGAACCCACGATCAGCGGTCGAACCTGTGACAGTTGAACCAACGGTCACTAATTCTAGAGGGACACAGTTTACTGTACATTATCTGTGAAATATCGCCTTTGTAGAAAGTTATCAGTTTTTTCTAATTTAATGGGTACTTACTCTATGTGATAATCTAGGATACATTCAACCTCCAATACAGTACAACGTAAAAGTAACAGCGTGCCAAAGTATAGTATATTTATCTCACGAAGTGACGCGTCCTTTACTTGTGGTCACCAAGTGTACAAACAGGCTGAGCTCTCGGTACCGTCCGAGACAATGGAGACGGTTGAAGCGTTTGTGTGTGCGTTATGTGCTGACGCTACTCGTCTTCACGCACACATTCACAGCGTGTTTTTACACTTGGTTAACACAAGTAAAGCGCGAAAAAAATTAACACGCAAATTAGAAAACCTTGTAACTGCGGGAATAACCAAGAATGCACGAGAATTAGGCAGAAAACGCGTGACCTGATATTTGATCAATAGAACTAGCATAAAAAATATTATTAAAATGTCGATTATGATTGTAAATGTATGCTTGGTCAATCCCTAGTATCAGGTGGGATGACACTGATAGCTCACTCCACGCTCACTTCACCTAAGTTCTCACGGTGAGATGGTTACAGAATCGCACTGCTGTAACTTCTACGTGTTGTACTGTAAGTTTAATATAAATCTGTTTAGTCGTTTGTGTTAGATACAAACATACGAACATACATCCGGACTTCGGCATTTATAATTTATTATTAAGTGAGATGAAAACTACAAAAGAGTTCCTGTTACTGTACTTATCGCCCCGTTTTAGTTTACAGTCTTACATGTAAATAATAAGGACAGAAACTATTAAAGGCCGTATTATGAAGTATTAATGCCAGTGCGAGTGAGACGGAGCTATACATAACCGATATCACCATCCCCCTTTATCGCAACGGATCATTAACGGCATTAATCTATACTAATATTATAAAGGCGTAAAATTTGTGAGTGTAGAGGTTAGTCTTCGAAAGTACTGAGCCCTAATTCACTATGGCCCTAATTCAATAATTCCTTATTTCGAAACAACGTCAATACCTTAGCTAATCGCGACATCTGCTAATAACGTATTTTCTTTGACACAATGAACAAACCGCGCGAAATGAACGCGTAGTTGGCCTGGTTTGAACTGTCAAAATACCACGCTTGACAACCGTACGTGGTTTGCAAGATTACGCAGGGAATAACAATACCATAACCATCAAATAATTATATTCTGTTGTCCTTACAGGCTACTAAAAGAGATCCAGTTTTAATTAAACTGTACTAAAGGCATTATAACCGGTCAACCTCAGCGAATACACTTTGTTTCCTTCAACCTTGACATTGGCAGAATCATCGATAAAACGATGGAGCCGTTACTATAAAATTTGGAATTGGAACAATACCATACAGAATTGGGGCCCTGATCTGATTACGAAAATTCTTACACTAATTATAGTAAGCTAAAGTATTACCTATTTATGGTAAAACAACTAAGTTACGGGCAGAAGTTAGTAGATACTTCATAATACGGCTCCGGTTCTTATGAATATGGGGTTGGTCTTTTTGGGGTTCATCTTAGCTTGTTAGAAACAGCTGATTATCTTCGAGACTTACAATGAAACCCAGCAATAAGTCAGACGCACGTCCACGGTAACAATTTGTCTTTGACAGCGCCTTTATGTCGTCGCAGTAAAGGCGATTTTCGTAGTACAAGTGTTGCCACTGGCGTACGTACGGTAAACCATACTTATTACCCTTCAAATATTTTATACTATTTTTGATAGACGGTAAGGACGTATCTTATTAATATTTTGGTTATGAAGATTCCTTCACGAGTGAGTCAACAGCGTGTATCAGAAAGGTGTGGTCATATTATTATTTAAGGATGTGGCACAGACCATTTTTTTTTTTGGTGGGAAATTATCAAATAACTTCTCCGCGGAGCGGGAGGGCGTGTCAAACTTTTACTGACTAAAACCCACCCGTGTTCCTTCAGTTGCCTGTGCCAAGGGCCACGGTAACTCTTTCGAACAATCCGCGACCCTGGCAGGCATCGGCCCTAAACCCTGGCACAGACCATCAATCTGAACAACTTTCTCTATGGGACCAACATTTTTATCGCGAAAAAATAATCAGCTGTCCCATACATTTCAGTGCAGTAGCTAAGTATGTATTGGAAGTTTTGTATTTATTTATTTATTTAGATTACACGCACAACGTTACAGAATTTAATCCCAAGATGTTGCACAGAGCAAATTACAAACTAAAAAGTGACACAAAAACATACTTGAGTAAGATAAAATAAAAAAAAATAAAAAATGTAAACCCAAGAAAAACAAAACACAACACAATAACACTTGTAAAATAAACAAAATGTAATAAGTGACAAAAAAAAAAAACTATCAAACTATTTATTATATTTCATCGATCTTCCCACAAATTCTTAAACATTCACGATACAAATATCTATCCATTTCCCAGCAAACAAGTCACACGGTGTTGATGTCAAATTGTCAATAGAGCATTGAGCATAGTGAGGGCCCGAACGAGGGGCGAGTGAGCTAGTGATGGTACGTGCTGATGGTACGGCTAGTAGCCGGTGACCGCGGCTTGAGTTGTTGTTTGGGGACAATCGAGATAAAAAGCCTTACCAACTTCGCCACCTGTTGGCACTCGGAATGTATGGGATAAGCACTTGATATTTTTTGCAAGATTACGATGTTGGTCCCATGGAGAAACTTGTTTAGTTTGATTGTCTGTACCGCTCCTTTCTTGCTCTTCTTGCTTGAGACATGCTGTATAATTGTATAAAATGTGATTTAATTGTTTTTATATTTATATTAGTCCTTTTAAATATAGCTGTGTTTGTAAAGCGTGAGAGAATACGTATCGCACAAAATGTTACCTCCTTTTATTAAACAAAAGTTTTTTTTTTTTTTTCAAATAAAATTTATGTGGAAAAAAAAAACTTAGTATAAATAAATACCCCTCGCCACCCTTTTAAATGCAACGGGATGAATAAAAACTTTTAAGACTTATTCGAGAATAAGTCGGAAATAAGTGATAATCATTTCTTAAGAATTATTCATAAAAAAGACGTTATTCACGAGTCATCATCATCTGTCTAGCCTTTTTCCAACTACAGTGGCCTCCAAAAGCTACAGTTGTGACACTCCACATTATAATTTAAAATTCTAGTGATCCAAATGTGATAGGTATGATGATTTTTTTTTGCAGTTAAAGGCCGTAGAAGGCACATAGTGGGTAAGAAAATAATTTGAACATTCAAAATAGATACTTTTATGTTTCTGATTAGTGACCGCGTCTGTCTAGACTAGACCCGGCCTAGTGCCTTCCTACCTATTCTGAAAACCAATGCACGCCGCTGTTTCGGAGTCCACTGTATGTTGGGGTTGGATATGCGTAGGTACACGGAGAGAAAATTCTTAGAAAAATTACTGTGCTCGTCACTGTAAAGTGAGTGCAAGTGACATCTACAGAAAATTTTCTGAGTGAGATTGGGAAAAATTCACTATTTGTCCAATAAACTTTACCGTACAGCATAAGAATTTTTACTGTGCTAGCATGGTAATTTTTCCATTACCACTCAAATGCACTCAGATTATGAGACTGCACAGTAATTTTTCTAAGATTTTCTCACCGTGTAGATTTTTGCAATAGCGTAACCCTTATGTCCCATTGTCAGTTATATTAAATAGAGCTCTGGGGCCGCATTATGAAGTATGGCCATCATGATTCCAGTCTGAAAAAGAGATGGTGCTATCCGTCATGTATAGCTCCGTCTCTCTCTCGCAACACAACGTCATAATACGGCACCTGAACGTGCGAAAAGGCCCTAGGAAAAATATTTTATATAAATAAGGGAGAATTGTGTCTCATCTTTTCATAGTCTTTTACAGAGTCATATTTAGTTATAAATTATACTAAACTTCGGTTCGTTACTATCTCAAACATTCTCCAGTGCTATTAATATTGTTTACCTTGAATAAGTGTGAACCACGGAGCACGTAGACGCCTCGCCGGCCGCTGCTAGAAGCGGGACGGTATTGCCAACACTTTCCGTACAAACCAAAATTGTCACCGTTTACTCGCGCTACGACAAAAGTGACGTATAGAAACTGACGGCTTTGAAGGCGGTCCCTGACAAGGAGTCTATTCTCTTAGGCCGCTTTCACATGAGGACGTTAGCCGCGTGATAGTGCGCGGCAGAAGCAGATGCCTTCACATTATAAGAACTGACACGTGATATCAGCGCGGCTGCCGCGCCGTAGTTTACATCAGTGTGGAGCACTTCATTCCAAAAATTTACTCCGACGGGGAAACATTGTTGCTCCTGCTTTTGATAGTACTCCAGCTCACCAGCGCACGCAGCGGCCGCCGCGCTTCTGTATGTAATATGAAATTCTGACTGGGCGACTGTCGCGCTGCTAAAGTTGCCCAAAATGTGAAAGCGGTCTAAGTCCGTCAACGAAGATCCGTCCTAAACTATCCTAAAGTAGTTGATCCGTCAAAACAAGCGCCAAATTATTTTTTTCGGGTGGGCAAATACATTTCTGTAGTAGGGACAAATCGTGTTGTCATAAGTTCAGGTCCCGAACTTATCATATCTCCGTAAGTGATACGGGCTATGGAACACCCCTAATTTCGGCTGAAACTACGGATTCCCTGGCTAGGGAGTAGACCATCAGAAGTTGTGCACTCAACGAAATTTAAACGCCATGAATTTTATTAATTCTGCCGTCTTTAAATAATAATAACGCTTTATTGAAAACAAAGTAAGTACACAATTACATAAGCGCACTGCCTCCTGAACTAGGTTGTTAGCCTGTATCTCAGGAGACAGTTCCCTTCCAGTTTACATAATTACTAGATTCTTACAGCGTTCTCAAGTAGCTGAAACTAAACACAAAAAGGTAAATTTAAATAAAAGTAAATTATACAATACAAAGTTAAGGTTAATTTAACCGAGTGCGCACGTAGTGTTATATTCCATGTGCCAGCGCGGCGCTTTCGTGCTCCGTAAGTGTGCATACACACTAACGGCACTCGACAACGGCAGAGGCAACATGCCGCTCGTGTATTTGGGCACTGTACTCAAATAATAATAATATAATAATATTCCACAACTTTCACACAATGCTATCTAGTCCCAAACTAAGCAGAGCTTGTGCTATGAGTACTAGACAACTGATAAACATACATTATATATTTCTAAATACATACATATTATAGATAAATTACACCCAAACACACAGAACAAATCATTGTGCTCATCACACAAACATTTGTCCTGGGTGGGAATCGAACCCACGACCATCGAAATACACGAGCGGCACGTTGTCGAGGGCTGCTGTTGCGACTTCCGTTGAAGCATGCCGCTCGTGTGTACACATACTAACGTAAACTATGTATAGGTAGTACAATTTGTATTATATACCTACATAAGATATGCGTAATTTAAGACGTACAATAAATTATAACTGCCTTTTATACATGCCTTAATAGGCACATGTTTCGTCGTGTATTCAAATAGCATGAATAGTTGTTTATTTTACTATGAAGTTGAAATGTTTCAACAAATTAAATATTATTTTCAATTATTATGTTATTACTGGAATCAGTTTATGTTTATATCAATTATTATTGTTGCACTCGTAATCAATGAATGTTTATAAAATGCTTGTTTACTTCGTATTGCTTAGGGAATATGTATTCTGCTCTATCCATTATGTTTAAGGATATTTTAGTGAAAATTATTATTATTATTATTTTGTTCGCGAGGTAATAAGGTGTGTAAAAAACACATCACATAGCATTTAACTACTCATTCTGTACATAAAAGTAACATTTTTGGAGTGAAAATTTGCTGTTTGCAGTTTTGGTAGTGCGCTATGTAACGCACGCAAAACATTGTGCTTATGGGTGCATGCAACGGTACAGGGGTCGTGGGGGTATTTAAAAGCTATGATTTATAACTGTCGGGGCATCACATAATTATGCGCGTGATAACTCCCGCTACGATCAGTGAATGGGCTCAATCGGGACTTTGTAATACAAGAAGCAGTGGACTGTATTAACCTTTTAAGGGGCTCTGTCCATATATTAGACACCATACATTTTGAATTTATGGAGCTAAACTAAACGTTAGGTACATGCAGCAGTAAAGTTCTTGGAAAAAAGAGCAAAATAGTCTGTCAAATGCAAAGTACTATTATGCATTGCACCATGTTTTGCATACATGTGAAGGGGCAGTGTCCAAAATATAGACACAATAATTTTTTAAATTTTTTGGAGTGGAAGGCACGCAGCGGCGCGGGGGGTTGCGTAGGTACCGGGTTCGATACCCCGATACGCCCCGCGCCGACCCCTCGGTCAATCACGCGCATATGTGATGCACAGACATAACATTAAAAGCTTGTTTTCTTAAAAAAAAACGTCAGTAAAAGTTGGAATTTTGTATAATCTCTTATTTTTTATTTATTACTTGAGTCATAAAAGTCGATTTGAGATTATTTTTAAATTCGTTAATAAACATAAGCATACGCCGATGTCCGGCTGATAGTCGCCAGGAAACCCTCCTGTCAGATAAAACTAAAAACATTGAAGTATTTTACTAGCAGGCATATGATAAGAGTTTTTACGTTTATCGAACAGACGAATTTGTTAAACAATGATTAATAAATATTGTCAAAATTTGGGGATTATGAAGCGTTTCGCGTAGCGGTTATCTTATCTGGCTGACAATTTCATTTAACCATTGTTTCCGTAAAACATTTATCTGGAGGGTAGTGCCTGACCAGATGCTGTGAAACTGGCCCTGATTGTGTTAATTTCGTCAGTTGTACCTATATTATCCAAATTAAAGTTTACATTTTGCTTAGTAGAATATGAAGCATTTTTATTTATATTTCTAATCGGAGCATGTCATATACATTTTTCTGTGGAGAAATATTATTCAGTAATATCGAGTGTTCTGCATAGCTATTCTAAACCACACGATACGCTTCAATACCGTATCAAACATCAATCAATATTATCGTAGGAGTGCTTTAAACACTGTTCACAAGTCCAAAACCCGAAAAATTTGTCAGTTTATGGGCAAATTTTTCCAATGCCAGATAATTTTATCCGAGGAATAATTATGAATTTTTGACAGTTCTTCCATACAAAATCTGTCAGACGTCAATTTTGAACAAAGAATAAAAATTATCTGTCGATTGAAAAATCAGCCCCAAATCAAATAGACAACTATGCTATTCTTTCGAAAGCTGTTTGCTGTCGGGGGCAAGGCAAATCAGGTTATTGAAACGTGTCGGATGGTTGTGAATAGTTATGCTAGTGTCCTAATAAACATGGACGCTTTATTGTTATCCAGTCACCTAATAACTATTATCTTTAACAGACATAAATATTTTTTTTTGTGATTAGATGACCCTAAAGCGGATCTAACACTACCACGCGCCACGCACCGGTGCGCGGGACGCCTCCCGCGCGTGATTTTCTACATGCAAATGCAATAATAAAAAAAAAACGCGGGGCAGTAAAACGCGCCATGCGACGTTTCCCGCGCCCCGTCGCGTGGCGCGTTGTGGTGTGCGATCCGCCTAAGGAGACTGTACAATGTTTTAAACTTATTTCACGTATGTAAATCTGAGATTCTATTTTCTAGATTCTAATAATTCTCCATAGAATAATGTTTTCAAGATAATATGTTTTATTTTACATGTAATGGTGACATTCCACATGTTATGTACCTTATAGATGTTAAGAGTATTGTTACACTATGAATCTATTTTTGCCAGTATTCTGTTTTTAATATGTAAATATAATTTCATTGATAATTTGATTTTTTTTTTAACCTCAAGATAAGCGTCACTCAGTGTCCAACGGGCTATGTTAAATAGGTTATTTAAATTTTTTTAAAAAAATCTATTAAAATAATCACTACATAGTATAAAACAAAGTCGCTTCCCGCTGTCTGTCCCTATGTATGCTTAAATCTTTAAAACTACGCAACGGATTTTGATGCGTTTTTTTTTAATAGATAGAGTAATTCAAGAGGAAGGTTTATATGTATAATACATGTATAATATAGTAGAAAAACACTGATCATTTTAGAGGTTTCTAATGGGATGTCGTAAATAAACACATTTTTTTGCGCTTACATTGCAAACGCTGGCTTAACCCTACGAGATATATCAAAATAATGTACTACAGTATTGTAAACCTTAAAAAGGTCTACAAAAAAGTCCGCGATGGCATATGTCTATCTATTAGGGATAACCCACAACAACCATTTTTATCCTATACTTTTTAAGAGAAATAATGGCTCTAAAATTATCAGTGTTTCTCTACTATATTATGCATGTATTATATGCATATAAACCTTCCTCTTGAATCACTCTATCTATTAAACAAAACCGCATCAAAATCCGTTGCTTATTTTTAAAGTTCTAAGCATACATAGAGACAGACAGACAGCGGGAAGCGACTTTGTTTTATACTATGTCTCTCTCTACTCTTGGCACGTATGTAAAATAAATGTAAATAAATCACAATAATTTTACAGTACCTAGGTAAGACTACCATAACTAAAAAAAAAAACATAAATTGCTTTGTTTTCAACATAATTTAGATAAGGCACGACGGTGATGCCTCGCTGCCTCAATGCTGGCCAGAGCCCGTTGTCCCTGGCCACGCACACCCATTTCGGGCCGCTTTCCTCCCATGTACCGCCGGAACATTCCACTATCACTGCAATAGAATGACAAAACAAGCAGTTTTAACCCTTTACCGCATAGGAAACCATATATGGTTTGACATGTTTACAGTTTATTTTACTCTAAAAAAATATATAATATATATAATAATAGCGTATAAATCCTAATGGGGTTTGTTTTTCATATCATTAGCAATAATAAAACACAACTATTTTGTCTATCATCACATACCACTTGGAAATAAAAAAAATAAATAAAAAAAAAAACTATAATTAATTCTGAAGCTTTAATAAAAACATTAACATAAAAAAAAAATTGTCACTTATTTAATATATCATGCGGTAAAGGGTTAACTATAAGTCACAAAAACCAATGGAGATATTCGGAGCGTTAAATAGACAATCAGATAGAATACGAAACACAACGTGAAAAATGACATGAATATTCACTTTGTAGTTTTATACTGGATGCTTTTTTTTACAGGCTCCAAATTTTTACTTCTACTCATGAATATGATCAACTTTCAGTATGGGACCACGGACTAGAAAAAAAAATAAGGACTAGTCCGTGTATGGTACCAACTCTGAAATCACGAAAACAAAATCAGCTGTTTCCCTAATACAAAATTTCATTTTTTCATATTTTTGACCAAAATGTATGAAAAAGCTGATTTTTTTTCTCTAACTTGCGAGGCAACTGAGGTGATCAACTTTCATACTGTTTATTTAAAAATCATGCACTCATGGCATGAGTCGGAGTTATTGTGCTTGTAGATTTGTGTTTTAGCTACGCACGCATATACAATCCGTTGCTGTAAGTACAAAGGGGGAGCGGAGGGAAGGAATTACAATGACGCGTGTGGGCGCCGCGTTCATTCGGCGGTGAACGAGACAATAGAAAAATTACTCGAATGCTCAAAGGAAACGATTTTTTTATATACTAAATACAAAAAATAGATCTAATAGATACAAAAAGAATTATTTAAATAGTAAATTAGGTTATTTTTTTATAGGCGATACAAATATGCCGAAAAACGACCGCGCACTAGGGTTAGCGGCGCAACAAAACGCCCGGCTGTCAAAGTGTTAATGTTAATATAATTCATATAGTGTAATAGTGCCCAAATCGAAAGAAATACGTCTCCTTAACCTTAATACGAATAAGAGACTGCGATGGTGCAGGTTTCATCTGGTAATCATATATCAATAAGTATGACTGAACTAACCTCAAATGTCGCTTAGGTTAAAGGCGCTTGATCGATGTTCGAGCTGCCTCCCTAGTTCGTTTGCACGATCGGTGAAATATTTTACGCGCGACCTGGCTCCGTGTCAAGTAGTTCCTGTTGATGTTCAGCGTCCTGATCCGTTTCTGTGCCGGCTCGTATCGTTCTAAGCGATCTGAAATTAAACATTTTTTATCATGCAACCTTTAAAACTATAGTATAGTTCGCGTCAAACTTTATGGCAGCTCTGAAGTGCGCTACTCACTGCGTAAGTAGTACCCCACCCTTCACCCCCGCTGACCCATGAATTTGTCACTGCGCAGCGACTCGCCTCATGTTCCGAGCCGCCATAAAGTTTGACGTTTACCTACCTTCTTTTTATTTTGTCATGGTTGAAGCCTTAGTAACGCGTATTCTGTGTTTTCAGCTGGATATTCTGTATTTTCTAATAGGTATTACGGCAGCAGTGACAGATTAACAGGCAGACCTACGGACAGGCTTAGTACAGGGTCTCCCGTGTTCCCCTTTTGGCATGGAATCCTAAAATGCAGTGCTTTTCTAGTAATAATTCGAGACATTAAAAACTTGTTAAAATCTTACCCTGTTTATCCAGCTTGTGTTCTTTACCAGGGAATGCAGAGAGATTAATGTTGTTGTGTGTCTTCACGGCCCTCGCTGGAGTCGCCCGCAGCGACGTGTTGTTTATACTATTGTTGTGAGACCTCGTCCGTTTCGAACTCGGCACATCACTGTGGTCAACCAACGACCTCTTTAAGCTCTTTGGCGATTCAGAACTAGAAGATGTAACATTATAAACATTGTTCTGCTTGGGTTTACTCTTTTTATGAATAGATTTCGGAGCTTTCATTGTGTCGTTTTTCTCATTGACCTTCTGCTGTCTTTTCCTTCGTCTTCCTTCATGTTTTCCTTTATGATCTGGTTTTTTGTTTTTGATTCCTGAGCATTTCTTTTGAGTGTTTTTACCGTCGTTTTCCTTATTCATAGATCTGGTCTTTCTGGTAGTTATTTTGGAGGCTGATACAGAATTTAGCTCTAGACTATCTTCTTTAGGATTCTTTCTAGCAAATGATTTTGTTTTTGAATGTTTTCTCTTTGCTCCAGGTTTTACAATTTTCACTTTTACCTTTCTCTTATGTTCGTTGCTTTTATTATCTGGTTTCCTTCGTGGTATAGTTTCTTTTTTCTCTGTTTTTATGCTTCCATGATATTTATAATCTTTGTAAGTTTTCGCCTCTTTGAATGATTTAATCCGTTTTATATTTTCAAGGATAATATCTCCATCTATTTGATCCTCTTGCTTTGTCAAGTAACTTGATTTTAAAATGGTTGACTTATTTATACTAACTTCGCCACCACTCAGCAAGTTGTAGGTTGGTTTCCGCTGGCGCGTTATTACTCTTTCTGGTAACTTTTCAAATATTTTAGTAAGATCAACCTTTGGTACAGGTTTAGTTTTATTCTTAAAACGGCGTAAACACTTGTAACTCTTGTCTTCCGAACTTTCTGATTCGGATTCTCTAAATGAATCTATAACTGCAGGTTTTAGGTACGACATCAGTATATCTCTTATTTCATCACTATCCGGGAAATCGCTGTCCGTGAATGTGAATCGTTTGGACTTTTTAGGAGTAGATTCTTCAACTGACGAGTCACTGACATATGTTAAAGTACCATCATTTGCACTTATATTGCCCATATATTCCTGGCTAGGCAAATCAATACCATAGTAGGTGTTTTTGTTCTCGTATTGTTCATTTTTAACGTTACCATCTACGGAACATAGCACGACTTCAGCATCTGTATTAGATGGAACTACTAAACTGACGTTGGTTTTTTCTCTTTGGTGTTTGTTTATATCTTGTGTGGCTTCAAAATAATTATCGGCAACGTCAATAGGTTCAGCTTTATCTGTACGTATTATATTCGGTATATTTTCACTTTTGTCCCTTATTGAAGATTTTAGTGCTATTGTAAATTGGCTAACGACTTCATCAAATGTGTTTTTGACAGTATTAATTTTATTCAGTACAACCCCCTCAACCTCTTTTCTTCGGATCGGTATACCTTCGGAAGCAATGTTATCAACGGGCGTGTCTACAAACGGTTGTTTGTCTTTTTTGTAGTCTTCAAGAATAATGACTTGCTTTGCCATCTTTTCCTGAAATAGTTTAGTTTGATGTGGTTTATTTGTATTACGACATACGGTGGTTTATTTGTGTTGATTTGTAGTGACGTCATTGTCTACATTAATATTATTTTCATGTATTGCAGGTATTCTTTGCGTTGGCACGACCTCATCATTTGCATTAATATCTTGTGTGGCGTCAAAATCTGTAAAACTATCAGATTTACCACGTGGTGTTCCCTGTGAACGCTTTGGATCATTCTCCACTTGAAGCATTGCTTGCTGCTTATTTTCTTAACTGGGTAATGCTAGTATGTTCTGTGTTGGCAACTTATCTTCTTCTATTTTTTCACAATTTGTAGAACCACGAGATAGGCTTGTAATCTCTTTCTGTGGTTTTAATCTGAAAATTTAAAGTACGTACAGACGCTAGCACATCAAGCTACTACAATCTGTCAAATTTCTTTAATAGATTTTCAACTTTATCGCTAAAGCATTAGGTTCAAAGTTGTTTGGGAAAATTTGACAGTTTCGGGTAGCTTGATGTGTTGACGTCAGTACCTTTTAGATGTGTTTTGATTCTGCTTCACCTTAGTTTTATAAAGGCACAGTTGAATCTTGGTTTCCTTCTCTATTATGAGATTGTGACGACGCTATATTTAGTCATCCTGGAAAACACAATTGTTAGTGGTTGACTTATGATAGTACTACTTGCTTAGATAAGCTTCGCACGTCTCGCACAAGCAATATTGCCGCCATTTTTTTAAAACGATATGTCTAATGAATATAAATTTCTTACGCTTCATTTTGGGCATCAGCGCCCTCGAACTAAACTACGAGACTATGAAAATGATATATAATACATATTTTCATTCGCCACAACCACAAAACTAAGGTTTAATCCTAACCAAGTTTGAGTTAAACGTTAAAGGAGAATGGCCGCCGCATGTAGTTGTGGTAAATTTAGCTTTAAAAGATGACTGAACTACCACAATTGTACACTGGTTGAAATTCTAATCCTGCCGGTCGATTCTGTAAAAATCTCACCGTGAAATCATAAGTGAAGTGAGCACTTAATAGTGTTAATCCCTAGCGAATGACAGCTCACTCCACGCACACTTCACCCAAGCTTTAACGGTGAGATGGTTACAGAATCGCACGGCTGAACTGTAATGGAACCTATTTACACAACTAAAATAGTTACTAGCGTTGAAATTATATAATATGATCAATAGAATTGTTGCAGAATCGCACTGCAGATTCTGACCGCGACTTCGTGCGCGTGATATTTCTTGTTCCCCCGACCCATCCCGTCAATTATCATCACCCACCCGCGCTATTATGTACTTCGTTTTCGGTTAGCGTTCTTTCTGACTTTTTTTCTTATTGCGCGGCTCCCAAAGGGCGTGATGTTAAATAGCCTTCCTCAAGAATTTGGCTATCAAATGCAAAAATAATAAGATTTTCAAATCCGACAGGTAGTTCCGGAGCAGAGGTTCCCAAACTTTTTTTTTCTCATAGACCACTTTTAAAAAAATTCTGGTTCCGGTGGACCCCTGCAGCTACATTTCTCCATATTCCCAAAATTCGACAAAAATGTGAAGATTAGATCTAACGTGGTCTACGTTAGATCTAATCTTCACATATTACCTGTCGAGTCTCCCGCGGACCCCTGGGTATGCACCTGGACCACTATTGCAATCAATGTTCCAGAGATTAGCGCGTTCAAAAAAAAAACGAAAAAAAAAAACAGATTTTCATCAGCATATACAACGTTGTTTTTAGTATATGGCAAACCCGAAACACGTGTCTAGTATTTTTATGTAAAGAATCTATGTATAAAATTTCAAAACTGTATCATGAAAAATCACGAAGTTATAAGCTTGTTATGTTACCTGATAGTCCGTACAAAAAGTTGGTTACCACTTAACACGCGCCACCGGCCGACCGGCTGTGACCTGTGTTGTGCGCATATGATTGCGGACATGTACTTAGGTGTCGCTCGGTGTCCAACTTGTTACCATTTTTAAATATAATTGGGAGAAAATATAACATGGTGTAAAAATTATTGGAATCGATTCAGTTACTTATTCTGAACAAACTATTTTCAGCTCCCTAATTGCGTAACACACTATTGCTCTCAATTTGAATCATTTTGAAGCATTATTGCTAATCCATTACTCCATATGTTCGACAAAAGTGTCTGCTCGGCAACGTAAATAACGCAATGAATGTTGTTGAACTGTCAAAATGAAACCCATTGCTATTGATAGTGTGTTACGCAATTACCCTGCAGGTTTGCAGTATACTAAAAATAATGTTGTATATAGATTTGTATAGATATAGATGCAGTAATAGGAATAGGTGTAGCTACGCACCGGCTTATGTTCTGTTAATGACAATTTCTTCTTTGTATTCTGGTTCCTCTTCACTGTATACTCTGCTTGCAAATGCATTGCATGATGCAAATAAAATTGTTATCTTGTCGCCGCACTTGGCACTAGTAATGATAATAAGCACGTTCGCTCTGAATCACGTTTACTGCGAGACTCAAGTGTGATGACGTCACGCGACGCGCGCGATACAAACTAGCGTAGCGCGCCACTCGCATAATGCTGCGGTCTCCACCCAGGTTTCTCACAGACCATATTGCGCCAGGCCAAGCCGACAGACCGCCGTGATGAGACCAACGGTGGCCTGTCATCGTCTGGCCGATGCGTCGGGAGTCCGTAAGTTCTAAGGCGTGGCGTAGCGCGGCGCGGGGCCCCCTTTTTTTTTTTTTGGTTCGGGGTGGAAAATCCTCATGGATGTCCGCCGCCCTGGGGCGGGCGGCGGGGTCTGTCAGACTCTTACTGACTAAAAACCACCCCGGTGTTCCCTCTCTCACCTACGCCGGGGGTTGCGGGAACGAACGATACTTCCGCAACCCCCGGCTCGGCGCGGGGCCCCTTTTTTTTTTTTTTTGTTTCTGGGTGGAAAATCCTCATGGATGTCCGCCGCCCTGGGGCGGGCGGCGGGGTCTGTCAGACTCTTACTGACTAAAAACCACCCCGGTGTTCCCTCTCTCACCTACGCCGGGGGTCGCGGGAACGAACGATACTTCCGCAACCCCCGGATGATGCTGGCCCGCTCCTGCGGGCCTCTCCTCGTGTCAGGGGGGGAGTGAGGTGTTAAACTCCCCCCGCGACGTCTAAGTGGGGCGCGCGTGGAACACTACGCGCCGCCGCCTCGGGTCCAGATGTGTGGGGGGCGACGGACGTGGCGCGGGGCCCCCTGTCGCAACCTGTACGGGCGCGTTTCTTTTTTTTTCAAATATGGAACCACTGAGTATAACCACAGCGGCTGCACACGCAGCCATAGGGCCCGAATCACTTGACACCTTCAACTGTCAAGAAATCTCCTAGACACGGTCCTAGAGATCGGAAACAATAGTAAAAGTAATTGTGTCTCATTAGTGACAGTTGGCCAGAGAGCTTATATGTGTGCCAAAATGAGCCCCCATTTTGGCAAACATATAAGCTCTCTGGCCATCCACAATTTTTCTCTCCGATCATTCGTTTAGAATTTTCCTGCTAGAAAAACGTTACCCCAGCAAGAATCGTTTTTTCCGTTTTTTTTTTCAAAACGACATGGGGCACACATTACCAATTATACGTTCTACTCATATAACCCTAGGAGACACTTTCTTGCTGGGGTAACGTACACGAACGCTTCCGCACTGGCCGCGACAAACCTCAACAACAGACCTCGAAACCGGCAAAGTGCGTGTCAGACCGGCACAATGAAGGGCTCCGCGGTTGGGATGAAAATAAATTTTCATCGATTTAGTGCCAAAAATTTGGAAGTTCGTAGTAAAGTGAACGCGAACAGAATCTGTGTAAGCTCACATTTACAAAGTGTCTCTGAATTAACGCACAGCCTCTACTCATCATTATGAACAACTTTTATTATGGGACCAAACGTGAAAACGCAAAAAAATCAACTGATCCCTACATTTATGTTCGCATAACTTGTCAAAATGTAGGAAACAGTAGTGCTATTCTATGTATAAAAATGTCACCGTGAGAACTTAGGTGAAGAGAGATTCAGTAGACTAATGCTTGGGATTAACACTATTAGTAGGTTTAAAGACAGAAATGTTATTCTTACTCTTTATTATTCCTTTGTACGTAGCAAACTCGAATACAATGCGCTGGTATGGGATCCACATGAGCAAAAATACAAACTTATGATAGAACGGGTCCAACGAAAATTTGCTCGCTATCTATACAAGGTGTAACTTAAATAACGCACAACCTCTTATGGGACCAAACCGGAAAGCGCGAAAAAAAAATCAGCTGTTCCCTACATTTTGACGAGTTATGCGAACATAAATGTAGGGAACAGCTGATTTTTTTTCGCGATTTCAGGTTTGGTCCCATAGTAAAAGTTGTTCATAATGATGAGTACAATGACCCCTTAAGAGGTTGTGCGTTATTTAAGTTACACCTTGTATAAAAAATATATGGGCATTATCCCTATTTGTATCCGTCTCTGTTTGTAGCGGGAATGGTGGGAGTCAGCACGTTGGAACTGAGACGTAAATGTGCGCTGTTGATGCACTACTACTTATTACTCAATAATAAGATTGATGACGCGCCTACACTAGCTCGCTGTTCATTGTTTGTTCCGGACCGGCTGCGGCGGTCGCGCGCCTGTGCCTCGCGGTGCCTGTTCGCGGCGCCGCCAGTGCGTACCCATACTGCTCGCTATGCTCCCACAACCCATGCGATCAATCTGCTGAACGCCCTGATTGCCCAGGAGCCTGAAGTTGACATATTTATGTGGAACAGTAAATCTATGTTTAATGTTTGTATGAAATTTCTTAGTTAAATGTTATGTTGTTGGCTTGCTGCGCGCTTTGGTGTTTACTGTAAGTGCAGCAAGCAATTGCTATAAAAATAAATAAATATTGACTGCTCACTTCACCTATGATTTCACGGTGAGATTTTTGCAGAATCGACAGGCTGCTGATTTTTTTTTTCGCGATTTCATGTTTGTTCCCATAGTTAAAGTTGTTCATAATGATGAGTACAATGACCCTTAAGAGGTTGTGCGTTAATTCTGGGACATGTTGTATATTATAAATACAAATATTGTTCAACATACAACCTGACAGTGACCAGCAAATTTGAAAAAATCGTAAGAAAATTTGAATTTCGTGGACTACCTTAGCGCATCCTCCTTAACCGTGTTCCAGAGCTGTCAGTGTCAAAATTTCACAACAATGGGTGCGTTCCGAGTTGCGCTGTAATCGATTTGAGCGTGCTTATCCCCGTTCCGAATTAGCGTGAGCTCGATAACGATGTCCCGTGAATAGAAGACGTCATGATATGCGCGATCTTGCGATAACGCCGACCATGCCATAAAATAATATCACCGTGAGTGCTGTCAAAAATTACGATTGTGCTGTTTTGTTTTGAGTTGCATCATAACTTTAAATAAAGTGGTACTATCGAAATTGTGCTTCTGGTTGCAGTCGCCACCTAACCAAAGAAGAAGAAATGTGGTGTATAGGTATACAGAAAGAAATACTGTAACCAAACCATGAGTATTCAAGTGAATATAGATGTTGAGCGAGCACTGTGCGCGTTCATGAGCGTTCCGAATTGTTGACAGCTCTCAGCTGTCATAATCGTGACATCTAAATCTGAACGCAAATTACTGATGTGCACGCTGTGAGCGATTATATCATAATTCGGAATGCAGTCAATGAAACGAGGTTTAGATGTGCTGATCGCGTTCAGTTTTATTAGTAAAAATAAGGTCATATTATATATAAATAAATAACACTCAATTAAAAAGTAAGACTATATTATGCAATAATAAACAACAATCATAGAATGATAATATTACAAATGCGTAAACTATGATTACACCAAACAATTATCATCATACATTCTCTCAAATAATGAAATTGTTCAATATTTCAAATATCCACATTAATTCGAACAGCACATTTGGCATAAAGATTTATCACAATATGTATTTTAAAAAAAAAAGTATTAAGTAGCATATCAACAAACATTCATTAAAACTGGCTTTATGAAAATTATCAATAAAAGAGAATTTAAAAACATGGATTCAAAAAAAATTTAAGTCAAGGATCGATCTAATCAATCTTATTACAAAACGAGTTCTAACTTTAGACCGACCCCCTAAACCTTCGAACCCGTTACTGTATTTTGAACTTTATTCCGACAAATGGAAAGTTCTTAATGCAAAATTGACAACATAGATTCGGGTTTAACGTCAATTTTTGTAATAAGAACTAACTTTGTCGGAAATGACTCGAAGATTTAATTTAAACCAGCACCCTAATTGCGTAACACACTATTACTCTCAGTTTGAATAATTTTGAAGCATATTGCTAATCCATTGCTACATATGTTCGAAAAATGTATCTGCTCAACAACGCAAAAAACGCAATGAATGTTGTTCAACTGTCAAAATGAAACCCATAGTTACTGATAGTGTGTTACGCAATTACCCTGGAGGGTCTAAAGATAGACCTTGTTTTGTAAGGCCGCTTGTGTTAAAACCTAAAATTATTTAATTATAATGATACATTTGCATGCATTTTAAAGCTATCATATTCCATTACTTTAATGAACTTAGGGAAGCAAAAGAAGATTGTCCCTAACAACTGACTGGCAGTTGTTTTGTAAAGTCTGGGGCCGTATTATGAAGTTAATGCAATTATGATTCCAGTCTTTAAAAGGGATGGTGCTATCGGTCATGTATAGCTCCATCTATCTCTCACACTAGAATCACGATGGCATTAACCCTCATGTGAGTGACGAGGTACCCGGGTACCTTTAGCATTTTCAAATTTAAAATGCTAAAGGTACCCGGGTACCTCATAACTCACATAAGGGTTAAAACGTCATAATACGGCACCTAGTACACATTAAATTAGTTCCAGAAATGGCGCTGCCAGAACAATTAATCAATTAATGGCACGTTTTATTTGAACATCCTAAAACACAGCTCTGATGCAGTAATGTTAGAGTTCACTAAAATCATCAAATACCAATGAAAATCTATGAGAAAACAATGTTTGTTTACTGTTTATGCTGCTAGCGCCTCTAGTGGTGAAACTTGGCAGTATACTCTGCCATTCTAGCAGTTATTTTCCAATTAACTTTTGACCAGTGTCCAGTCAGCTTTATCCTTGTTTACAACCATCGATTGCAAAACCAAGATGAATATCAAAACCGTCTCATTCATGAATGAAATAATTCACAACCCATTATTAAGTATACTCTTACCCAAGGGCCACGAAACGAAAGTTAAAAAGCGTTTTAGCTCTGCGAGTCAAAATTTAGCGTCCAGCGGCAAAAATAAAATCAACTTTATTCACACTAAGATCAAAGTTGATATTTGCTTTGGTGGAATTAACATCCATTCAAAGTTCTTGTCCTGATTACAAGGTTAAGAGAAGCACACACTAGAATAATTTTGTACTTTTCACACGTTACTCACGATTTTTTATACATTATCATATAAACCTAAAATTTTACATCTAAATCACGTTATTTACATTTTAATTTAGATTTCAGAGTCCGTGACAAAATTATCTTTTAAATCAAAATTTTTGCTTCAATCAAGGTGCAGTACCAAACTACGATAATATCGTGAGTGGTACATACCTATGGGAACGTATTGCTTGCTATGTCGAGTTTCTGCCGCAGCACTCCTCCGAGGATGAACTCTGTGGACACGACTGTTGCGCCTCGCTTCCTCAGTGCTGGCCAGAGCCCGTTGTCCTTGGAGCAGGACACGCACACCCAGTTTGGACCGCCTTCCTTCCACGTACCGCCGGAACATTCCACTATCACTGAAAGATAACGCCAATCTCGCATTAATTCTGACGTATAAGTCCGATTCAGACCTGACGGAAAGCGTCATTCAATAAATTATGAATGATGAATCAATGATGTAACCAATATTATGTAACTATCTATGTTTTGATTAAAAAGAGTGTCCACGAAGTTTCTTGCCCGTTCTTCTCCATATGTAAATACTACGGTTTGAAATGGGCAACTAGCTTCATCTTTTTGACTAACCGACCCCTTGACAATTCAAAAGTGCAGTAATATGTTTATTTGAAATAAATGCTTTGAGTTCGAATTATTTAAGTCGATATTTGCAATACATTCTGTGGATTCCGGTCGAATGCTATCGGATATGCACACGCATCGTTTTCGCTACGTTCAAATGCGCGCCGACGCGCTACGTCAAGTATCATGTGATCATAATTCAATAATTACGGTAATTAATAGAATTAATAAGATAATATTAATAATATCGTACTCTTATTGGTAAGCTCATCACTTCAGAACGGATGGACCGATTTGGCTATTTTTAGTTTTATAATAAAATGTTCGTAATAGTCCGAAGCAGGTTTGTATGTAAAGAAAAAATTTGAACGTTCCCCGAAAAATGATCGAATTCGGGAAAAACTGATCGTCTTTTTTTCTAGGGGAAGCTCACGATTTAAACGATGGATGTGCGTAATAATATTTTTGTTTTGTTTATAGTCATGGAAAAGTTGGACAGGACGTCTGTCGGGTCAGCTAGTTGTTAATAAAGTCCATAGATATATACAACATGTAACGTTAAATGCGCAAAACCTCAGACACCCCCACTAATTTTTAATTCAATTGACCTATTTCAGAGAGAAAATAAGTCATAAAAAAATTGTAAAGGTTTTATGTGCTGCTTTAGTTTTACTGGCCATTCTTATAGTTTCTTGTGTCTGTGACGACGCTTTATCGAGAGAGGAGTCGTCCCGGGCCGCTGCGCCGCGCTGATATTGGCTTGCTTGACCTATTAATAAATAGACACGGCAACGTTTTTAATGAAGATTTTTTGAAAAATGTGGCCTATATTAAAAAGTGGTTCAATTAATTGCGCATGTAGGTAACGTTAAATGCGCAAAACCTGAAAATAGTTTGATCAGAATAACGAGCAGAATTCATTGAACCACTTTTTAATATAGGTCACATTTTTCTAAAAATCTTCATTAAAAAAGTTGCCGTGTCTATTTATTAATTGGCCAATGTCAGCGCAGCGCAGCGGCCCGGTAACGACTCCTCCCTCGATAAAGCGTCGTCGCAGACGCAAGAAACGATCAGAATGGCTAGTAAAACTAAAACAGCACATAAAACCTTTACAATTTTTTTAATGACTTATTTTTTCTGTAATTAATTGAATTAAAAATCAGTTGGGGTGTCTGAGGTTTTGCGCATTTAACGTTACATGTTGTATATACAACGTGTAACGTTACATGTAACGTGTAACGTTAAATGCGCAAAACCTCAGACACCCCAACTGATTTTTAATTCAATTGACCTATTCCAGAGAGAAAATAAGTCATTAAAAAAATTGTAAAGGTTTTATATGCTGTTTTAGTTTTACTGGTCATTCTGATCGTTTCTTGCGTCTGCGACGACGCTTAATCGAGGGAGGAGTCGTCACCGGGCCGCTGCGCCGCGCTGACATTGGCTTGCTTGACCTATTAATAAATAGACACGGCAACGTTTTTAATGAAGATTTTTTGAAAAATGTGACCTATATTAAAAAGTGGTTCAATTGATTCTGCTCGTTATTCTGATCAAACTATTTTCAGGTTTTGCGCATTTAACGTTACACGTTGTATATATATATATTTTAACAAAACGTTGCCGCACACTAGGAATTTCTCCTGTATTGTGAGTGCGTTTACAAACATTTAAACTCACATACACAAACAGCCAGACCCGGAACAACTACTTGTAGGTCATACAAATATTTGTTCAGTGCGGGAATCGAACCCACGAGACACAGCGCAGCAGTCAATCGCTTAACCACTGCGCCAACCGTGCCGTCAGATTATTATGTAATAATTATAGATGAGATAATTAATATGTAATTAACCTTCAAGCAGGCGCGCGGCGTCGAATCGACCGCACTTGATACACTTTCGTTCTTAATATCGTTATTTCTTGTCGCAAGTATTTCCCATCCCTAGTAGCCTGTCATTGTTTCACTGTGCACGAAATAAACTGTTTACCTCCCCTCCCCGCACCCTCCGGAGACCATAGATCGCATTAAATTTGTTTTAGTCGCGGCGAAAAACGTCAAAAGCACGCAAGCACGCGAAAGTTAGAGGTATAAGAAAATGTATGATGCCAAATTGCTTACAAATCCAAAGATTATTTTGATTTTATAATTTTGTTTTATGTGCTAACGCAATGATAATGTGTTAAATACAAAAAAAAACATTATTAAATAAAATTTGTGTTTTAAATCCCTGAAATATCCTATAGGGCTTTTAGGGTACGCGCGACCGCTGGCGTTACAAATGGTCGCGCGCCCGCTTGAAGGTTAAAGACTCACGTTTCATTTCCGCCGCGTTCGGCTGCACGCTCGGTGTGGACGACACGTTGTAGCCTTTCAAGAAGTTCCTCCGGCCGTTCAGCGTCTTGTGCAAACTAAACTGAAACCGTTTCTCTGCCGGCTCGTCTTTTACTAGGTACAGCCAGGGATCTGAAATGAAACAGACAAGTCCTTGTTCAATTAATTAATTAATTATTTAAACCTACCACTTAAGTTCACATTGTGGAATACAAAAAAATATATTAAGTATTGACTATTTTTAAAGTTACGGTTACGAAATAAACAGTTTTTATTTATTTTATTTTTTTATACGGAAATTGGCCTTCTGATGTCTGTAGTTGCAGATGGCTAGAGAGAATGGATGACAAATCAGGTTCCACTTACCGACAATGATGTTGGTGTCGGCGCAGGCCTGCACCCAGCCGGGCCCTACGATAGGCCGGCCGAGCCCCACGGCGCACAGCAGCTTGAAGGTGCGCTTTATCTGCATCGTCAGCACCACGGAACACTCCGTCACATCTGTTACTATTACCGCTCCTACACAGAACAATAACAATATTAGAATTACGAATACTGATTTTTAACCATGCAGCGCATAGTGTCCCACATATGGCACATACCGAAAAATGTCTTATATTTTTAAAAATCGATCCAAGTAGCGTGATCTAGTGTTGACAAGATTAACTATTATCTATTTGTGTTTCGAATTTAGTACCATATATTTTGGATAGATCTGTAGATAAACATTTATTTATGTTTTCTTCAAATCGGTGGGTACTTTGAATACGATTAACGAGTGGCGTATAATAATCGCAAAAAAATCGTAAAATTAAAATGATAGAATTTTCAGGGTCGAAATAATTAGTATAGGTAAGTTCATGTTCATATTTGTCATTTTACGTGTAATCTTGTAATTTCATTGATACTACGTAACACATATTAACATTACAATGCATGATGTGCCATGCACAAAAACATATGTTTCTATTAAGTTATGATTTTTCTAAATATTTTTTCGAGAAATGGCATCATATTTGCAGGCTAATGTATTTTTTTTAAGCCGATAAGAAAAATCATGCACTGTAGGGTTAAGGACATAACTGACAACAAAGACCTTATTGGTGATGTTCATCAGAAAGGCCAGGTGCGTAGTACTCGCTGCCCGGCGTGCGTGTACGACCTGCACCATAATTGCGTAACACACTAATACTCTAAATTTGAATCATTTTGAAGAAAATTGCTAATCCATTGCTCCATATGTTCGAAAAATGTGTCTGCTCAACAATATAAATAACGCAATGAATGTTGTTTAACTGTCAAAATGAAACCCATTGCTACTGATAGTGTGTTACGGAACTACCCCGCTGAAGTATGAACGTAAACGAAGCAATGGTCTAATTTTTTTTTCTTCCTTTTATGAAGTATCACAGTTGGTGAAACTTTATGCACATCAAAATCTAGCCTATTAACTAATAAGTAATTATAATACAACTTCAACTAGGTACTAAGTAACTATAAAAATAAGAAATCGTCCAATAACATCTTTCTCTCTGGGGTGAGGGGTCTGGGTATGACACACTGAACCAACCAATTGTTAATTTCCCTAATCACACTAATATTATAAAGACGAAAGTTTGTGAGTGTGTGTTTGTTACTTCTTCACGCTCAAACGGCCGAACGGATTTGGATGAAATTTGGTACACAGATAGTTTATAGCCGGGATTAACACATAGGATATTTTTCATCCCGATATTCCCACGGGATCGACACCTATGCGGGTGGAACCGCGGGGCGCAGCTAGTATCCACATAAAAAAGTCGCATCATTTTTTTGGTAAAAACTTACCTAGTTTTTCCAGCTTCTGCTTGACTTCTGCACTGGGGAATGCAGTCAGGAGGACATGTTGTGTCTTCATAACCCTCGCCGGGGTCGCCCGCAACGACGCGTTGTTTATACCATCGTTATTGTTATTGTTGTTGTGAGACCTCGTCCGTTTCGAACTCGGCACATCACTGTCGTCAACCAACGACCTCTTCAAGCTCTTTGGCGATTCAGAACTAGAGGACGAAATATTATAAACAGTGCTCTGTTCGAGAATAGTCTTTTTAAGAATAGATATTGGAGCTTTCATTGAGTCGTCGTTTTTCTCTTTGGCCTTCAGTTGTCGTTTACTTCTTCTGACTTCAATCTCAGGCGATACTGATCTTTCTTTCTCTTGTTTCTTACGGGTATGTTTTCTTTTATTATCAGATTCTTTTACAATGTTTTCTGGGGATACGGATTTCTTTTCAGTGGTTTGACTGTCGTTTTCATTTTTCTTAGCTCTGGTTCTTCTGGCAGTTGTTTTGGAAGCTGATGTAGAATCTAGGCTATCCTCTGTAGTATTATTTTTTTCCGATTCAGCATATTTTCGGGCAGATGACTCAGTTTTTGACTTCGTATACTTTCTTTTGGGTTTTTCAATTTTGACTTTTATCTTCTCCTTGGGTTCTTTTGTTTTATTGTCTGTTTTCTTTCGCGATGAACTTTCTTTTTTATCTTCTTTTGTACTTTCCTGATTTTTCGTATCTTTGTTCGATTTTCCTTTTCCGAATGTTTTAAGTCGTTTTATATTTTCAGTGATAATATCTCCATCTATTTGATCCTCTTGCTCTGTCAAGTAACTTGGTTTTAAAATAGCTGAGTTATTTTTACTAACTTCTCCACCACTCAGCAACTTGTAGGTTGGTTTCCGCTGGCGCGTTATTACTCTTTCTGGTAACTTTTCAAACATTTTAGTAAGATTAACCTTTGGTACAGCTTTAGTTTTCTTCTTACGCTTTAAGAACGAAGTGTACTCTTCCGAACAGTTTTCTGGTTCGGATTCACTGGATGATTCTGTAACTGCAGGTCCTGTGTGCGCCATCATACTCGTTTTGATTTCTTGGCTGTCCGGTAGATCGCTGTCTGTGAATATGAATTTTTTCACCTTTTTAGGAGTACATTCTACATCAGAGGAGTCACTGGGTACCTTTTTTAACTTTGCAACATTGGTACTTCCATCTACAACATCCTTATTGTCCTGTATGTTGTGGTTTTTGGTCGGACTTAAGTCTCTCTCAATATTTGCGAACACATCTTTAACTTTATAATCTTCTACGGAACATGGCACAACCTCGTCATCTGCGTTAGATGCAACTACTGACCCATTGTCGGGCTTTTCTCTTTGAGAGCACAGATCTTCGTAAATATCCTGTGTGGCGTTGTAGTAATTATCTTCAACGTCAATCGATTTACTTTTAACAGTTTTATCTTGAGGCGTCAGTTTTGGGATATCTTTACTTTTGATCCTTATTGGTGATTGTAATGGTATTTTGAATGGGCTAATGATTTCATTAAATAATTTTTCGACATTTTTAATGTTTTTCGGTTCAACCGCTTCTATTAGTTGTGTTGGTTGATCTTCCAAAGCAACATTTTTTAAATATGTTGCAACGCTGTCTATAATTTGTGTGGGCATGTCTTCTAAAGGTTGTTGGTCTTTTTTGTAGTCATCGGGATCTATTATTTGCGTAGCTATATCATCCTGAATTAGGTCAACTGTAGGTGGTTTGTCTGTTTTTATTTCAATGACGTCATCTTCACAATCAGTGACGTCGTCGTCTTCATTAGCTTTCTTCTCAGGTATCTTTTGTGTCGGTAAAAAGTCAATGTCTTCACAGTCAGTTGAACTATCTGATTGGATTCTGTTTACTCTCTTAGCTGGTTTTGTCATAATTATCTTGTCAGATTTTTCTTTCACAGTTTCCTTCGTAGTCGGTAGTGCAGGTATTACCTGCGTTGGCGCTATATCGATATCTTCACAATCAGTAGAACTATCCGATTTAGCGCGTGCTATTCTCTTTGAAGACTTGGGGTTGTGTTCTGCTTCAATCTTCGTTTGCTGCTCATTTACTTTACTGGGTAATTCTGGTATTTTCTGTGTTAGCAACATATCTTCTTCTATGTCTTCACAATCTGTCGTACCATCAGATACGGTTCTTTTAGGAGGAATAGGACTACCTGCTGTTTGTGATTGGTCAATTGCATTCTGTTTAAATTGTAAATCATCTTGCAGGATGTTCTGCGAAAGAAAATCTTCTTCTAAGATATCGCCATCAACGTCATCAAACAACAACTCCTCTTCAGAAGTGTTTATTTTTTCTTTTGTTTCACCCGAACAATCTGATATTGTTTTATTTTTCACATTGTTTTTATTTTTATTTACTTCGTCTGCTGATTGGTTACCATATCCAAATGGCTGTGTTTCAGCATTAAATATGTCTCTGTTGTTTTCCTTATTAGCTGCATATATATCCAATTGCATTTCATGTTGACCGTCAATCTTGCGTACTTGCGGCAAATGTTCTGTTGAAGGCACTTGTGTATCTAAACTATGTATAGAAGGTGAAATACTTCGTTCTGACGGAATTTGGGTATCAGCAGTGTATATAGAATCTGTACTATCATTAGCAATAGGGTTAGGTGCTTGTGTGTCCGCTTCATGAATATCATCAGCTACATTCTTGTGACATTTCAGAGATATAAATGATTTATTCAAACTAGTATTAGGGTTGTCAATAGAACTTAACGAAGTTGATAGTTTGGAAGATTTTCGATTGCTGTATGTTTTAGGAGAGCTACCTGGTAGTGTTTGCGTTTTGTTATTATTTAGTTTTATAAACGAACTGCTGGATAATCTTGATCTCCCGCCTTTAGGTTGTGACGGCGTGATAAACGAGTCATCCTGGAAGAAACACATTCTTTTTAAGTTGGTTTATGCTGGGTATAATTCGTTATGGGGCTTGGGAATGGCACTGCAGAAAGCATTCTTGAGACTTCTGTTAAAAATACAGTTAAAAAATATCAAGAAGCCCTGATTTATGTAACTACAAAGTACATACCCGATCACTGACATCAGGTGACTCCGGTATCACAGTCGTGGGAGCTTTGTGTAGCTTCGTCACATGTTTGTAAGCCACGACAGGCGTCTCCGGGATTTCGATAGCCTGCGTCATAGGTAAAGCCTCATCTTCCTCCAAAAGCCTAAATACACCAAATATGTCTCCAAATTGCACTGTGTCGCCATCCCTTATAGGGTGAGGTATGTAAGGTTGCAATGTTATCTGAAAAATAAATACGAAACATTTATTTCTATAGCCATTCCATTTTTTTCTAGAGCAGCCCCGACTTACGAGTTAGTTAGTTAGTTTTAGTTTTTTTTAGTGTTAGTTTTTTTTTTTTGTTTTACAAGCAGGCGCTTTACTTTGTGTATTTGATTTCATCACCACTGCTCTCAAAACGGTGAAGGAAAACATCGTGGGGAGATCTTCCAAGACTTGTGACATCCAACAAGCCGCACTGGGCCCGCATAGTGGATTACGGCCCATTCCGTCTCACAAAGAGGAGGCATGTGTCCCAGCAGTTGGAACATTATAGGTTGATTTCTATTGGAGATTTACGAGTCAGATTTAAGGTTTAACCGAATGAAAAAAAAAAAAAAAGCAGTAAGTACTTACATTTTGCAATTTAGTTTTGTTAGCTGAATCTAAGTCCATGAGCATGAATTCTTTGCTATTTAGTACATTTATAACAGCATGTTGCCTTGAAACAGACTGAAAAATAGAAAAAAAAAAATTGGCTAGCTATTTATTGTTTTATACAACGTGTAACGTTAAATGCGCAAAACCTCAAAATAGTTTGATTAGAATAACGAGCAGAATTAATTGACCCACTTTTTAATATAGGTCATATTTTGCAAAAAATCTTCATTAAAAACGTTGTCGTGTCTATTTATTAATAGGTCAAGCAAGCCAATGTCAGCGCGGCGCAGCGGCCCGGTGACGACTCCTCCCTCGGTAAAGCGTCGTCGCAGACGCAAGAAACGATCAGAATGGCCCGTAAAGCTAAAACAGTACATAAAACCTTTACAATTTTTTTAATGACTTATTTTCTCCCTGAAATAGGTCAATTGAATTAAAAATCAGTTGGGGTGTCTGAGGTTTTGCGCATTTAACGTTACACGTTGTATTGCTTCATGCTAATCTTTATTTTATTTAATTGATTGGTAACTATTTATCCATAGCAGTCAATAACATAGCTTCTAGTCAGTTTTTACCACGCTTTTATTAGTTTCACCTGTATGTTTGTTTGTTTGTATGTAACTGACTCATTTATGTTATGTTATGAAAATACAATTAATTTCATTGTAAAAAAGCGTGGGGTGCTCGATATTAATTGTTGTAAATATTATAATTAGTAGTTATTTGTAAACATAGAGTTAGTATAGAAATATGATAAAAAGCACCCCACGCTTTTTTACAATGAAATTGATTTTCTTTTCATATCATTATTTTCATTTTAGAATTTTTGAAAATATTGAAACATATTGTGATAGTATACTTATATATTTTCTGATTTTTAGTTCGATTTGCTATTAAAGCGTGTTTTCAATTGATTGATTTTTTCGCAAGCTACAATGTTTTCAGGTTTCATGCTTGGTTGAATTTTTTTTAGAAATGTTTTGATGTTTTTTCGTTTCTACTGCATTAAATCAATTTTTTAAATGAATCTCCATTAAATTATCTATACAATGGTGTATAAATTAAGTAGGTTCTGTGTACTAGCAGAAATACGTCAATAGAAACAGTTGCAGAAAGGAAGCAATTTTTTTTTTTATCGTGAAGCACTCTAATGCTTCTCATTATGAGTTGTGCAATTATACATCGATAGAATGCACAGATTAGCACATGTGTTAAAGATAAGATAGTAAATAGGATTGAGTGGGTACATAACAAACCAAAAATTGCAGCCCATGTTTTATGTTATATTTTTGCAAAATAAACCATTTAGAGCTAGATTATTATTTTATTTTATTTTATTCGGGTAAACTTATACAGCTAATTTATAGAATGTTCAGTGTAAACAATATGTAATTGAAGGCCATTTACACGTTTCCACTGATAAACACTAAAAATAAATAAGAAAACAAGGTTGGGTCAAAATACCTATAAGTAACATAAATTAGGAAATAAATAGTATAAAATCAACTAACCATCTGCCTCGCCTTCTCCCAACTATATTGGGGTCGGCTTCCAGTCTAACCGGATGCAGCTGAATATCAGTATTTTGCATGGAGCAAGTGCCTCTCTGAACTCCACAGCCCAGTTACTGGGTAATACAATACCCCTTGATAAGACTGGTTGTCAAAATTTTGGGCTTCTGAAGACCCGTAAAGACTGCCAAAGATCTACGAGTGACAGGCGGGATCAACGGCTTAATGTTCTTTCTGAGGCACGGAGGGGTCTCAATTTGTAAAGATGGTCACCCATCCACGGACCGACCGAGGCAAGCGTAGCTTAACCTGATTTATCGACCCGTGCGGCTGTCATTACTTAGCCACAAGATATAAAATCAACTAACACAAACTAAAAATATAAAATAATTACTTTTTGTTAAAGAAGCTTTTCACCAACAAATGCTTAAGCCCAGAAACACTACTATTGAAAATATACAAATCATGTTTACTAGACAGTTAATTAAGACGTCACACCATAAGACTCATCCTACTAATATTATAAATGCGAAAGCAAGTTTGTTTGTTGCTCTTTCACGCTAAAACGGCTGAACAGATTTGGATCAAATTTGGCATGTGGGTAGACCGTGACCTGGAGAAAGACATAGGATACTATTCATCTTGGATTGCAGACAAAGTCGCAGGCAGCAGCTGGTTTGTTTAAATTTCTATATCAAATTGGATAGAAATACAGTTTACTTACATCTCTGATGTTGTAAGTTACAAGTTCCCCAAGTTTTTTTTCTATTTGGTGAAGTAATTTTGCCATAGACATGCAGCAAACAGAGCCTTACCGTTAGATTAAGGGTATGTGTGTGTGTGTGTGCATTACTAAATAGCTTGTACTTACATTTAAATTCAGTATGATATTACATGTTTGAGGGTCTCTGCCTATTTTGTTTGGACCTTTTAACACTGGATGTTTTGCTCCACATATTCCCAGGAAACCAATCTGCAAATAAAACGTAATGGTACTGACTTCTGGATCATTTTAAAAGCTTCGCGATAAAAATGAAATTGAGTTTTTAAAAGATTCACAAGCAATGCTTCAAGTTTTGCTTAAGCTTAAAATAAGATAGGGTAATACATAATTTAACTATACTTGCATGCGATGAGCCGTTAACTCGAAGTAAGCGCGTAGATTTGATGAGGCTAACCACTAAAACAGAATACCAATGAGTGTATTATGTACTGACCTGTTCTGGACATGTCCTCTCCGTATGCGTATCGTATAATTCTTGCGTGCACTCCAACCTCTGGGTACACTCCATTATTTTCTATTTCATATCAAATAATAACATAAAATATTGAAATAATTTTATATATCAGTAGGCTATACTTTCGCGCTTGAACGATTGTTTATGCCGCTTGTTTATTTTCCCGTGTGACAAAGTCTAGTGTGACAGCGCTGTGAACTGTGATAGACTTGAGAGTACGCAGTATTGTTGGCTACATTCCGAATTACGATATAATCGATTTGAGCGTGCATACACTCGGTCCGAATAGCATGAGCGCGATAGCGATGTTAGTGTTGCCTATCGATAGTCGACTATCGCTTAACTATCGATAGTCTATCGATAGTATCGATATTATCGATAGTATCTATAGGTACTATCGATAGTATGATACAGGGCAATAGTATTGATATACAAAAATAGTATCGATAGCACAGATATAGATTATAATAGATTGCATAAGTGTAGGTACCTCGCGTGGAGAAATGGTGCCGTGCGACACCTTTACTCGCGGCGAACTTCAGTCTGCCTCCGAGCGCTTTTCGCGTGTGACGTCAGGTGATAAAAACAAAATGCCTAGTTGTCCGATACTTAATTGTTCTAATTCCACCCATGAAGTTGGAGCTGGTAATCGAGGTATTTCTTATCATCCGTAAGTACTATTTGTCTTAAAATAGTCTGTTGTTATTTATAAAACAATTTATTTTGTTATTTTCATCCAAACAGTAAGTATCCAAATATTTTTTCATTGCGGCTTTAATTTAACGCGCCAGACTTGTCGTGCATTGCAAACCAGCAATGTAAACATAAGCGATCTAACCTTTCAAGGTCAATTTCTCATTTCCTCTGTCAAAAGTAGTCATTAGTGTTGTACACTGCAATTTTCGATGCCGATTTCGTACTCAGTTATAATCAATTTTGAAAGCAGCTAATGGTTACTTCTTAAATGCACTTTTTTCAGGTTTCCGAAAGATCCTTATATTAAAAATAAGGAAAAAAATGTTTGCAAAAATGGTTTACTACAAAAAGCCGCGCGGCCTCCCTCTTTAACCTTTTGAATGTCTTAAGTTACACAGTTCGACATAAGCAATTGTCTTTCTATTGTGTCTCTAATTACGGCATTCGATGAGTTAAATACTAGAAGCTGAACTGACGACCGGCGCGCGCGACGCCGTGCCGCCGGCGATCGATTTCGCGCGGCTTGCGATCCCGTCACTAAATTACGGCCGTGACGTCAAAGTACCTACGAAAAATGTTACACGCTCGGTTCCCGTACGAATGGACGAAGGCTAGCGTTCTATTATATATAGTTCTGTGGAGATACTCAGTATTTCAATACAAACTACGGACTGCGTCTCACGAAACCAAACATCGTAAATCGCAGAAATAATAGTCACTAATTCACTATTGAATAATGCATTGAGATGGGATATAACAGGAGATGCCCTGTTATTCTATACACGGTTGTAGGTAGGTGCCAGAGCAGCCATCTTTGTCGTCAAGTTTCGTGGTAGTTCAGCTGTCAAATGGTTGTTTATTTTTTGTATTATTGAGATTTGCGAGAAAATTACGAGGACTTTACCTTTAAAACTGCATGTAAATGTTGAAAAACAGCAATTCAACATGCCTGTGTGTTGTATTGTGAAGTGTGGTGCAAGGAAGAATGAAAATCAACCTCAACTTTCTTTGCACAGGTTAGTAGCCGGTTTTCATGCAATAACACATACAATAATAGACATTCGATGATATAATTGTAACGCGATCATGAATTTATGGCTAAAGTATTGATATTTGGGTGAATTTCCGTATAACAGACCTTTTTATTAATTTGGTTAAATCATTCGTTTGTTTACAATAATATGTCATAATAGAATAGTGTTGTACCGTTGCCTAATAGTTTCCGGAACTAGTTCCTCCGCTGGAACGATATCGGTATATTCTGCTATGTTAACATAAATAGTCCTGCGTCTTATTAGCTCCGATTGACCTTGCTAGGTCCGGCTCGTGGTTCACAGCACCAAAATCAAAATATTTTCTTTCACATAAACCTACATGGGCACTCATGAAACGTCAGAAGCTAGATGCACGGTTCCAAATGGTGGTTTCCTATGCAGAAGAACTAGCGAGAAACTCCACGGTTACTCTTTTAAAAACAATTGGCTTTTACAATGTCTTCTATTTTTTTAAGTACCTGGTACTTGTTGACAGGCCTACACTGTCCTCCCCTACCTATTAACATTGTAAAAGCCAATTATTTTGAGTAACCGTGGAGTTTCTTGCCGACTCTTCTCCATAGAAACCACCAATTGGAACCGTGCACATAGCTTCTGACGTTTCCTATTGATTTTAGTTTCATATGCTAATATAATATAGCTGTAACCAAAATTATTTATTGAAAAAAATACTTGCACTTTTTATAGGTTTCCTAAAAACGAAGGACTAAAGAAAAAGTGGTTAGAGGCTATTGGTGAAGAAAATATTAATCCCCGACATAAAGAATGGTACCTCTGTTCACTTCACTTTGAAGAAAGTTGTTTCAATAGAACACTTGATGTAATGAGATTACATGATAACTCTGTTCCCACAGCATTTTTGGTAAATGTGTATTGAAATGATTGATTAATAATAGCCTGGCCGTTTGGCCTGAAATAAATAAATAGATATATATTAATTACATATATAAAAATAATAATAAATAAATAAATCATATTCCACAACTTTCACACAACGCCATCTAGTCCCAAACTAAGCAGAGCTTGTGCTATGAGTACTAAGACAGCTGATAAACATACATATATATTTCTAAATACATACATATTATAAGGTATAAAGGTATAATAATAAAGGTATCATATGCGAAAGCACCTGTTTTTGGGCATATGGATACATATCTCTTCACGCTGTTTTCCTTCACTTTAATACGTAAACGTGATGCAATTAAAAAGTGTTTTTTAATTCTATGCCGAAAAAACACTTGGCAGTAATTTTATTTTCAGGGAAGAAAGTTGATTGCGATAATTTGACAGTTTCGGGTAGCTTGATGTGCTGGCGTCTGTACCTATCGATAAATAGTTCATATGAGTCTTTTACGCATAACAAAAGATTAGAAATAAAGTATTTTCGCATACTGTATTTTTATGCAAAATTATAAAGTATTTTTATCGAAAATAAACTAGGATACGTTACTATAAAGTAGGCAACCTTAGTTAGAACGGACTATAAGTTAGTATACTATATTATGATCCAAACGTGATAACTAGTACGACTCGTATTTAGTATCGATACTCGTTATAGTAACACCAATGTTCCTTGATTGATACAACCCTAGCAATGGCAGACATTTTTTGAGACAATATGAGTTGTAGGTAGGCACCCTTTTTTCGTAGGTATTTCCAGTCCATATATATGTATATGTCTATGGAATAATGTCTCGCTTTGATAGAAAATACTTTACGCGTCGTACGCTAGGTGCGGCCTAGTTCAGAGAAATACCTAGTGCGCATACCTGTTCTAATAAATTCGTCTCATGTCTAGTCGTCGATCGATCTTTTGGAGCTGGTAAGAAATAGGTGTGGCTTTGTTTTGTCATCATAATCGCGTCGCTAGGTCGCTACAGACAACGGAAAAAAAATACAGAAACCGAAAACTTTCCGTAAACGGGTCGATCGAAATGTTTGGGTGTTTTTTTTTTTATTGTCTGTGTCTATCACCACAGACTGGATATTTTTAATGGCTGTCTTGTGAGGTCTTGTGTCTACGGCCGCCTTTGATGATGTTATAATAATATTTATTATTTTTAGCAAGTACTAAACGATAGTGTGAGAAAACATGTTTTCTTGTGTGTAAAAAGGTTATTTTTGCAGTTGTGTTTAATATTAATAAGATAGGTATTGCGCATCTATATTATAATTAATTTGTAATAACATTCAATTTAGTTTCATAATCGGTTTTCTTTTCGTGTTCATAATGGGGAGTGAAAAAGATGGAATGTCTGATACGGGGGACGGTGAAGATATTCCCAGTGATTTCTTTGATGATTTTACGAAGGAAGATTTTATGGAAGGTTTGAGTGTTATAGACAGCTGGGACGATGAAGATGGAATCGGCAAACGACGTGAAGCGAGCCGCCTCAACGCAGATGCCCTCGACAGTGTCAAGGACCTTCGGGAGTTGATTGGAGATAGTAAAGAAGACTTGAAAAACAAAAATCATGCAATAAAATTTGATGATAAATTCAAGTGGCGGAAACGAGACTCCTCGCAGCAGAGCGCCTCAAGCTCTCGTCTGAATAATTTTATACAACCAGGGAGTAGGCGCGACCCGAGCAAGACCAATGAAGCCATAAAGAAAGACAAGGAAGTTAAAGTGAAAGAATATCTTGCGAAACATTTGGAGTCAACAGACGATCTTCGGCCACCTGGCACCGAGCTGGACGACTATTTTGACGATGAAAAATGTAAAGAACGCAAAAAAACACCAAAACGTGTAGTTGAAGAAAAGGCTGAGCCACCCCACCGGCAAGTGTCTATAAAGGAGCGACATTACAAGGAGTCACCTCACCATAGTCCCCATCGCCAAAGCCCTCGCCGTCTCAGTCCTCGACGTCTCAGTCCTCGACGACATAGCCCTCGTCGAAAACATGATCCTTGGTGGAGTCCTCGTCGTAGTCCAGTGCGCCAGTTTAGACCTCCGCCCCTAAGACGACCCACTGACCCTCGATTCAGCCCTCACAAGTCATTCAAAAAACGATACAGCCCTCCTCCGAGACGCAGCCCTCGAAGATATACTCCTCCACGGGCACATGCCCATAGTCCTCGATGGCGGCGTATTTCCAGATCACCGCTGAGGCGCCCCTACGACTCACGAAGAACACGGTCACCAAGATCTCGCTCACCAAGATCTCGCTCCCCAAGATCTCGCTCCCCAAGATCTCGCTCGCCACATCATACAGACACTTTTCTTTACCCGAATAACTCGCAGAGTGCCCCAGGGTATCCTCTTGAAAATACACCCTATCAGCCAGAGCCGGGGCAGCTTTATACTGCTTCTGTGCAAAATGAATTTCCTGGAAGTGTTCCAGGGTATCCATATCCACAAGGCATGGCATATGGTACTGGTTTCCCTGCTCCATATAACTATGGTTTGCAGCCAGTTCCCCCGGGAATCATGCCTGAGCCTGTACCAATGCCGAGTATAAACCCTGTACCAGCACCTGCTCTAAATTTAGTGCCAGCACCAGCCATGGTACCAGCACCTTCCCTCCCCGTCTTGGAACAGAAAACACCATATGATGCTTTGGCACAAGTAATAATATTTCTGATCAATATGGTAGTCTTATTTTAGTTTAAGAATTTAAATTTATTATGAGTCTGAATGTTTCAGTTAGTAGCAGAGGGTAAAATTTCTCAGGAAGATTATCTTAAACTTGCACCTAACAAAGGTAGGATTTTAAAATGCACTGTGGTTTTTATTTTGTCATACATTCAGTTCATAACAATGAAATCTGTGTACAATTTATTATTACAGGTGTGAGCAGTAGTATGGACTCAAAAAATATGCATGGAGGTGGGTATTGTATCATACTCAATTTTTCTTAACATCACTCTTGGGAAAGGGAGCCTAATATAAAATAAAACGTCTTTTTATGTGTTCTTTTAGCATATCATGTTTATTATTACAAAATAATGTTTTTACTTCACATATTCAGCTGCATCCGCCCGGTTAGACTGGAAGCCGATCCAACATATTTGGGAAAAGGCTAGGCAGATGAACGTCGTGTTTACTTACGTCGCAGTTGCTATCAGGATCCATTATCATAATTTTAAGAAATAAGTTTTTATTAAATGCGGGTATTATACTGACGAAATAGTGGAATAAAAAATTAGCCTTTAAGTAATTTTATTTGAAAAGAATTGTCTCCAGTGTAATTGGATGAAAATGGTGCTGCTTTTGTGTTTACAGTTATGTCTCGGTGCAGTCAAGCTATAAACAAGTTGGAGAAGTTGTTCCTGCCCAATCACTTGAAGATGAACAACCACATCATTGGTGCTGAACCTAAACCATTGGAGTCCAAATTTTGTTCGCCGCTGAAGAGACAAGCAGTCATCGAGTTCAACTTCACAAAGACCAACGGGCCGACATTGGCGCAGCAGAACAAGCAGCTTGTGGAGAGCATCATCTCAACTATTGGATTGGATAAGGTGGTGTCCAGATATAGAAATAAACTGCCCAAGAACGTGAAGGACGCGGCTTGCCAGACATCAAAGCCTTACTGCGACGTGTGCGAGATACGCAGCTCAACCAAGTTCCATGAAGTCGGCACGGCAGTGGATCCAAATCACTTCACTACGACTGTTCATACGCAAGTTGTGGAGCATGATTTAGTTAATTCTAAGTCTATGTTCAACCCGAGCGGCAGCGTCGCGGATGGAGCTCCCATCTCGATAGCTCACCTGACTCCTGCGCAGTTGGTGTCCCAGCTGGCGGCTCGTGCGAAAACGCTGAAACAATCTTCGCCTGGCTCGCCGCCCGTGCATCAGAACCAGTTTGGCAGACGAAACCCTAACTACGACTATGACGGCAGAGGTGGTGGTGGCGGTCAACAGCAGTATCATAATTACAATAACTATCGTTATTAAAAAGATTTTAAAAGGGTAATACTAAACTGATTGATTTTTTGTAGAAATCTAGTATTAGCATGTATACTTTTTAAATAATGATTCCAACTGTTGGGAAAATATGTTGATATTTCTAAATAAAAGTAATATTCCATGGTATCTAACTTTCTTTGTATTTTCTTTTACCGATTCTTAAAAAATATAAAAACATATTTGGTTCTGTTTTCCAGTTAGTAATAAATATTGAGTTTAGATGTGCGCTTATACTAAAAAAAAAGTGTGGATTGTGTAATCCTTATTTTAACCTTTGAGTGGATTAACATTTTGTACAATTTATATCCCTTCATGAAATGTGCGGAATCAGCTTGAGCCAGGCCAAGGAAAAAACAGTAATTGTCTACAGACTACTGCCGAAGCTATTTCGTTACTATGTGTAGGGGATAGAATACCCGATAACAAAGACTCATTTTAATTTGTAAGAATTCCATGTACCTAGGTAATTTGGTTTGTAGTGGTAATTTGGTTTATAGTTGATCTGGCAGTAGTGAAGGCAAGTCTACAAGATCTGCTATTCCTTTCTGCGACTGTGAAGAAGGTTGGCCGAAACCAGAACTATTCACTTCATCTCTCCTTGACACGTCTTCGAAGAAACACTGCCTTGTTCCTGGCAAGTTGAAGTCCTGAGACCAGTGAAAAGGAAGAAGCTGGGAGTATCAAGATTGTAAAATAGTGAAAGTCAAAATTATGTGGACGCACCACATAATTTTTACTTCTATCTATTATCTAGTACGATTTCGCATATGCCATGGTTTCGATAAGGGCCATTGCAGACCTATGATTTCACGGTGAGATTTTTACAGAATCGACCGGCATTTTATTTATTTTCGTAGAATAACTGCTACAAATATTATTACGTTAGTCATCTGATGTCATTTGTGCAGAAAACACGCTCTCCTTAACTCAGTACTTAAAGCCTAATAATATTTTCTTCGCTTCTGAGTTTTATTTTAAGAAGAAAATGGATAGAGATCAGGGGCACAATAATCTGCCTTCATAAATCCGGTAAAAGTAATCGTGAGATTTTAAGACTGCAGAAGATAGCAAGGCAAATTGTTGACTACATCGTTAAGAAATTTGCGACTGAAGGAACAATTTTCAACAAACGTCGTTCAGGCAGACCGAGAGCCTCAACTTCGAGTGAAGATTTGAGTATAGTTATTAAAAGCAAACTGAGTAGACAAATAACAGCACAGTTTAATGAGGATCGTGATAAACCAGTCAGTGTATCCACAGTCAAAAGACTCCGTGACGCAGGACTTAAGGGATGCATAGCAGTCTCAAAACCACTTCTTAAAAGTAATACCAAAAAGAAGAGGCTTAAGCTAGAGAACAAGAATTGGACAACAGCAGATTGCGAAAAGGTCCCCTGGACGGACGAATCATATTTTGAAATTTTTGTACGGCGGCAGTCAAACGAAAGGGTGAATGATGCTTGTACTGTGACTTCATTTAAACGGCGGAGGGTCTGTGATGGTTTGGGGCTGTTTTGGTGGCTCTGCCGTTGGAGATCTTGTGCGAATACAAGGAATCTTAAAAAAGAAGTTTACAAAAAGATATTGGAAAATAGCGCAGTGGCTTCTGGAATTGTAAACTTGGTCCAGGATTTATATTTCAACAGGATAATGATCTGAAACACACTTCAAGACTATGCAAGGACTTTTTAAAAGGAAAAGAAGAACAACAGGTGTTGAAACTCATGATATGGCCTCCACAGTCCCCAGACTTGAACCCGATAGAACAATTGTGGGATCTGCTGGATAGACAGGTGCGGAAACGTTGTCCTACATCTAAGGAAGACATGTGGAGTAAACTGCAAGACTAATGGCAGAAGATAATCAAGACAACATTGGAAAAATTAGTAGCGAGGTTGCCGAAGCTTTGCGAGGCTGTTATTAAAAATAAGGGTGGACACATAGAGGAGTCCAAAATTTAAAAACTATTATTGTTATGTCTAAAAATTGCTAATAAACAGTTAAAATAATTATGACGTAGTTTCATTCAATCAAACTTTTACAAAATGTGTTTTACTAGACGGCCAAATTCTTTTGAGCGGTAGTGTAGGTAACATATTTTAGCATTCCTAAAAATATTCGTATCACTCTCACATGCTTTTATTACGATCAAGAAAAGTCTGAATTTGTAAATTGTATGTAATTTATAGTTCCTAGCTTAAGGAATCAGTTGCAAATAATTATGATGAGTAAACTATATTTTATGTGGGCTCAATCAAAATATTGTGTCTTAAACTACGAATACCGCCCTTGCTGCTACATAATAAAGATGTTATTAATGTCATATTGTTATTATGGACATGCGATTGATTGTACAGACACCAGCACATCAAGCTACTACAATCTGTCAGATTTCTTTAATAGATTTTCAGCTTTATCGCTAAAGCATAAGGTTCAAAGTTAATTGGGAAAATCTGACAGTTTCGGGTAGCTTGATGTGCTGGCGTCTGTACCTACTTACTGATGGTGTAAATGGGAGATCATTAAACGAATAAGTTTAGTCATTAAATTTGTTTTATTTTGATTATTAAAAAATGGTATTTTCATACTGTACATATTAAGAACAATAAATAGTACATAATGCATACTTACACTTGTAATTTTTATTTCCTCAGTCACAAAAATAACACGCATAGAATTTATTAGTAGGTAGGTATGAATCCCAATAGACCAATGTTTCATTTCAGGATTGGAAATTATCTCACGTAAACGTAACAAAACGCGAGCAATACAGGGTGGCAGCATCGACGCGCAATCTGTTACCATGGGTTCAGTAGGACGATTCTGGACTCTGCGTTCAAAATTTTCGACAGTAATTAAAAAAGATAATTTGCTGTTCCACTTGTTTCCATTTTTTTTATATACAAATTTTGACCACGTAGGTAATGCACTTTTCTGTAAAACAGCGGATTTTTTTTCTGATAATCGGCGAAAAATTTCTACGGGTGTTAAGAAACATGTCCTATTGAATCCATGGTATCAGGCTGCGCGTCGAAGTCTATGCTGCCACCCTCTATACACCCTACATACATTTTCGACAAACTGTAGGTGGTAGACACGTACAGTTTCTCGAAACTGTCTTAAAATCTATACCAGAAATGATATGCGGAAGTTTGTCTCCTTTCAGGATTTCTATAGCACATCTCGTTACAAAACTGAAGCGATGAACTGTGGGAATCGGAATATCCGATTTCCACAGTTCATCGCTTTGGTAGAACATCTACCTCCTGGACACGCAGTGGCCAATCTGTGAACCGATTGGACTGTGGGCTCAGGGTCAGCCGCTAGAGATCGTCAATCCGGTCAAATGGAGTATCATCGATCCATGCCAAACACTGAGCTTCTTCACAGGGTTCGTCGTATCCTCTACATTCCTGCCCATCGTGCACAACTACGAGTACCCGAACTCTGCACGCTCCAGGACTTACAATGAGGCAAACGACAGCTCTTTCAAGTCGCTACGTATTGGTACGACATTTTTTTTTTTTTTTTTTTAAGTACGATGATTTTGGTATCTTAAAATTGTACAACATTATGCTGCAGTAGATAAACACTTAACACATACGGTATGCGGCATACTCAAAATGCAGTTCTTTTACATTGCTTGCGAAATACGATACTAACTGAATAGAGTTCATAGCCATACTCGTCGTCTTTTTGAATTACAATCATGTCGGCTGAGTTGATAATGTACTATATCCTACAGCGGACTGCGATAGGATTATGGCAGTCCGCTGCAGGATATTTCACTTAAGAACACGATGGACAATATTTCTCAGATTAAGTTCGTTGTTACTATTTTTATATAATTAAAAAAAAAATACTTAAAAATCTGTAAAAATTAAGTCATACACCTAATACTTACTACCCGCTGGCATTGGCAAATAGCTATTAACCGCGTTCAGCACTCCAGGCCGGCTGACTCGCGAGGTCGCTCGTTGGTGGGTATGCCGTATGGACAAGCCGCGCGTGGCAATTTCTTTAGGCGGGTTTTGTTTTTTTTTTTTTTTTCTTTATGCGTACGAAATTACCTTGCGAGGCTGGTCTGGACATGGCACTACTTACAATTATGTTTTTACAAAGGAAGTGTTAACATGTTTTCATCCGGACAAAAAAAAAAAACGAATTTTGTTTGGAACTATTGTAAGTACCATGTTTACTATAAGGTGTAATTTTTACCCATCCAAAAAGTCGTCTAGCCACTTTTCAAGATCTTCTGGAGATTCAATAACTGGATTTTTCTTTGTTTGGTTTGGTGTGTCAGCCGCTGAAATGATAATAAATAAATATTATAAATACAAGTATCTAGTTTTATTGCCATACCCGAAGAGTTCAGAAGTCTATTCATTATCATCATCCCCGATACCTCTCGACATTGAAGGCCCGACACATACCACACCCACACCACACCACAATGTGGACGGGCGCTAATTTGTATGAAAATGAATATTTTATTTACACGGACCACATTTGACGGTCAAAATCAACCGTGTGGGCGATGCCAACCACAATCAAGGCCACGCGACCAGCAGCGAGACCGCCGGTCACATCGCAAACTCATCGATCTGTCTGTCTGCAAACACTAGCCACAACGTAACCACATCGCGACTACTAGCGACAACGCAACTGCAAGAAGCAACGACACTAATCACACGGAACCACTGCTTGCCCACCTTTTGTCGCTGCGATGTGGCGTGATTGTGGTACGTGCGAACGAGCCCTTAGTATGTTGCTGGGGATAGAATCAAAACCTAGGTTGCCTTTGGTAGAGGTAATTTTGTTGAGTATCTGCGATAAATTGGACACATACGCGCCGGAGCAAGCAACTGGAGGGTGTGCAGCGATTGGAAAGGCGGGGAGTCTTCCCAGTAGAATACCGTAACTGTTGCGGATAGTTACGCCATACCATGTTTAGGGTTTTGTACCTCAAATGGGAGAAAAACTTAAGATCACTTCGTTGTCCGTCAGTCTGTCTGTCTGTAAATACCCTTTTTCTCAGGAACGCGTGGAGGTATCAAGTTGAAATTAATATTAAATACGTAGGTCTGTGGCCCCTCGGAGCTCTAAAAAATCTAAATCAACGTAATAAAAAAATAAAACCTATAGGGTACTTCCCGTTGACCTAGAATCATCAAATTTGGCAAGAAGCAAGGTGAGCTGCACAGTTACCTAAAGGAAAAGGTTCGAAAATCGTTAATTCGTAGTTTTATCTAATTTTTTTCTGCATTTATTTTGGTTTTTGTTACATTTGCAGTTGGAGAATTGACCATGACCTATATCGATGTATGGGAGAACAGTATTTCATCGAAACAGCTAAGTTTGTTCCTGGGATAAATTCATCCCAACTACGGAACCCTTCATTGTACGTGGTCCGACACGCACTTGGCTTGTTTTTAGGGTTCCGTACCCCATTGAGAAAAACGGAACCCTTATAAGATCACTTCGTTGTCCGTCTGTACGTCCGTCGGTCAAGACCCTTTTTCTCAGGAACGCGTGAAGTTATCAAGTTAAAATTAATATAAAATACTCAGGGCTGCAATCCCTTGAAGCAGTGAAAAAATCAAACTTCTAAGTCAACGCAATCAAGTTCCGGAATAAAAACCTATAGGGGTACCTAGGTACTTGCCGTTGACCAAGAATCATGAAATTTGGCAAGAAGCAATCTCATGTAGCAAAAGTAAAGGGAAAATCCGAAATCGTAAATTTGTAGTTACAGGTACATACTACCTTAGGTGCGCGAGTCCGACTCACACTTGACCGTTTTTTTTAATTAAGCCTTCGCCCTTTTTTGGCGATAAGACTGTCACTTCGCAAAAAGTTACTGGCTGACCCCAAGAATAGCGGTGGAAACTGATAAAAACTGTAGAATGCTTTCTACCGAAAGCCGGTCTTACTTTTACTAACCGCAGGCGCGGGGTCCACTTCAGGTACCTTGGCGGCAACGACAGGCGTCAGTTCATCAACACAAGGCTTATTTTCAATATGGCACACAAGTTTTTCTGAAGGTCTTGGCGTTTGAACTTTAACGTCTACAGTCTCTTTAGTAACTTTACTGGTATCTCCAAATACAAAATCATCGTGTTCAACTTCCTTTGAAATATTCGGTGTATCAATGGCTTTTATTTCTTCAATTATAGCTTCGGCTTTCGGCACATTTTCTTCAGCATCATAGACTGGTTCATGTCTGGTCTTTATTTCTGATTTGAATGCTAAATTAATGTCTGGTGCGTTTTCTGTTTCAGAAGTTTTACGCTCATTGTCATATTTTAATACTATGTCATGGCTAGTATCTTTTTCTCTTTCTACGTTTACTTCTTTTATACTCTCTCTCTCTCTAAGATTGTTTAGTATTTTATCTTGAGCTTCAGTTTCAGGGGTTGAGTGTGATTTATCATTGTAATATTTCGGTTTGAACCTTGTCGCCCTGTTATTCATAGTTAGTATCTCCGTTTGGCTGAAGTTAGCCTCTTCTATCGAGTTTCTCTCGTAAAAGGGAATTGAACAGAGTGAGATATTGAGCTCTTCCATATTAATCTCGAAGTATTTATCGTATAACGACGGGCCTGTGTTCATGTCCCAGGACTTTTCGTGTTTGAATTGGAAATGTCCACCGATTGAAAGTGGGGCTTGTATGAGTTTCTGAAAAATAAATAAGTTATACTCATAATTTCAGGTATCTGTATAAAAATAAAAATGCGTCTGTTATTTAGTGGCTGTTTTTTTCATTTTTAATCTGTACTGCGTTCGCGATTTCGTTTCCAAATATGTAAACAAATAGTATGTGTTACTGAAAAAAGAAGTTTAACACGCACGTATAAAGTTCATTTCGCGATACAACTTCAAATATATTTGACTTTTCATTTACATGACAACAACTATCAAATTTAACTGTTTGATATTTGTTTGAATGGAAATACTATCAATTGGAAACAAGGACTTGAATATACCTTAGACAAAGCTGTCTAAGTCTATGACGATTCCTAGAATGTTTCAGATACCCTATCAAGATTACATTATTTTTTTATTTTTTAAAGAAAAACACCAATCTCTCTGTTTTCTATGAGCAATGATTTTATTAACATAACATATCACGCCTGTAATCTTGAAAGGGTTGGGCAGGGTTGTAGGTATTTATAGTACACCCACATTTTGCCACTTATTTTTATGTGTCCACAGTTGATATCCTCCACTGCTGGGACACAGGCCTCCTCTCTGTGAGAAGGAGTGGGCCGTATTCAACTTATGCAGGCCCAGTGCAGGTTTATAGAATTCAGCCTTTGAATCTTCGGTTCTAGGACATGCCGGTTTCCTAACAATGTTTTCATTCACCGTTATGAGAGCAATGGTGATGAAATAACTTACACAAAGTAAAGTGCCTGTCTGGGTTCCAACCTACATCCTACAACTCATAACTCGTGGCCGTTGTCACTGGGCCACCACTATTCTGTATATCGATGGGTCCTATGTATAAGGGCCAATGTGCAAATTGACAACTTTTCAATAGAGGCTCTCAAAGTTTTAATTTGATATATTTTTAGATGCTTCAACTGATGTTTACTTTAGCAAAAAATAGTATTTTCAACTATAAATGTGTATTTATTTTTAGTGCACATTATCAAATACAGTAAAAGGAAGCATTTAATACAAAAAAGTGAAAATGCTCAAAATGCTGCATTGGCCCTTATACGTAGGACCCATCGATATACAGGTTGAAATTGAAAACATGCGACAAATCGAAATGAGAGATTGTACTCATCATTGTGAACAACTTTTACTATGAGATAACACCTGAAATAACGAAAAAAAAAATCAGCTGTTCCCTACATTTATGTTCGTATAACTCGTCAAAATGTAGGGAACAGCTGATTTTTTTTTTCGCAATTTCAGGTTTGGTCCCATGGTAAAAGTTGTTCATAATGATGAGTACAATCTCCCATTTCGATTTGTCGCATGTTTTCAATTTCACCCTGTATAATTATTTACCTCATAATCAGCTCCCAAGTTCTCATGTTCTTCAATTTCCTCATAACTGTCAATAGGCATCTCATATTTGGACCAGTTGCTTTGTATTTCTTTCTTTTTATATTTTGCATTTTCTTCTTCAGTTATTTTGAGTATTTCATCTGTCTCCCTTTTTAAATTTTTATAAAACTCTGGCGGTGGACTTTCATAGACGGGTTTTTGGGGTACTGTAACTATAGAAATGTATAATTAATCACTTCAATTTGTAAGTATCCTCTGAGTTCAGTTTTCATGTTTAAAAAAAAAAAAAAAAAACATCTGCTCAAACACTGAAGGTAAGCGAAGTATGTTACAATATTTAGTAGATTTAAAAAGGCAGCAATTAAAGATTTATAAAAGATTACAAAATTATGACAAATGATTACTAACAAATTCAGCAGTAAAAACTGAGCAGTTAACTAAATAAAAATGTGACATAATAAATATTGAAATGGCTAATTTAATAAATATTAATACAGCAGTAAAATGGCTTGACCTTTCGTATGCCGGCCGGAACGCAGGTCTGCACTCCAAATTCGGAACGATCTGCGCGATTTTATTACTTTTTTCGAAAAAGCACCTACATATTTACATTAATTTGTTTGTTTTTTCGAAAAAACTAATAAAATTGTTTTTTTGAGTAAAGTTAAAACTGCGCAGATCTACGTTTGAAGCTTTTAAAAATTGGAGCACAGACCTGCGTTCCTGCATACGAAGGGCTAATGCACAGTTATGTGTGCGCAGTTAACAAATCGGAATTAAGGCTCCCGCAGACAAATGCGACGCGACACCAGTAGAACAATTTCTATGAAAACTTTGTGGAATTTGTTCTACAAGAATTGTGTCGCACCGTTCGCGTCGCGCTTATCTGCAGAAGCCCTTAGTTGGTAAGAAATCTAATTTGGAAGTAGTACCTGCACCGGCTGCTGCCGTGGCCACTGGTCTAACCTAACTGCCCATTCCAAGAATTTACTGGCCACTACTCGAGTATTTTTTTATATTGACATTGTAGGATGAAATAACCAACCAATTTTCTTTTTATTACTTTTCATGTTTTACTGTCACATTAATTTACCTACTGCCAAAAAATAAAATGACTGCCCATTATTTTTTTATGATCTTATTAACCTCTCTAGTGTTTAAGTTTAAATAACAGTTGTAAGAATTATAACCCATTTTAAAATATGATAGCTACTGTGCAATAAATTAGAACATTTATTATAAATGTGCTAATTTAATCAAATATCTGAATAAGCATTGATTCAGTGCAACATACCGCAAACACATCTGAATTCCAGTCAGGTAATATTTTGTAAATTGGAATGTTGTGTTAAGTTTTGAATGAGGAGTTTGATGTTACCTTTAGGGGCATTCTTAGGCTCTTCCGTCTTCTTCTCTGTTTTCTTCTCAGCTCCTGATTGCTGGTGTCTCTGACGAGGTCTACGCTGGTCTTTTGGATCCCCTTTTTTCTTATCACTGAAATGTTTATGAATATGAGAGCCAAGGCACAAAGACGTTTCGTAAAAAGTAGCGAATATTATACTAACTAGTTCTTTTTCGAGTCTTCAGGCATAGCTTTTTTTATGTGGGAAATTACTGGAGGCGAAACAATTATATAGCCGGCAGCACAGAACACTATTACTCCTCTAGCGGAGCCGGCAGTTCACGATAGTGGGAATCATGGGTCACTAAAAAACAGCTGTTGACTGACGGATGGGAGCTTCAGAGGCAATGACGTTGACGGGTGAACTGTCAACTGGTGCGTTTAGTTATTACAGCAGTAGAGTTAGAAAAGGAGTCTAGCGAGTTTGCGTAGGAAAATGCTCCTCCTCCGACAAGTGCGCCCTCTAGCCTGAATAAACTAGAATGTGTATTGATACTATATCAAAAAGAATTATACTCCTAAGTTGACGGGAACATGTCCTAAAATGGTCTAGAAGTTACATTGAATCCTACGGGGAAACTGGTTTGTTGACTTATAGCCAACGGAACCTTGCAATCGCAAATGTCTCAGCATAGCTTCATAGAAGTATATGGTAGTTATTATATTCAGAAAAGATTTCTTTCCGGTAACGTTTGGATCACCCAAAAAATCGAGTTCAAATAGTCAAACTTCGGATGACCTAATTACACGTAATCTGGTTAACCTTGAAAAATTCCTCCTCGTCTGACTACAGCTTTTCCCCTTTTTTTGTTTCCCCCCTGACCTTGATCTTCACCTTCTGACCTTTTAACTTTCAAAAATATCTCATCAAAATTTATACTTTAGAACTGTATGATGGTGATATCTATCGGAGGGGCACATTTCGCTGAAGTCCTTTTTGCTCAACTGGAAAAATAAATTATTATTGTTTCTTGTACAGACGCCAGCACTTCAAGCTACCCGAAACTGTCAAAAATTCCCAATCAACTTTCAACCTTATGCTGTAGCAATAAAGTTGAAAATCTATTAAAGAAATCTGATGTAATATGTTAAATTTAATCATTTATTAATTTTATATATTAAATCTATCTGTCAAATTTCTTTAATAGGATTTTCAACTTTATCGCTCAATTATAAGGTTCAAAGTTGATTGGGAAAATGTGACTGTTTCGGGTACCTTGATGTGCTGGCGTCTGTACATACATACAATGTAAAAATCCTTAAATAGATTTGTTAGCAAATAATGTGAGGAAAATGTTAACCTAGTAACACTTTCCCAGTTTTAAAACCCATTCGACTAAAAGACTTGTATCTATGGTGATGAATAAAAATTATTAAAAAAAAAATATAAATTTTCCGTCTCCCGCCAGAAATGAGAACAAATTGGAATAGTAGTAACAAAAGATTTGATTTTATTATTTTATTAATTCTATTAAGAATTGGAAACAATGTGTCCTGACTGTTCTATTTTCTAGTCTCATTCCTGAATTTCAAATTGATCATGTTCTCGACTCATTGGTTATTTCAGTTATTCAGTTCAGTGTTGTTTGAGTATTGACTCTCCAAATCGAAATCTTTGGAATCGTGTAAATAGGTACTGTGCATACTGTGATGTCGTGTTTAGGATAATCATTCATTATTAAAACACATGAAAAAAGTGCTATATCATCATATCAGAAACTGAAGTGAACTAAGAAAGTGGAACGGACTTGTGTAAAGTACAGACGCCAGCACATCAAGCTACCCGAAACTGTGTAGATTTTCCCAATCAGCATAGCTATTCCGAAAAGTTTGTTTGCGAAATCACTTCTGAATCCGCAGTGAAAACTTGTGAAATTAAAGTTTCGTATTCTTAAATGGAGTGAATTCGCCACTGGCGCCACCAAGTGACAATCAAAGTGAGAGGAACTAAACGAGTGAGTATTTTGACGTTTGTCTATAGGATTTTGTATTCTGAAATACAATTCGCTTGTCATATCGAAAGTCATCTCGCATCTCACACACGAATTCATCTGTCAAATGAAAAGTAACTATTTCTTGAGCGAATTGAAGCGTTTTTAATAAAGGTAATGAAATTAACGCAAAACAAAAATAATAATTATATATTTGTGACTTTATTGCAGAAAAATTGAAACGATTAGTGTGAACTAATATACTTACCGACCTTATAAAACTCTATGAACTTGTTGTGTTTTCATCTATTTCTAACTTTTGTAGATGTCTCGTTCTTTCTTGATATTAAGTTTATTGAAAGAAGCTGATACCCTAGACGTTGCCGCAAGCAATCGCCAAGCCCGGAATATTAGAAATCTGAACATATTGAGCCGTGGTCAAGACTAAGTGCATATGTACAGATTAACAGAGGAGCTTATTAGAAATTTAGAATAAGAGCTTAGACGTCTATTACCCGTGACCGCACAAAAAGGAAGAGGTCTGGCCAAAATAAAAAATATTTTATTTCACATAAGCCTACATGGGCACTTATGAAACGTCAGAAGCTAGGTGCACAGTTCCAATTGGTCGTTTCCTGTGGGGAAGAACCGGCAAGAAACTCCACGGTTACTCTTTTAAAAATAATTGGCTTTTACAATGTTTTCAAATTACAGTAGGTATTCCCAGGACAGCGTAGGCCAGTCTAAAAGTACCAGGTACTTGATAAAATAAAAATGGTCTACAGATCTAAAGTCTACAAGGCCTACAAAGTCCTCACATTTACAACATCATAGAAAAGAAGGTAAATAAAATAAATGATAATGATAAATGATTTATTTTCTGTAAGTAGGTTTGTACAAACACTTTTACATGTCAATCATATTTTTTTTAAAACTAGTGAGGTTGGTGTTTCCTATCTGACTACTCTGAGAAGAAAGGCCAAAGGAAAAATAAACCAGAGTAACGCTTTAAACAATAATAAATCACTAATGAAGTTAAGGTGGCTGTGGTCTAAATAATATACAAAAACAATGATATAATTTACAAAAACAATGTTATAAAAAGAAAAATTATAATTCATAATTAAATAATTAATACAAAACAATACAAAAAAACGGAATAGACATTTACAAGATAATGCAGTTAATGAACTACCAGGGAAGCCATGTGTGCAGAAGTAGTCATTGACATATTAGCGCTTGATTGCTCCCGCCAGAGCTTTTAAGCCTTCTCCCACAGCTTTAGTAGCCTCCACCAGCAAACGGTCCCTCTCACTGTTGTGTTCCATGAGAGCAAGCATTCTGTTGTCTAAATCCAAATGCTGCTGCTGTACCTGCAAAAATGTATCAGCCATGCCTATTAAGTTGCTATGTCGCTGAGATGGTGGTGACGCCTGGTCAGTTCTTCTTGTGGCCTGTAAAATCCTGCGACGTGGTCGTCTTGGACCTAAAACAAAACAAGTTTCAGCATGTAAATGGTTTATCTTAGACGTCACCAAACCTACATGTGGTGCACCCCACCAATCAAAACATACAAGTACGGCAAAGCCACATTTACTTAGAAGCACCGCAATTGGTGCAGTACTGGCACTGAATATAAGGTATACAAAGGAAAGCAGCCTGCATGTGGTGCACCCTGCCAATTAGCAAACTCTTGCAGCAGCTTTACATCAGTCGAACCTTTACTTGTTTGCGTTGTTTGTTGAGTTTGTAAATATTGCTCTGAGTCGATAAAGTAGCAAAGTAATTTACTTGTAAGCCTAGATGATGAAGGTCTTGTACGAGTAGTAGGAGGTAAGTGCTGCTCGGTGGTGCTCCTAGCAGGCTCAGACTGCTGCTGCTGGTGGTTCCGAATAGCAGGCGTCAGATGTTGATTTGTGATGTTCTGGACAAAAACAACAAAATTAAATGTATAATACAAATGAGAAGCAAAAGAAAAAAATTGAGCAATTTCTTACAACTGTAAAACTTTCATTAGGCCTGGTGGGACTGGTGGTGGTGGCAACTTCCGTTTCTGGGCCCAGAAGATTGTTCTAGAAAATATTTTTAATTATTTTATTATATTTTTAAATGTTTTTATGTTGATTTTTTTTAAAAGGAATATACATGTAAAAAAATAAGAATTTTAATGAATAATAATGATAAAAACACACCATTAATTCTGATTGGGCTCTATGACCCAAACTGAAGTCCACGTCAGCTGTGTTCTGTTAAATAAGTATAACTATTAATACTTATTATATTACAAATTATGTTAAATAAGGAAAATATAGAATATTTCATACAATAACTGGATCAACAAGAGCTGATGTGCCTGGTCCCGCAAATAGACATTCATCAATATCCTGAAACATTACATTTTTAATGTAAAAAATATAACAAAAAAAACAAAATTTAGTAATAAAAAAAAAATAAGAGTCACTAATGTTGCAAATTGAATATGCCAGTTTAAAAAAACTTGACAGCCCATCATCACCTACATTATCTGAAACTCTGAAGCTCCTTCATGCATGGGAGTGTATGTAAGTACATATATTATAATATATAAGTCTTTGATCTCAGCTGTTGTTATACAATGACAGTAATTAAGCCAAATAAGTGGCCTCCAGCTGGCTTGAAAACACTGACTTCTGCCTAGCCATAGTGAGGCAGCACGGTGAAGTAAGCTCGAAGACATTTTTATTGAGATCAGATCTTGACAGTGGAATGAAGAAGAATATTTTTATAATACTAATACTTAAATCACTTACTGGCATATTTGTGCAGGTACCACTGGTGCTAGTGCACCAGTGGCACAATCCAGTGGTACCAGGAAAATAGTCCCTCTATACTAATAGAGGGACTATTTTCCTGTGAAGGTTCCTATAAAATCAATTTAATAAATTATATACCTTTATATGAGTAAGCTATGAAACCTATGTAAAAAAAATAACATACATAAGTACATTAAATGGTTCTATCTGTAAATGTGTGTCGCCTGTAGCAAAACCTTCACCACCCATTAACAGTAGTATCCGCTCTTCTATATTCGAAAGCTCTGGCATGCCACCTTCTATCATTCCTAAGCCTGTGGTACTTCTAAAAGCGGCGCGTTCAGCAACTTTCTTTTTTACTGCACTTTTTTTTGTCAGACCAATACTATAATGGGAAATACGGAAATAATAATAATTTCACACTGCATGATAGGCAGAGGCGTAAATAACATACGCACAATAAACTAAGTATACTTTGTATATACGTTAACTGAAATGACCAACTTACCTTAGTCCAATTTTTTGCCGTCTTCACCGTACCTCCACCCATACTATGTATTTAGTGTTAGGGTGATACGATCCTACTCCTTATTAGCTGCCTGTTTGGCGCTTTAATTTTTGGCAGAGCCAAGCTAGGTCTCCACTTGGGCCGCAGATGGATGGGAAGTACGCTCGGCACTGAAGTAGAGAATTAACAATTACTTAAATGTGAATATATCGATACCGGCAGTAACTAATTACCACAGAAATCGTACTTCATTTTGTTAATCACTTTACTCACTTTCCTGAAAAATCGCGGAAAAATAAATATAATTTAAACTGCTTGTTTGTAAACAAACAATTTTAAACGTTTTTTTTTTTTTCAATATACACGGACATGAGGCAAAGGCGATACTGCGTTCAGCCTAGTTTTTTCATTCTCATCTCAAATAAAACTTGTAAATATTAAAACGTACAAAATTATGCATTTACATTGCATTTATGGCTGAAATAAACTATAAACTATTATTGTAAAGCGCAAATTCAGCTAAATTCAGTGAGTCGATATAAATTATAACAAGACACAATTCAGCGTCACTACCCTACTACCATAGAGCAATGTCACTTGAGTTTTCGGAACTCACTTCACTTCACTTGGCCTTGATCTTGACATGTGAATACCGAAACTTGTACAAGCGACATGAGAAGCGAAGTGACTTGTGACTTTCGAGATGACTTGCGAGATGGCTTTCGAAGTGATTTACCATTTTCAGAATAGCATAGCAGCTTTGAATCATCAAAACTATTCTAAGTTTTAAATAATTATCACGTAAAAAATTAAGTTAGATTTAAATTGCATAACAGTGTTTTAGGCTAGATTATAATTAATTATTAAGAACCTGGCTCTTTTTAATAATGGATAAAAAAAACATTATAAGAAAAGTAAATAGCTAAGTAAGTAAATGTATTGGTAAGTAGGTACTTATCTACTTTATTCAACAGAATTAAAAGAAATAAAACCTTAACGAAATGGCTTGCTGACTGTGTGGCTACACGTCTGTGCTACACGTTGTGTTGTGACGTGTAATTTTACCTACTATTCTATTCTATTTTTAATAAATGGCAAGCAAAGCCGATGTCGACTATTCTGCCAATGTCTAAAGTGAAAATAGAAAAACACGTGTGCACGAGAAACAAAAACCTCGATCAGCAAGCACTTAGGCATAGCATAATGTATAGCTACCTATATTTTTGGCAGTAAGGCAGGTGCCTTACCTCTCATATACAACGTGTAACGTTAAATGCGCAAAACCTCAGACACCGCAACTGATTTTTAATTCAATTGACCTATTTCAGAGAGAAAATAAGTCATTAAAAAATTGTATAGGTTTTATGTGCTGTTCTAGTTTTACTGGCCATTCTGATCGTTTCTTGCGTCTGCGACGACGCTTTATCGAGGGAGGAGTCGTCAACGGGCCGCTGCGCCGCGCTGACATTGGGTTGCTTGACCTGTTAATAAATAGACACGGCAACGTTTTTAATGAAGATTTTTTTGAAAAATGTGACCTATATTAAAAAGTGGTTCAATTCATTCTGCTCGTTATTCTGATCAAACTATTTTCAGGTTTTGCGCATTTAACGTTACACGTTGTATAGGTTAGGTTAGTCATCTCTTATCACTCATAACGTTGTAGTTTCTAACGCATAATTTACAAACTGTGTTCCCGGAGTTGTCTTAAATCTGTTTTACCGGTGCGTCACTCCTTGTAACGGACTACCTGTAGGTACAAAAAGTAGGTATTTTCACTATTCCCCGCCGCGCCGGCGCCGCCCCTCTCAAAGCAAAGTTGACTCAATCCTGTGACTGATCGAATAACTCACACTACCGGATGATGTTGATGATTACACGCCGTTTTTTCTGGAAATAATCTTTCAGTCGATGTATTGGTGATAGTAAGACTGACGGTTGCAAGTTTTCGCCTCCTGAATGCCGACGTGACCATTCAGGAAGTGTGGATGACGTCACAACAGTTTTCTTATCCTCCTGAGTCCGCCACATTTATACCTCAAGATGTCGGAAAGACCGGCTGTCCTTAATAACGGACAAAATGGGAGATGCCCCTAAGTCCTGAGATTATACAACATTTGAATTCTCATTGGTTGACTAAATCAGGTGTACCTAGCAACGCTGATTTTTAAACTAAAAACTAATGTGTGTGTTAGGAAGTACGTCCGGTTATTACAAATGTAAGTATATCAGGACTTTATGAGATACGATAATTTGTCCGTTATAATAACCTCAGGGACTCAGGAGGGTATAAACCAGATCGTCCAGTACCTCCTTGAGTACCTACGTAAGGAGTAACTACGATCTTTCCCATTAGGTATGCATGAAAATCACAAAGCGCGAGAAGACTCCGATTACACTGATGCCGACCGGCATAAGACCGACGCTTACATTTTCAATCACGCAATCCTATAGTTAGATCTCTGCAACACCCGTATTAAAATCAGTGAACATGCAGCAGATAAAGAGGCAGTGTTTCCACTGCTGTTAATTTAACCCATATCTCTTGTACGTAAAGTTTAATTTCGTGTGAATTTGGTAATTAAATAAGGCTTCCCTGGTTGTCAGTGTTTAGTCACAACGAAGGCGAGCACAGAACGCTTACTTCGATTTTTGAGCTGGAAATCAAGGAAACCAAATCCCCCGATAACGCTGTTGGTATTACTGTTTCGCTGAAACGAGCGCGATTTTGCCAGTGGCGCTGCAGCCAAGTCCCATGTAATATAATACTCGCACATTGCCATCAATAATGCTCAATTCTAGCCTGTTTCTTACTGGAAAACCCAATAACGCGTTGACTAACCTGGGGATCGAACCGAGGACATTGGGTCCTGCAATCGCTCTTGGGCCAGAGTTTCAGGTCAACGAGGCAGTCAGTTTGTGAGCCTTCTCGTCATTCTTATTCCGTCAGTTTCGCGTAGGCGAGTTGTGGGCGATTGGTGGGTGCTCTCCCGAATGCATCACTCGCTTCCCGCCACCTTTGTACGCCCCCGAGCCTCAAGCCGGCAGACAACAATGAAAGAGCAGTCGTTTAACGACTAACAAAATTGTATTTAGGTACTATATTTATGAACGAAACGTAAACTTCGGATAGAACAGGGCCTGCTCCCTAGGCAAGTTAGAATTCTCATGTTTTGGCTGTGAGCCTGATGCAATATAGCGAGCAAATGACACTGCTGGCTACTATGTACTCGATAACACGTAACTGGAAACCCAAGAAAAATGATTGCGCGAATTGAAATTAATCAAACCCGGGACCGCTCAAACAATCAACGTAGCCAGTTGCCACTTGACCAATGAGTTGATACAAATTTTGAGAACCATATCCCATTATGCTGTGATTTTACAACAAAACACCCCATCCAGGGGCGAATTGCCCTTTATTGCTGTTGTTAATTCAATAAAAGTAGGTATGCTTTGTAATAGACAAATGTGTATTTTGTTAAGAAAATAAATAAAACTGTCACTTGTCTCTGGTAAAAATGCACGTCTCTGTATGAGTATAAAATTATATTCTAATATTACAAAATAATAATAATAATAATAATGCTCCAGCTTTTCATTCCAGTACATAGTGCTGTGGCGGGGAGCCGTCGGATTCGAATTGTCGGATTGTCGGATACCATTGTACTATTTATAATATTATAAATAACAATCATTCACTTTACTTTCCTAAAAGCATTGGGTAGATATACATGAATAACCATAGCTGCAATATACACGGCAAGGGCAACGCAGGATTTGGGAACAAGGAAGGAAGGCCGGGTGCGGGCGGGATGGCGGGATAAAGGGTGACGCACAGCGCATGCGCTACGCAAGGGGCGTCTGCGCGCAGTCGCCACGCGCCCGTCCTCAAATCAACATGGCGCGCTCCTACAGCGTCCTTCAAGGACACATCTGACAACCCCGCGGCAAAAAATACGAGCCAGTTGTCACCGGCTGACACAAACCGATCCGCAATAAATGATAAAGTGAATATTGTGTATTATTTAAGTGCAGTGCAAAATCAGTGTGTGTTTACTAATTCGGAATACCAGCCCCCGTAGGAGCCAATTGTTTCCGCAAGGTAGGTATGTAAAAACAATAATAGAGTGTGCGATTAATTTCTTTTATAATGGTTCATTGAGTGGCTGTTTACTTTATGATGCGTATTAAGGGTATTTATTTTGCTGTTAGAGTAGGTACGGCCAAGTTTCGGTATTACCTTGTGTGTGACCGCACACCTCTCATGACCTACCCCCATAAGTTTCGTCGCCTCGGTTTTATCTCGGTCGTTTATTTTAATCTCTTCGCCCCCTCTGGTTTCCTACAACTTATAGATTCGTCTGTTCGACGCAGCGAGATTATATTTCTGCAGTATGAATTGCACGCAATTTGTTTTTTAATAAGGATGAACCTTTATTCAATAGAACTGAAATAATACCGTTGATTTATTTTTCAGAAACAGGATTTCTTTTATTCCATTTCCACTAAAAGTCGACCTTTAATGGGCTGGAGTCCAGCTAGAAGCAAGCATAAAAGAAAGTCTGAAATATTGTTATAACATTATACCTGAAATTATAGTTTTTAGTATTTAGTAATAATAATAATCTTTGTATGAACCTTGTTATTTTTACAGTTTTGCAATACAATTTCCTTCCTCATCAAAATGGTTACTTAGTTACAATAATAATTCAGCATATATATAAATACTTAGGTACCTATTCAACATTCTGAAAGTAATTTTCATTTAAAGAAATTTATTTAGGACTGCGACTGTGAATAATGTGCAGTTAGTTATAGCCTTATAGGCATGAGGTAGGTAGACCTAAGTATCTGTTGTATCAACCTTGAGGTAGTTAAATTCATTGATTGATAAATATTGATTTTACCCCAAATGCTTCCTACTGCAATGTACGGAATCAATACATTCAACGCACGCGATTTCAATATTAATTAACGTTTTTAAAACAAGTAACTTCATAATTATCATTAAATTCAGAAATACCTACCATTTATTTCCCAATCAACTTCAACTATTGCGTTGGTAGGTAATTCTTTATAAATTGGTAAACCAACATACGTAGGATTTACAGTTCCAACTCCCAGATCAGATTACCATATACCTATTATTACTAAATGATTGTTCCACAGTTACTTCACGCTACTGGCAAGCAACACACATATTGTAATTCTAAACTCGAAGTATGACAGTGTCTGGCTAACTAATGACTGGTAGCGGGATCTTTACCAAGCTTTACATGAACAATTAGACACATATGCATAATTAAAGGCTCGACCTTAGTATAAAATGTCATTAACGTTGCTATTGCAATGCTAGCTCATGAAAACGGCATATCTTCAATGATGAGTACCCTACCAGCTTGGAAAGGGCCATTGCGAATTTCGAGCCTTTGGATTGCGTCCAATGTGGTTGTACCTAGCTCCGAACTTCTGACATTGTATAAAGGTCATCCCTTCAACGACTCAGAAAAAGTCTTTTCTACAGAAAAGCCAACCGCTCCCAATGATCGACATTTCAGAGGCAGCACATTCTCAATACACCGAAAATAAAAATCCCTACCCAGTTATGTTTCGTAAAAGAAATCTGGCAGAAATGTCCAATTTTTGGTACCAAGGTAGACAGGTGTATCGATATCATAGCAAGCAACTGGTCCCAAATTAAATTATTCAAGTAACACCGTTTTACCCCAAAAAGACATCCAAATGTACGAGCAGATGTTGCGAATCAGCGGAATCAGTTGTTTCGTAAAGGTTTTCTTACCTCAGACTTGTCGACTTTATTGCTTTTAAGAATCTTCATCCTTATTACACCAATTTGTTTGGAGTCGGCGTAGTACATCTCTGTAATCAGCCATCGTCTCAGTGTTCACTTCCTTCTTAGCCACACTTCTTCTTAGATTATGTGCTAAGAAGCTCTACATATTTTCTTTGGTCTGCCTAGCAGAATATTTTTTATAAGCTCGTATGGGTGCGCCATTGCAGTGTGAAAGGCCTCTCCACACTCCTTCCACTTTAAAGGACCAGTCTCTAAAGAGCCGAGCTCTTCCTACCGTAATGTCGTTTGAAGAAGAATCATGTAATAACAAAACAAATAATAGTTTACACTGCATGCGACCTTTTCTTTAAATGCAGTAATATCCGTTTGCGTTTAAATCAATATACAGCGTGTAACGGAAGGGGGGTATCAACCCTGAAGGAGGTGAATGTGCTCATGAAACTCAACAACTTTCCCCAAAGAACATAGGTCGAAATATGAAAAAAAAATTTGGCCCTCCCTTACAAAACTGACTACCAGCTGATTGATTTACTATGGGAGGGCCAAATTTTTTTTTCATATTTCGACCTATGTTCTTTGGGGAAAGTTGTTGAGTTTCATGAGCACATTCACCTCCTTCAGGGTTGATACCCCCTTTCCGTTACACCCTGTATATACAATAATCACTTCAGGATCTTGTCACAACATTTAGCCGACCACAAATAAAGGCGATTAAGCCCCCATTCAGTTTCAGATTCGTTGTTATAAAGCTCAGTGTGTGGTCTTGCCACCATTGTTCAACAAGGTTCAACTTAAACATAAACTTGTTTTGGTCCTACCACGACGATTTGGTTTCAAATATTGATTAAATTAATATTTGAGTCCGTTTGCGTTTTGACGATTCTGCTGATGACTCAAAAGTTTCGATTTGCATCAATCTTATCCAAAAAAATGTATCAAAATTATTCTCCCTGTAGCCGAAAACTTTTCGCACTTCGACCACAAAATACATAATATTACAGGTATTTCTACTAAATAAAGTGATGTGTGAGGTAGGGCCATGACATGTTCTATTTAATTAACACGGTTACTGTTAATTAACTTTGGCAATGAACTTTATGATCTAAATGTATGATGTACTAGAATCAGCGATAAAGGTTTTTACTATACCGGTAACCAGCATGTAAATATAATTGCTCACGTACGCTGAAAAAAATTATTTCTCAATCCAATTGGCTATTTAACTTTATAAGGAAGATGCATCTATGGTTTTCGCCGCTCAGGACATTTATAGGCTTGGAAGAATGCCAACCAACACAAGAACTAGGTACTTACATAAGGGCTTCCAGAAGCGCTAACTCTTAGAAGTCAGATTTGTACATATAAGTATGGCACAAAGCTTTTTCTGTCCTGTGCCTAAAATAGAACGTAGTGGTTACAATATTTTCAAGAGAATAGTAATAATATTTGTTGATACTTTATCAAATAAATTGCGTTTATCAACGACGTCTGCCCATGAACTTTGTTTCGCTCGAGTTCTCCCATGAAAATGGTATATTTTATCGCGGCACGGGCCGGTTCGCGAGGTCTTTGAACCCCCGAATTCCCCTCAGATGTTTAAGCCACGGTTATATTTAGAACTGCACATTCACACCAAATCGGGATGCGGGTGTTGTTTGAAATCTAGGAATTATAAATATTTTAAGTGATCAGTGATGTGTACACATTTCAATCCAAGATTATGAAAAATGTCTAAAATACTTTTAACTTTTAAAATCTGATCCAACCCAGGATTATCATTGCTTTTTTAACAAGCTAATCGTATGTTATGCTGCTTCCTACCTTTATAGGGAAACAAAAGCAACTTGACAAGATTCGTTTACTCCTTTTGAGAAAGGAAATTATAATATCACGTATCACATCACATCATCGTCATCTCAGTAGTCACTAGTCGCCCCCTTTCTGGCCATCCATCCATCCACAATCCGTTCATGGTTCTTTCGTTGTTTTTTTTTGGCATTATGACGGTAAAATTAAAGAACCATAGACGCGTAAACTGTTATCATGAATTCAGTACTTACATGATTTTTTATAGTCGGTAAAATGTATGGAAGACTCCAAAAACATGCCGAAATGAGGCTGAAATCACACCGAAAATCATTTTTACCCGGGAATATCCGACGAACAATTTCAACACTGGTGGATCTAGTACATGTCAAATTACGAACTTCAAATTAGCAATAAATATGTGCCAAAACAACAAAGTAGAAACAGCACGTAGGAGATCGTAAAAATTTCAACTTTCTATTTTATTCCTCAACCAGTCACGATCCTTTGGATACGCTGCCGTAAATTTGCTGCAGCTGGTTCCCAATACATTTCGTTGTCGAATTTCTCTGGGTATACATAAACGTATTCAAGAAGTTCTCTGTCCAAATCAGTTGGAACAGTGCTCCTATTATACAGAACGCAACTTGGTAAAATTGTTTTGTGTCCACCTAACATCGGGTCTTGTCTTGATTCTCAGAGCGAGTTTTTTTTTTCTTTATTCTTTATTTGCTCTATTGTATCCAATGACCTGTCCGTTCGTGATTTCAATTCAGATCTTTTTTTTTAAATCCAACTGGATTTGCGATTTTCTTTCGCGTGCTGTAAGATCGTGAGGAGAATTTAATCGTCTGTTGTAATTCGACGTATTCATTAATTACGACTGCTTAAAGACTGAATTTAAAGTCGTAAACATTATTGGCGCATCTTTTTATGTACCGCTACCGCCTGAGGTTTCTTATGATCGGGCTGAGTCAGCTTTAAATGAGTAATCAATTTGTTTTAGTCGTATCTGCTTAGGGTATTTTCTTAGCTAATTGCATTATGGGAAACTGGAAGGAGGACGCGTGGGCTTGCGAAAGATGGAAGGAATAGAGTGAGGCCTTTGCCCAGGAGTGGGACAGCGTAGGCTAGTAAAGAAAAAAACCGCACTATACTGTCGTGCTCTTGTTAGTTTATAAACATCAGAATTTCAGAAACAGTTTAGTTGCAAATAAGCAATAATTACTTAAAATTCGGCTATACGAAAGGCTATGGTCAGAAACAGTCAAACAGCACCCTAATTGCGTAACACACTATTACTCTCAATTTGAATCGTTTTGAAGCATATTGCTAATCCATTGCTCCATATGTTCGAAAAATGTGTCTGCTCAACAACGTAAATAACGCAATTAATGTTTTTGAACTGTCAAAATGAAACCCATTGCTACTGATACCGAACATGTGATGTAGGTATGCAGCTACAGTGTGTTACGCAATTACCCTGCAGGTCAATTGCCAGAATGATCACTTGAAATTCGTCTCTAATATGTATTTTAACTTTTCAGTCTTGAAGTAGCACGTTTGGCATTACATCTTCAAACATTTCAGTTCGAGCGACCATATGAAATCCTACATGATTTTGGATGACTTATTGTTTCTCTCTATATGACAGGTAACAAGAATCTAGGGACGCGAGTGCACGAGTAGTGTCTCATTTCAACATCGGCTGGCGGATCAATTTACCTACCACATAACCTATCTCTGTCACACATGTTTTTGAGAGAAGGATAGAAACAGAATGCAGATTGCTTTTTAAAGCAAGGAAGTACGATTACGAGTATGATGAAGTTTTTAATCTGTGCACGTATGTTAGCCATTTTTATTTCCGTTGAGGAAATGATTTAAAAAATTCGTGAATCCATTTCCTGATGTAACCACTCATCGATGTCATCATTGCTTTTTAATAATGAATGTCAATGGCGTCAAGGATTGAATATTTAAAAAGTCCATGAATATGATGAGAATTCTGTATTGTCACTGGTCATCAAAATACGAGATATGTAATCTTTAAACATAAAGAAATATGATTACAATAGCTGCGCCCCGCGGTTTCACCCGCACAAGTCTCGATCCCGTAGGAATATCGGGATAAAAAGTATTCTACGTGTTAATCCTGGTTATAAACTATCTGTGTGCCAAGTTTCATCAAAATTGGTCCAGCCGTTTGAGCGTGAAGAAGTAACAGACATACACACACACACACTCACAAACTTTCGCCTTTATAATATTAGTGTCATTAAGAGACCGTTAAAAACGAATGCTGTATAAACATAGGTGACTATTTAGAGATAACTATTTCTCTATCCGGAATGATCTAATTACAGTAATTGCTTACGTAGGTCCTAATTATTGCTTTATTAGCTATGAGTGCTCGCGTACAAAAGGTACGGCAATGTTGTTAATACAGCCGGCGCGTTCTATTGTAATGGCTGCAGCTGTACGATCGATATGAAATGCAGTAGTTTTGCACTCGCTCCAGATTAGAAATTAATATCGAGCTACAGATTTTGTGTTGTGTTTACCTTGTGTGTTTATCTTGCCAGTTCCTTTATGAAGCCAGTGCCCTCTCCGTTGAAGTTATTCAATCTGGTGTCGTGCAAAAATTGAGGTTTGTAGATTTGTGAAGCATACAAGTAAGCTTTAACTGAGGGGCCCGTGGCTAAATGATAATAGCCACACAGGTCGATCGATCAGGTTAAGCTAAGCTTGCCGCGGTTGGTCTGTGGATGGGTGACCATCTTTACATACCGAGACCCCTCCGTGCCTCGGAAAGCACGTTAAGCCGTTGGTCCCGGCTCTCATTCGTAGATCTTTGACAGTCGTTACGGATCGTCAGTAGCCCGAAAGTCTGACAACCAGTCTTACCTAGGGATATCGTATTACCCAGTAACTGGGTTGTGGAGGTCAGATAAGCAGTCGCTCCATGTAAAATACTGGTATTCAGCTGCATCCGGTTAGACTGGAAGCCGACCCCAACATAGTCAGGCAGATAATGACAAGTAAGCTTTAACTATGATTTCAATTGATTCTTGCTTTGTCATAACGTTAACGTTTTGAAGGGCCTAAGATCTGATAAACTAAGAGCCCTTATAAAAATAAATGATACTTGACCTAAGTTCACAAGCTCCTCTATGAACTTAAGCTAACCTGCAACCTAATTGCGTAACACACTATTACTCTCAATTTGAATGATTTTGAAGCATATTGCTCCATATGTTCGAAAAACTGTTTGCTCAACAACGTAAATAATGCAACGAATGTTGTTCAACTGTCAAAATGAAACCCATTGCTACTGATAGTGTGTTATGCCCTGCTGATCTTCAAATCAGTTATGTCATCGATATACATATTTGACCTCATAGTGTATCTAATTGGTAACACATATTTCCGTCTCCCGTAACGCATTGTATTAATTTTTTGCTGTGTTTTTGGCGCAAAATCCACCAAAACGGGTTGTTATTGTTCGATGGTAATAAAAGACAGTAAAATACCACCAAAATGATGTAATGAAAGGTTGTGTAAGTCCGACTGACCACAGGCATTCTTACACTTCCAAATAAGTAATCGACGCGAAAAGAGAGATCCATGGCACGTAGTTAAGCAAAATAACTGGCTATCTAGCATAAACATACATAATTAAAATGCAAAAACATGAGTAAGTCTTACTCATAGTGTGCTTAAGTACAGTTTTATCTTTCATATTTGTACGTCCTATTTTGCTTAGACGCGCAATGGCTCAAGAATGCCGCAGTTGATTTCACTGGATAATCGTAGTAGTTTTGTTTATACTTATCCAAATAAGCATAGATAGTAACTACAGGATTCTTGGAATACGTGAGGTTGAACTAATTACGTTACGGACGTGTTGTATCGTATGGGAACTTGCAGGAAGTTCGGAAGTACGCCTATCTCTATGCACGTGCAACTGGTGGTGCATATTAATTTCACACTTAAACACTACGGTGTAATGTACAGAATTCTGCGTATAAATAACGAAATAGTTGCTGCAAGAAATATTAGAGGCTATATAGCTTTTCTCGTTAAATTTAATGCGGAATGGGTTCAATGTTCTATTTCGACTTCCTATTTTGAAATACCGAGTCTTATAATCAATTTTCCTACTTAATCGCATAACATTTTTGTCTGCCATAGGGCACAATAAAGTAGTTTTTTATTACCTACTAATTATTCATACATGGGCACATGGACTAAAACTTATTCCTGACTTGAAAGCTCTTTAGACTTTTTCTAAGTTTTGTTAATTGAAGCAAGTGTATAGGCCGGTTAATTAAAAACTACAAATTTCTATAATATTTCTTTAATTAACTAGGTAGCGTACGGTACTAAAAGCCCAAGTGTCAGAGGGACGCGTGCGCTTGCACATGATTCACGCACCGGTCCGCGCTTGGCGCATGCGTAAAGCATGTTTTTGTACCGGCAGGAAGCGACGAACAGCCAGACGGACGTCCGACACACAACTCTCACTCTTACGTACTTGTCTTACAACTGACATTGCCAGTACAAAAATCATAATGTATGCAAGTGCGATTAACTAATTCCATGTTTGAATTTTCTAACTGGGAAATGAAATGATTGATCATTAATTTTGACTTCGTTAGTATGTAATGTTAATTTTTTTTAGTTAAGCGTGTACATATTTACTTACAGAACCAACTGATAAATGATTGCTCTACAATGAGACTTAAAAATAAAGAGAATAATTATTTTCTAAAATTGGGGTAATCCAGTAAATGCTATTCTAATAAAGATACACTACTAACTTTCAATAATCGCTACTCAGACTACTAATGCGCCATAGAACAACTAGATGGCGCTGGCTGTCTGTCTGTATGTGTAAACTGAGTGACACATAGTAAATATAAGCGCATGTGATTTTGTTTTTAAGCGCGTTGCTCATACATCCAACAAGGAGTTTTATTCATCTAGGCGACCTTGTCCAGAGAAAAAGCACAACGATGCCTCGAGACATACGGACTGGAAGCGTAGGCTCTGTGAAATGTTAAGGACGCCTGGAATCCTATTAGATAATACGGCAAGCGTCAATCGCTAAGACTAAGAAAATAGGCGCTTACTGTCAGTTTTTTTCCTTTACTAGATGGATGATGGCTATTAATTTGGGCGACATGACAGAGTCGCCGCTGTGAAGTGCTGACAGAAAGTGAAATATCCATGTGCATACAAAGAAAAATATCCATGTTGAGTGACGGAAGTTGAAATGTGGAAGAGTGGCTCGAGGAATGTTCTCACTGACAAGTTCGCACTTTCGATAGGACAGTGCATTACGTAAGATGACGTAACAGAAGATACAAGTGTACCTAATGAAGTGGATTCTCTTATAATGTATTGGGCTAGTTATTAGCTATTGTGTTTGCGGTTCCACACACACGGTAGTATTTAAAAACATCCTCTTGTACCGGTGTGTGTAGGGTTTTTTACATAACGGATTACCACTCCACTTAAACTGACTAGAACTAGGAGCTCCTAGGAGCTTGAGCAGGCTACAAGCTTGGGCAGATAGCAAATGTATGGGACAGCTAATACATTTTTCATGATTACGATTTTGGTCCCATGGAGAAAGTTCAGTTGACAATCAAGAGAATGAATTGCCCGTGGCACTGGATGACTAGGTGGACCGACGTCTTTTAAGGTAGCAGGAAAGAGTTAGATGCGGGAGGCTCAAAACTGGGAAGAATGATGTGCAATGGAGGAGACTTACACTCAGCATTGGGTGGACGCGCTTTTGAGAAGAGAGTTTATATATTTTTAATTTTCAATCCCACGCTTCTGGGATATATTTACTAACCTCAATTTCAATCTAGCTGGAACATCCATTATCCATAATTCTATTTAGCTTAAGTAACGAAGCCGAGGATTTCGGTCAAATGACTGATGAATAATTATTATATCCACATAATATGATGCATGGTTGTCTGTTTGGTTTTGTGATTGCAGACTATTACGTCATATTTATGCCTCTTGTATAAAATTAATCTTCCACCCGGTCGTCGGATGACCTAATCTGTTCCGTTTTAGGCACAGACGGGTTCCAGGTCATCGGCTTTTAATTTATTTGGTGATTATTATTTTAGCATATGTATTTAGATTTGGAAAGCTGTAACTAGTGTTAAATAACACTAAACAATTTAAGCTGTTTTTTCTTGATGTACCTATAACTCATGAGAAGTAACATTGGTTGACTCTTTACTCCTGCAAAAATAATCGGAATAATCGGTGCAATCATTCGCTCTTTCAATACTTGTCGAGTTCAAAGTTACCTATATTAAGTATACCGTAAAATGGGGTGAATAGGAACCGAGGGGTGAATCGGGATGAAACTTTTAAATGGATTTTAACGTTGATGTAATATAGTTTGTAGCCAACAATTACACTTAATCGTCAACTATAATATAGTAAACACATTAAGAGACCTTTTGGCAAAAAACGATATTATTTCAATGTTAAAATCCATTTTAAAGTTTCGTATCGATTCACCCCTGCATTCCTATTCACCCCGTTTTACTGTATCGTATTTTTCGCCAAGTCCAATACTCTAGTGATCTAGTAATCCCAGTCATTCATGGCTTACTGGGCCTAGGTGTACTTGGGAGAAGACTGGATACAGAAATTGGAAGTGGGCTGCGATAATCCCATTACTTAAAATTCTTTGTAAAGTAATCCAGCAAGGATGGCATTATGCCTGCCACTAGATTAACTTCTTTCTACTGTTCCAAAAAGGGCCATTCCATCTCTAAGGAACCCTCAATTTCCAAATTTTTTTTTCTTCGTCTCCCAAGCTCAACTTAGCCGTGACGTGGCATACATCAATCACGTGTGCTATATTATAGTACTTACATATAAACAAATAGTAGTTCAGCAGTCAATGGTGGACATCCGTGTGTCTGTGGCCCGTATTCAGTGGTCACGTACCCCCCTGCCTTCGTGATCAGTTTGCATTCGACCCGCGAACGAGACGCCCAGTGTTGGCCTGAAATACGATGTCGATAATTTCGTTCGGGAGGTTTGTCGATTGAAATACTTTGGGAAAGGACTGCATCTGTTCTTTGTATAAATGCGAATAGAAATGATAAAGAATCCATGGCGAAATAAATGTAAATAATCCAGCAATCTTTGCCGAAGTATGTTGACTTTGAACTTTTAATTTCAACTTAGTACCTACTTTTCTCCTTGGCCAAAAGTATTAGGTACCCTACAAATGATTGCATTACACACATTTGGGATGAAGAATAAAACTAAATTTTTTGTCTATGTTTATATATTGATTATTCATGTATAATTTCAACATGAATGATGTAACCAATATTTTGTAATAATTTTATGATTTAAAAGAGTGTCCGTGGAGTTTCTTGCCCGTTCTTCTCCACAGGTACCTACTACGCTTTGGAATGGGCAACTAGCTTCATCTTTCTGACCGAAAATGCGCACCAACGAATTCATCGAGACAGTTTCTGGCACATTGATGTTTCAGTGTTCATGCGGCCTTCGCAAACAAACATTTCGCCAAGCCCATCGGCTGCCATGCTGCCCCAGATCATAATGCTGCCGCCCCCGTGTTTGGCGGTAGATACTACACAATCTGCATGGTATTCCTTGCCGACACACCGCCTCACATACGTCACACCCGGCGTTTCGAATACCTAAAAGCATAAAAAAAAACAATCTTAGATTGGTCGTAATTCTTACAAAAGCGAGAGTGAGAGAGTGACGAATCAGTTTTCTGTCTTGGCGCTCAGTAGTCACACGTTTTCTGCCCGTTTTCACCCTGTTTGTGTGAGAACCAGTCTCCGCGAACTTTTTAAGAGCAGATTGCACAGCACACCGAGAACATTTTACTTTGCGATCTCTACCTGGGATTTGCCCTCTTCGTGTAGAATCTGGATTTTTATCCGTTTTTTTATACAAAGTTCACTTTCTTTAGGCATTTCATAAAATAGACAGTCTCTACTTGACAAATGAATAATACACACCAGCTTATTGCCACTATGAACAGCGAAAGATGATTGAGAAAACATTTAAATATTTGTAATTAAATGACATTTCCCACTAATTGTGGACCTTACCTCATTACATCTCATGTGCTATTGTTTAACCGATATTTTTGTTTTTGTTATACTTTACCATACGGTACCATAGTAACAACATGATTAATAATTCCAGTCATCATCATACGGAAAACTTTTACAAAAACGTTTATCGATAACTAAGTTTGTGAACGATAACATTGCGTTTATCAGAACCTTATCAAGGCTAATACAGAGTTGAAACATCGACATTAACGAAATATCGACAAAGAACAGCTCTATTTACGTATGAGGATATAAAATGAATTGTTATTCCATAGGCACATCGGGTGGTCTCCTTTCTCCAAAGATTCAACGACAAATCTTTACTTTTAGAAAGAAATATTAGTGAAATCACCGAAGACATTTTATGGTCGCATGGGTTCATTTATTCTTATTGTATATGTAGGTGAACATATAACATATTATCACTACCATGCATTTAATACTGAACTAAAATGTGATGTTAGGAATAATACTCACATCCAATCCCCTATGTCATGCTAAGAATGTGTATTTGTAAACTGATTTTTGAAGCGAATTGTATTTTAATGCTATGGTTTAGCATATAATATTTCAATACATTGGACTCGTCACAAGCAGAGAACGATGCATCCACATGTTTTGGTAAGCCTTTTGCATATATGTAGAACTCATATCATAACAATATCTTTAATCAGTTAAAATGAGCCTTCAACTACCCTCAAAGGGTTACAAGTTTTAGTTTTTGAGGACGAAATGAAGTGACGCCCTGCCTAATGAATGATTCATACCACTCGCTGCACTCCGCCGGACAACTTCAAAGGAAAATGTAAAAAAATGTGGCAGGCGTGTACTGTGTTACATTTTACATTGAATTCTTTCTCGTTTATGAGTTGTATAGAAGTAGAGAGAAAGATTTGAGACAGTTACGAAAAAGGCATCTTTCGCTGAAATTAAAACTTCCTGCTAAAATACACATAGGTACAAGTTGCGTAAAAAAATGCTCATAAGAGTGTATAGTTAAAGCTTTCAAAAACATCTGCTACTGTATAATGATAAAATGATGCCAACATAGTTATTTGGTCATAAATTCCAAAGAAAATTACATTATACTTCGCGATTGCAGACCTACCAGAGCAACACGAGGTCTAACATCTTCCTTGTATGTCGCCATTTTGTCAGCCATCAATCAGAGCTGTCAGCTGTGTGAAACGCCTTTGTACAAACGCGCCTGATATATAAACAGGAGCTTAGCTCGCAGGATGGAAATAGTGATAGAGCGATTGACTATCCATTCAATTGCAAACGCACGACCGAACGAGATATTTGGAGTTGATGAGTAATCGGCAAACCGATTCGTATAGATTTAATTTGTTGCTTAGTTCTGTGACCGATATATACCACGTGTAACGTTAAATGCGCAAAACGTGAAAATAGTTTGATCAGAATAACGAGCAGAATTAATTGAACCACTTTTTAATATAGGTCACATTTTTCAAAAAATCTTCATTAAAAACGTTGCCGTGTCTATTTATTAATAGGTCAAGCAATCTAATGTCAGCGCGGCGCAGCGGCCCGGTGACGACTCCTTCCTCGGTAAAGCGTCGTCGCAGACGCAAGAAACGATCAGAATGGCCAGTAAAACTAAAACAGCACATAAAACCTTTACAATTTTTTAATGACTTATTTTCTCTGAAATAGGTCAATTGAATTAAAAATCAGTTGGGGTGTCTGAGGTTTTGCGCATAACGTTAAATGCGCAAAACCTCAGACACCCCAACTGACACGTTGTATATACCATTCAAAGTCCAAACAAACACATAACGTAGCATTAGTCGGAGGTAAATGTAGACATATTAATTCCTTTTCATATTACTTATTCTCATCGAGTGGCTACTTCTTATTCACAATGCGTTTCTTCGTGCGATCAATATGGTGATTTAAATGGCGGACAATAACAATCTATAATTAAACCTATATTGCTCAGCAATCAGCAATGTAGGTAATGAAAAGTTGTTGCTAGTGACAAAGGTAGAGAAATTATTTTGACACGTGACAATCCTTGCCCGAAGCGAGGATATTAGAAAGCATCAACCTCTATACGTGTGTTCTCCGTTTGATGGCATACGTGTGAACTGATTCGGATGGGTGGCCTTTGTAATGACGAATGACGTTATTTTCATCGAAATTAGTCAGCCCTTTATAGGAGTAGTTGCGGAAAGTATTTTGACATTATTGATAAGTTTAGAGTGATAAAATTGTACCTATTGGCAAATACTGTTCTCTGATCCAATAATCAATTGAAGCTTTCAGACGGCTAAATAAAAAATAAGTAAGTATTTGGCGAAATAATAAAGTTCTAAAATTAAATAAATTTATAGTAATACAAAACTACAAAACCGTACTTCGGTGCCAGACTAAAAGCATCTGGTTAAAACCGTAATTGTAACTTCAAACTAACCAGACGAATGTCAATTAAGTTAATGCACTTACAACATAAATTTCATACAAAATATGTTTGCAATTTTCTAAAAAACCTGCTTTCATATTTACATCACTGGTCGAGTGTTTAACGCAACACTCCAAACCCCAATAAATGTAAATTGGAGCCTGCGTTGAAACAATGGGTGATTGAGAGCATTGTTCTGTATTGATTCGACGTGCCAAGGTCATTACGACACCCACACGACCGCTGCCTTTGGGGTTGGACTGCCGTCTGAGTGACAGATGACAGCGGGTATTATATCTTCCTTCCTTTTTTAAAATCTTATAATTAAGCTTACCCTCCTCTCCAAAGAGTTCAAATTGTTATACGTTTCAGAAGTTCTTTAGAACAGTTCTTATGGGTAAATACGTGTAGGTTGTTTTGAAAAAGTACATATTTATGGATAAACGTTCCTTTCTTATCGTACTTCGCTATGCAATGGGTCTCAGCTTTTAGTTCTCTTTCTTCTTTTGGTTGTCTCTTGCGAAGAACCTATTGACAATTGTAACATCATCTTTCATAAAAAAAAAATCTGAGTGAAGTTTTATTGTAAACTTAGACCAACTCCCAAATGTCTCCATCTCATATCATTTCTCGACATGTCCCGCCCCTTTATGATACCGCAGGTGTCAAGTGCGGATATGTCGAAATCGACATTGTTATGATCGTAACGCTGTACTCGTAATGGTCCTCTTGTTACCGCCTAATTTGACAGCTCTATCATTTTGATTGTGGTTATGATTTCAATTATATGAGTGGGGTAAGCTTTGAAGCTAATTGAAGTCTTCAGTGCTGTGAATTAGAAATCAGGCTTATCATATTGATTGATTGAATTTGTCGAGATTTCTCGATCTTCAATAGGGCCGATTGCTGTTTCTGATACTCGTAGATGACTTAGGCCCGTATTACAGAACGTCACTGAATTACTTAAAACTAGATTCAAGCTATTTGATTGGTTGAAACTAGTTTTAAGTAATGCTTGAGTATTAAGTGACGTTCTATAATACGGGACTAAGATCTGATTTTTCCAACGCCAAATAATTTTATCCGAGGAATAATTTTGAATTTTTGACAGTTTTTTCCATATAAAATCTGTCAGACGTCAATGTTATTCCACGATTAAAAATTATCTGTCGATTGAAAAATCAACCCTTAGTTTCTATTCTATCTTTTGTTTTTTGAACTGTTGCCTCAAAGATCCAAGTTCAAAACCGTGTCCTTTTTTTCTGTTCTGTTTTGTCGAAGAATTTCTAGCTGAAGACATTCTAAAAATTAAAACATCTCGTAGGTTGACTGTTCGTGTCATAGACGCTATTATTATCTCTTTCAGACGGTAACCACTTGCGTGTGTCTACCTGGGGTGGTGGTAGGGTTGCCAGGGCGAGGGTGAGACTTTTGATAAGGAGTGACGTCGGGAAGATTAATGACCGTCTGCGTTCCCCCTCTTTTTTTGCTTTCTATCAGTCTGTCTTGTATTTCCTTTTGAGAATCAATACATATAATCGGTGAGTTGCTTGATTTGAACATTTGACAGTAGGTATATTGAAGATAGATTTTAAAATATAGATACTGAAGGCCACTACGACATCACATTAACATTATAAAGGCGAAAGTTTGTGTGTGTGTGTGTTTGTATGTTTATTACTTCTTCACGCTCAAACGGCTGTACCAATTTTGATGAAATTAGGCACACAGATAGTTTATAACCAGGATTAACACATAGAACACTTTTTATCCCGATATTCCTACGGGATCCAGACCTATGCGGGTGAAACCGCGGGGCGCAGCTAGTCTCAATATAAGCCTGAAAATTTATTTACCTGTACATGATCTGACCGTCACAATATGATCAAACCACGACATTAAAAGAGACTGACATCTGAATTTGTTTCGGTTTTTCTTCTCAGAGTAGTCGGATATGAAACGCCGACCTCATCTAGTTCTTAAAATATGATTAACATGTGAACGTGTTTATATACAAGTCTACTTACAGAAATAATCATCATTCAATCACTCATGATTCAAGCTGCTTGACTAAAAGAACTGGCCGAGTATGGAGCTGGGCATTAAAAAACCAAGTTCAAGATACACGAGCGCATGTTCCCATGTGACTGCGTAAACGTCTAATGAATAGTTCGCACTTCGCAGTAATTGTTACCCAGTCCGCAAAGTAAAGTCGTATTTCATTAGCATTCTAATGTTATAAGGACCAAGCTATTGAAGTCATTCCCATATCATTCTCTTCTACCGAGAGCATGTTCTGATAGGCAACAAAAGGTGCCATTATTGCGTATAAGTCATACCTAAGCTTCTTTAAAGGTATAATGCCCGTTTTCACTATCTCTAAGATCCACCTAAATGAACGCCAGTCAAATAATATTGGAATGTTGGATCGTTGTTGAGCCGAGAGTCGAAATTGAAAATCCAACAGTGCGTTTTTATTTCGGCATTAATTTTAGGTGTCATTGGTGTCAACCCAGTGTTAGTAAAAACGAGCAATAAAGTTCCACAGAATATTATTAGACTTTTGGAAAACACTCTTTCTATATTATTTATTATAATTTATCACATTTTCAATTGTTCTTAAAGTAAATAGTCCCTTATCACTCGAACGAATTTTTTATTTCCGCTATATCAAGCTTGTCAAAATACGCTTTTGCTCAGTAAAAGGAGGTCTGTATATTTGGTATGCAAAGCACCACGCTGTTTGGTAGGCTGTGAATCTTGACGTCATCTAATAGACCCGGATTTTGCAGACAATGTGGCTCCTCATAATGTAGAATGAAAGGTGGAAGAGAGTTAAGATAATATGAGTTTTATTTATCTTTTGGATTAAATTCGCTGTAAGTTTCTATACTTATTCCTTCAAAGCGTCTCAGTTTTCATACTTTAAGTTTTAGGTCCATCTACTTGTGCTCAATTTTGTCGATTGCAAATGCAGTTTGTGTACTCATTTGTAGAGGTGCGAGTAATAAAGTAATAAACTAAAGATAATTCCATAATATCACATGTTCGTAAAATCTCATGTTAACCTCACGTTTCGTTGTGAACATCGCCTATTACAGCATGTATAGCTTATAACCGCTGTTTTCCTGTTTATTTAACTAAATATACATGAACATATGCGTATACAGTGTGTCCGGACATGGACTAGCGATATTCTAAATACTTAAATATAAGCTATTTTAAAGTACAATTACACTATAGGCTTAGGTCCAATATACTTCCCCGCTATGTGGCAGCCATTTTGTTTTTTTTGTTGAAGTATGCTCTATGCGAGTACAAAAAAAATCATATATCTCAAAGTTTTAGTCATACTGAGATAAAAATAGGCTTATTCGAAAGGCAATAATATTGTCTACCGTCTGCACTACAAAGCAATATGTTCACAATTCCATAAATTTTGAAAAAAAATGTGAAAGTCGAAAAAAAAAACAAAAAATTATGCAATTCAACCAATAATTGTTAATTACTACAAAAACAACCCCGAGAGCTTTTTTATTTTTTATACTAGATCGACAGTTTTTGAGCTAAGCTACAATACAACATAAAATTCACAACTGTATGTCTAATACTTTAAGAGTTATTGTTGTATGAACATAGCGTATGCGCAAGCACAAAAGGCCTTTGTCGGAACCCTAAACAGGAAATCATTAAAAAAACATAACATTCATATTGAATTTTATTTAATGTTTTTTCCAATATTAAATGAAGATTAAAATATCTAAAGCAGTTGCTCAAAGTGGCCACCTCCAGCTTGTAGACACACTACGGCTCTCTGTGCCACCTGGGTTGATGAGCGCCTAATTAAATCCAAATCGGATCTAATTTCTTCGGCGGCTGCCATAATTTTTGCGACGAGTTCTTCCCTGGTATTTGGAACTGTAGCGTATACTTTTTGTTTCATATGACCCCACAAAAAATAATCCAAGGGTGTCAAATCGGGTGAGCGAGGCGGCCACGCTACTACACCACCACGACCGATCCACGGCTGTAGATTATTATTTAAATATTCTCTCACTGCTCGAGAAAAATGCGCGGGTGCACCATCGAGCTGTGCACTCGGTGTAGGCCTGTTAGGGTACCTTCGTCGATATTCTTGTACAGCCAAATTTGCACTTCCATTGCAAAAGCCATACACAAAGTGTATGTCAGCAATATGTTGCGATGAATATTGACGCTGTGCCATACTTTATCACACTTTTAAATACAAAACACTAACGCAGCACGTAAACAGCACGGACGGTAAGTGAAAGTAGCGATAGCGATCACAACGCAGGGCGAGGGACAACTAAACTAACCCAACTAATAATTTGTCCTTAAAACTGATTTTGTTTCAGGTAGTGGACTAATACGTTCTATCTCGCTTACTCACGGTAGTAACGAACAGTATTTCTCGCCTGCTCTCAGATGGAATACAGTGAATGCCATAAATGACACTCTGGCGGTTAACAAAGACGTTTTGTGCTTGCGCATACGCTATGTTCAAACAACAATAACTCTTAAAGTATTAAACATACAGTTGTGAATTTTATGTTGCATTGTAGCGTAGCTCAAAAACTGTCGATCTAGTATAAAAAATAAAAAAGTTCTCGGGGTTGTTTTTGTAGTAATTAACCATTATTGGTTGAATTGCATAATTTTTTGATTTTTTTTTCGACTTTCACATTTTTTTTCAAAAGTTATGGAATTGTGAACACATTGCTTTGTAATGCAGACGGTAGACAATATTATTGCCTTCCGAATAAGCCTATTTTTATCTCAGTATGACTAAAACTTTGAGATATATGATTTTTTTTGTACTCGCATAGAGCATATTTCAACAAAAAAAACAAAATGGCTGCCACATAGCGGGGAAGTGTATTGGACCCAAGCCTATAGTGTAATAGTACTTTAAAATAGCTTATATTTAAGTATTTAGAATATAGCTAGTCCATGTCCGGACACACTGTATATCTAACGCTTGCAGGCATTTGTTACGGCTTATCGAACATTCGCTTTACGTCATGCTTTGCTTCAGGCTTTGGTTCACTGTTTATGTATTTATTATGTTGGGTACTTACCTACCTACTTTTCTATCTCGAACTGCCCAAATGTTTGTAGTAGTACTAGTATTATAAAGGAGCTCCTCCAGGGAAGTATACCATACTTGATACTTACCAATTTCTGCCGCCAAGTGACGATGCTGCGTTTCGCTTTGAAGGATTTCGGTATCGAATGTACCGATGTAATTGCAGACAAATGAGATAGGTATTTCAGCTTTGTCTCTGGACTGAGAACGCATAAGCTAAACCTGTACTTCTGCTTTCCTAAAAAAACCTGATGAATTTGGGACATGAAGCTTTTCATGCAATATGTCTGCCAGTTGCATAAACTTGCACCTGCCGTGCGATTCTGTAACCATCTCACCGTGAAAACTTGGGTGAAGTGAGCTTGGAGTGAGCTGTCATTAGGGACTAACACTATTCACACTGCTCACTTCAAGCTCACTTCACTTATGATTTCTCGGTGAGATTTTTACAGAATCGACCGGCTGGTCTTTTCAAATCACCAATAATATCTATCAATATTATGGATTTGGTCCTTCTGGGTCTCTCAAAAAGGCGATAAAACTCCAACATCTTCATTTTTCTTTAGTTGTTTGTTTACTCTAGAGCCCATATGCTCGCAAAACAAAGGTATGTGGTCACTTTCACTAGCTTGGCATCCCGCTGGGAGGTCGACGGGTCGATGTTCATCAGTTTTTATCTCTTGTACATTTTTTTGTGTGTTATGAATTGTTTCTTTGTATGACTTGGTTACGTTGCTAGGTGAATGTTTTTTTTATTTGTTTGAATGATCGCTTTCGTAATGTATTTGCTGGGCTCGGCTGTCAATCTGTATTGTTTAGGTAGGTACCGTCATCATCATCATCCCCAGCCCAACCTCACCTGCTGCTTTCAGACTTCTCCTTGTTATCCCGAATCTCCACGCTCCTGTGACAGTCTTATGTATGTTCGACGTACGACTTACCTATTATTTAGGCAATATGCTAATACGTTTCTTAGTACATTTTGCTAGAAATGTTACTTTTTGCGCATAAGAATGTTTGCTACATTCCAAGACTATACTGCATGATTTTTTTTTCAGGCTCCAAATTTTTACAGGGTGTTCTACTAATGAATATGAACAACTTTCACTATGGGACTAACTCTGAAATCACTAAAACAAAAACAGCTGTTTAATACAAAAGTTCACACAACACCTTCTTGACCAAAATGTATAAAACAGCTGATTTTTTTTTTCGTGATCTCTGAGTTGGTTCCATAGTGAAAGTTATTCATATTCATTGGTGGAACAGCCTGTAAAAAATTGGAGCCGGTAAAAAAAAGCATGCTGTATACCATGCCTATACCATAATCAAAATATTGGAACGGAACTCTAAAAACTGACGTCCACAAGTGGGTGCGGTGGTCGAGATTCCAGACGACGCGAGAAGCAAGGTTAGCTGCTTAGACCTAACAAAAAACGGATATCTACATAATTCTAATCTTTATCTAATCGTTACATCGGGTGATAAAAACAGATTTTTTCTTGACTTATGTTAACCACCCGTCGTCACTCAGATTTATTATACAACGTGTAACGTTAAATGCGCAAAACCTCAGACACCCCAACTGATTTTTAATTCAACTGACCTATTTCATAGAGAAAATAAGTCATTAAAAAAAATGTAAAGGTTTTACGTGCCGTTTTAGTTATACTGGACTTTCTGATCGTTTCTTGCGTCTGCGACGACGCTTTATTGAGGGAGGAGTCGTCACCGGGCCGCTGCGCCGCGCTGACATTGGTTTGCTTGACCTATTAATAAATAGACACGGCAACGTTTTTAATGAAGATTTTTTGAAAAATATGACCTACATTAAAAAGTGGTTCAATTGATTCTGCTCGTTATTCTGATCAAACTATTTTCAGGTTTTGCGCATTTATCGTTACACCTTGTATAGAGTATTTACACGTTTATAGTGATTTTGGTCTTGAGGACCAATTACAAATACGGCAAGAGTTCCAAAACACTGACAAACATCATCATCTTTTGACTCTGAAACAGGTCATGAAGTTTCTTGCCCGTTCTTCTCCAAAGGATAGTATTTCGTAGATTCCGATGTAGGAACCTAGGCTTTGGAAAGGGCAACTTGTTATATGTTAGACTGTCGTAACGAGCACCCTGATTGCGAAACACACTATTAATGTAAATCTGAATCATTTTGAAGGATATTGCTAATCCATTACATTATATGTTCGAAAAATGTGTCTGCTGAACAACGTGAACTACGCAATGTATGTTGTTGAACTGTCAAAATAAAACCCATTGCTACCGATAGTGTGTTACGAAATTAGCCTGCAGCACTCTCTTTTTGGTAGGACCATGGGCTGTATGCTGCATGCCTATGTTCATTTGTTTCTAACAAATGAACATAGGCATGCAAAACACAGACAGTAACTTTTTTCAGTTTTTGACGCAGGTTCACAGGTAGGTACGTGTCTAAGTAAGGTAGGTCGATAAAGTACCTGTGCATGTGTGTCATTTACATGATAATAGTGTGTCAAGCATGTTCCGTGTCGCTTGCAAGCCAATGTTTTGATTCGTGTTTTATCGTCAAACATGACTTTTTTATGGCGCCAAGGTGTACGTTTTGTTTTGTTATTACGTTATTCATCATCTGCCTAGCCTTTTCCCAACTATGTTGGGGTCGGCTTCCAGTCTAACCGAATGCAGCTGAATACCAGTATTTTACATAGAGCGAATGTTTATCTGATCTCCACGACCCAGTTAATGGGTATTACGATTCCCTTTGATAAGAGTGGTAGTCAGTTTTTCTGGCCTTAGATTACTCGTAACGACTGTCAAAGATTTACAAATGACAGCCGGGACCAACGATTTAACGTGCTTTCCGAAGCATGGTGGGGTCTCGATATGTAATGGGTAGTCACCGGTCACCCACCCACGGGCCGACCACGGAAAGCGTACCTTAACTTTCGATTGACTGATGTATTGTTTTTATGGTAAAATTCTTAGTACTAAATATTTCTTTTTGTTTTCAAGTAAGTAAGCACTATTTGTTCGTTAGCTCGGACGTGGTAAGCGAAGCGTTTATAATTATTATAAATCGGTACTTACTGTCTTTCATTGTGAAAGGTTGTTTGGTTATTTAAAGAATATAAAATCAAATGCATTACCTATTGTATTTGCTTCAAAGTTTAATTTCAAAGTTTTCTAACAGAAACTGTATGTCCTAGAAACAAAAATTGACATGTGACGTCTACCAACCCACACTGGGCCCGCATGGTCGATTAGGCCCACTCCCTCTCACAGAGAGGAGGCCTGTGTCCCAGCAGTGGGAATATTACGGGCTGATTATGCTAACAGAAACTTTCTGATTATTAATGGCCTGCAGATTCTTTAATTTTTTTTTTTTTTTAGTAAATGGCAGTATAAATAAGAGTTAAGTATTAGTATTACGTAAGCCAGTAAACAACATGGCCTTTAATACAAATGCCTATTTAATCAGCCTCAGTAACTACTCATATCTGTCATCTCTGCAAATAAATTCCAGTCCCACCCGAATATTTGGCTTATTAGTTGATTTGCACGAATTTACTCGCCTGGAACGTGCGAATCGTCACTTTTAAATAATATTATTTTTTCTATAGCCACTCGCGCGAAGTTAATTTATTTGTGGGCGAGTCAACAACTGCAGAAATTTGTATTGGGCAACTAGGCAATTAGTTTTATGCAATTAGTTAAGGAAGTTAAGAAAAACGTACACGTTTTATAATATTTAACTCTTACCTATCACTTTTGTGCGCTAGTGCTTTTTTTATACGGGTTGTCCGAAAAGTCATGGATTACCCTTTACCTGCTGATGGGCCACATTGAGATCCACCAATAAAAAAAAAATGACCTACCAATAATTTTTTTTTTCACCAGGGTCGATCATAAATAAGGTAAAATTTTTTTTGGTGAAAATTTTAAGTTTCAACCTAAATTTTAGGTATTTAAAAGATGATATGTGTAACTTTCTTGTATTCAATCGATAGTAGGATGATTCAAGATGAAAAAAAAAAAAAAAAACTGTACTCGAAAAAGTTTTCATTCGTAGAAATGGCATGGAAAAAACTGATCAAAGGTAGAGATTTTCCAAGTTTCATTAAACATCAAAAAACTCGGAAACCATAAGACTTTTAGTATGGTCATTTTTTTTTATTTGTAGATCCCAATGTGGCCCATCAGCAGGTAAAAGGTAATCCATGACTTTCCGGACACCCAGTATATTTTATTGTACAAAATGTGCCAATTGCCTAACACATATTATTTCTGGAGTTATCTACTCCACAAAAAAAAAAAAAACTAATATTATTTAAAATTGACGATTCGCCCGTTTCGGCCGAGTGAATTCGTGCGAATCGAATAATAAGCCGAATATTTCGGTCGTAGCCTCTACGATTAATAACCGTAGCAAGTCGAACCGAGTCCTTCGCATATTTCTCACCGTATTATTTGCAATTAATTAGTATCGATTGTCTGATATTCTAAATACAGTTATTAGTGCAGTTTAGCCGCACCCACCCACCTACAACCCTGTATAAATGCATACGAAACATTGCCGAAAGAGGACGTTGCCTTGAAGAACGTTTGCAACTGATTATTCCTGACTTTAGGCCAATTAACTCCTATCTATTCTGAATGTAAACTAAACGTGTTGTTGTACATTTTGGCCGCGCCCACCCACCTACTTGCCCTGCGAATAAATGCATGAGGAATGATGTTAAAAGGGGATATATTAGCGTGAAGGAAACGGCTCCTTAATTAATTAAATTGTTACATGTGCTTAAAAGGGTAGGGCGGGTAATGTGGTACAGTAATTATCGGCAGAAGGGAAAATGTTTCAATAACATTTACAAGACACAGTTTCGAGATTTTTTTTTTAAGTTTTTTTTCCTTTGTTTTACATTTTCAAGATACTTTTATAACGGTATTTTAAAGATAGAAAATTCTTTTGACTTTTTGATATTTAAAGTATTAAGTACCTAACTAATCACTACATATTATAAAACAAAGTCGCTTCCCGCTGTCTGTCCCTATGTATGCTTAGATCTTTAAAACTACGCAACGGATTTTGATGCGGTTTTTTTTAATAGATAGAGTAATTCAAGAGGAAGGTTTATATGTATTATACATGCATAATATAGCAGAGAAACACTGATCATTTTAGGGGTTTCTAATGTGATGTCGTAAATAAACACATTTTATTGCGCTTACATTGCAAACGCTGGCTTAACCCTACGAGATAGATCAAAATAATGTACTACAGTATTGTACACCTTAAAAAGGTTTACAAAAAAGTCCGCGATGGCATATGTCTATCTCTTAGGGATAACCTACAATAACAATTTTTTATCCTATACTTTTTAAGAGAAATAATGGCTCTAAAATTATCAGTGTTTCTCTACTATATTATGCATGTATTATATGCATATAAACCTTCCTCTTGAATCACTCTATCTATTGAAAAAAAACCGCATCAAAATCCGTTGCTTATTTTTAAAGTTCTAAGCATACATAGAGACAGACAGACAGCGGGAAGCGACTTTGTTGTATACTATGTAGTGATAGTGATCAGCATTGCACCCGTGCGAAGCCGGGGCGGGTCGCTAGTAAGAAATAGATGGAAAACAATGCATCAGTGAATTGTAATAGTACATTATGATATAAGTGCGGTAAGTTGAAAATTACAGCTGAGGCGATATTGCTAGCCCGAGCCGTAGGTGAGGGCTATAAGAAAGCAGAGGCTGTAATTATCAAACCGCACGTATGTCATACGACGTTTTATAACACATTTGTGAGGAAAAAATAAAACTCGGACTTTCTTGAACGAATAAATCGTTAATTACTTGTTAAAACAGTTATTAAAATTCACACGCGTGCACCAGCGTCAAAAAACAGCCAGTATTACTAATAAAGTAAATTAATACTTTTGTGTTTTTGTTACAGATAAATGGTTGTAATTAATTGTAAAAATTAATTAAATTAAAGAATTAAATCTTTATTTATTATATTTTATCTCCCAAAGTTAATCTTATTCATAAAATGTTGACCACTTTCCTGACATAAAAACTCTTTGCTAAGATTTTAAAAAGTACCGTTCGTTTTAGACGGAGCATCTTGATAAACCGTGCGCTTTACATTACAATTACGCACAAGTACGTAATGAGATACATTACGATATTGAAATTGGTGCAGTAAGAGACCTTTTACGAGCAAATGTGTTATAATAGTACATTATGATATAAGTGCGGTAAGTTGAAAATTACAGCTGAGGCGATATTGCTAGCCCGAGCCGTAGGTGAGGGCTATAAGAAAGCAGAGGCTGTAATTATCAAACCGCACGTATGTCATACGACGTTTTATAACACATTTGTGAGGAAATAAATAAAACTCGGACTTTCTTAAACGAATAAATCTTTAATTACTTGTTAAAACAGTTATTAAAATTCGAACAATTTGTAAAATTAATTATTACGTTGCCAGCGATGCGCGCGCATCAGCGTCTTTTGTTTATGGTAAAGGCACAATACAGCCAGTATTACTAATAAAGTAAATTAATACTTTTGTGTTTTTGTTACAGATAAATGGTTGTAATTAATTGTCAAAATTAATTAAATTAAAGAATTAAATGTTTATTTATTATATTTTATCTCCCAAAGTTAATTTTATTCATAAAATTTTGACCACTTTTCTGACATAAAAACTCTTTGCTAAGATTTATAAAAGTACCGTTCGTTTTAGACGGAGCATCTTGATAAACCGTGCGCTTTACATTACAATTACGCACAAGTACGTAATGAGATACATTACGATATTGAAATTGGTGCAGTAAGAGACCTTTTACGAGCAAATGTGTTATAAAAAAATATTTATGATTAAAACATAGTTTTCATTGATTTCATAAAGCTTTAAAAATTATACAAGAATAATACGTCAAACACGCTATTAGAAACAACAGTTTTACTCAATTGCAAAAGCGCACTAAAATATTTAGCACCAATTAGCATTCAACGCTCACTGTTAGGTTTTGTTATTTAAGTTATCCCTACACAGTTTTGGCTGACAATTTAGTGTAATAAAACATTAATATTTTCCGATTTGAGGCCAAATTGTGTGGTTTATTATACCCTTTATTTAATACTTGGTTCAGCTCAAGCAGAGTTTACCAATTAGGTGCCATAGAAGAAGAATGTATCAGAAGCGAAGCTACCGTTCGGAAATCGAGCTATATTAGCCCAGATTCCTACCAGCGCTTTTTACCGTGACGTTTTTTTATTGCGCACTGGATTTCCAACGCTCGGTTATGCGCTGAGAGTTGAAATTCCAACAGGACGCTTTTTTATCGCGCTAAGTATGCGCTCTGTTGGATTCACAACGCCGAGAGTTGAAAATCCAGGGCGCGGTGACATAAACGCCCGTGCGAAAGAGACTCATAGCCTTCTTATTTCGGGCTCCGGGGCGTTACGTTCAATACACTCAAGGTTGATTCCGATTTCTTGCGACACGGTACACTCTCTGTGCTTGATCATAGAAAATTGTTAATTTGGCACCCTAAATGCGCAACACACTTCAATCACAATCTGAATTATATTGAACTAGCGACCCGCCCCGGCTTCGCACGGGTGCAATGCTGATCACTACATAGTATAAAACAAAGTCGCTTCCCGCTGTCTGTCTGTCTCTATGTATGCTTAGATCTTGAAAACTACGCTACGGATTTTGATGCGGTTTTTTTTTATAGATAAGAGTGATTCAAGAGGAAGGTTTATATGTATAATACATGCATAATATAGTAGAGAAACACTTATCATTTTAGAGCCATTATTTCTCGTAAAAAGTATAGCATAAAAAATCGCTATTGTGTGTTATCGCTAAGAGATAGACATATACCATTGTAGATTTTTTTGTAGACTTTTTTAAGGTGTACAATACTGTAGTACAGACGCCAGCACACCAAGCTACCCAAAACTGTCAACATTTCCCAATCAACTTTGAACCTTATGCTTTAGTGATAAAGTTGAAAATCCGTTGGGTAGTTTCAAGCGCCATCGGCTGACTCCCCGGTCGGTAACGCCCGCATTTTAAATCTGTAATATCTTCGAAAATATTCATTTAAATTACATGCTGTAAGGGGCCATAATGATCTATATGAAATGCACAATGTTTTTAAGGTACTTAATTGGATAAGGATTAATGCTGTATTGCCTAAAATTGCTTCTTAAATAAGCCATTATTTCTCGTAAAAAGTTAATGATAAAAATTGGTTATTGTGGGTTATCCCTAAGAGATAGACATATACCATCGCGGACTTTTTTGTAGAACTTTTTAAGGTGTACAATACTGTAGTACATTATTTTGATCTATCTCGAATGGTTCAGCCAGCGTTTACAATGTAAGCGCAAAAAAATGTGTTTATTTACGACATCACATTAGAAACCTCTAAAATTATCAGTGTTTCTCTACTATATTATGAATGTATTATACATATAAACCTTTCTCTTGAATCACTCTATCTATTAAAAGAAACCGCATCAAAATCCGTTGCGGTGTTTTAAAGAACTAAGCATATATAGGGACAGACAGACAGGGAAGCGACTTTGTTTTATACTATGTAGTGATGATAATCTTAAAAATCTTAATCCATTGCTTCATATGTTCAAAAAATTGGTCTGATCAACAACGTAAATAACGCAGTGAATGTAGTTCAACTGTCAAAATGAAAGCCACTGGTAGGTACTGTAAGACCATTTTTACACACACGATTTTCTTGCCGTGAAAAACTACAGTTTATTCGCCGTGTGTAGGCACGGTCGACAGTGTTGCATGGATCACTATGGAAGTTTGTTGACAGACACGTTTTTTCTACGGCGCGGCTTATACGCCGTACCGTAATGACACCGTGCCGTGTACCAAGGGCCCAAGTGTGTTACGCAACTACCCCGCTGTTTTGGCGTGGGCGAGTGTGGATATTATTTTGGCAGCATCAGCACATGCACTAAGGAAAGTACTATCAGGAAAATGTATTGTTTAGCAGATTAACACAATTCGTTTTGACGTTTCAAGCATTTATGCTGATAGTCCATTAGCGAAACAATCCGTTTCCCTGACTGTACTTAAGTTGCGCTTCTGTACGGATTTCTTATTCTATGCAATTACCCAGGCGCCCCAAACTCAGTGAATTCTTAGTCGGATTTTACCGCTCACTATTATGATTAATAAATACGAGTATGTGCATTGCTGGTCTTATATTGAACTATCTAAGTGATTGCAAGCGATTCGTTTGTTTATTTATGACAAATAATTATGAGAAGGGAGATCGATAGGTCTAGCAGCGTTTTGGAGTTGTAAACGATGAATTAGCCAGTAATTTGTCAAATCGATTGCTGGGTAGCTTAGTTATAAAAGCCGCACGGGTCGATCGATCTGGTTAAGCTACGCTTGCCGCGGTTGGTCCGTGGATGGGTGACCATCCTTACATACCAAGATCCCTCCGTGCCTCGGAAAGCACGTTAACCCATTGGTCCCGGCTGTCATTCGTGGATCTTCGGCAGTTGGTACGGGATGTCAGAAGTCCGAAAATCTGATAACAGTCTTACCAAGGGGTGTCTTGTTACCCAATTACTGGGTTGTGGAGGTCAGATAGGCAGTTGCTCCGTGTAAAATACTGGTATTCAGCTGCATCTGGTTACACTGGAAGACGACCCCAACATAGTTGGGAAAACTCTAAACTGGAAATGCCTATGGCATTAAGTCCGCCTCTGTACATTTATGTGCTTGAAGTATTAAATAAATAAATAATAATATTTGCTGGGCATCGTTTTGTTATATTGACAAAATCTATGTAACTATATCTAATCAGTTGTGATGCTATGAGCATCTAATGAGTAGGAATGAGAAAAATTTCGTGAGGAAAGTTTTGAGTACGAATGTGGATGTGGAGACCAAAGAAACAATGGGTGGACTGTGTGAAAGATGATATGGCTGGAAAGGGGATAACTACCGAAATGAAGACTAATAGAGAAGTCCAATCTGCCTAGCCTTTTCCCAACTATGCTGGGATCGGCTACCGGTCTAACAGGATGCAGTTAAATACCTTCACAACACAACTCAGTAACTGGGTAATACGATACCCCTTGGTAAGACTGGTTGTCAGACTTTCGGGCTTCTGACCACCCGTAACGACTGTCGAAGATCGACAAATAGAGAAGTATGGAGGAACAATACATGTTGCGCTGACCACAGATACATTGTAATAATGGCAAGAGAATGATTTATCTATGTAACTAATATAATATCCAAATTGAAATATAATGCAGATGAATATCTAGTCAGGTGCTAAGGTCCGCGTTATTACATATAACCTTCTCGATGTTTGTTTAAGGGCTGATTTTACCAAAGTCGGATATCTTTTTTCCGTGGAGTTAAATTGACGTCTGACAGTTCTAGTATGGAAAATCTGTCAAAAATTGAATAATAATAATATAAATAATATTTACTCTCAGTATGAGACTTATTCTATGTATAAAAGTTTGGAGGAAGGCGCCCTAAGACAGAAAAACCAATTATGATGCTGTCATAATTGACAATTGAGTGATGGAGAATGTAAGCGAAAAAAAAAAAGAAAATGGCAACCCAATGTCCCCTTTTTATTATAAATGACTGCGATTAAGCTAATTTACATAAAAAATCATTAAAGAGCATCTTAATCGAAGCAATTAATAAGTTATGTCATTGGTGTCATGAAAGACGAATGTTTGTTTACTTTCCGCAGCCTTAGGCTGTTTGTGCTTGAAACTTAAATCTCGGAGAAAATGCACAAGGAACTGGCTTGAGAGGAAACAGGCCTCCGTGACGTAATACGAATAAATCGTGTTTGAAATTAGAATTGCAAAACGAATTCCTTTGCCCTTCTGTGAAAGTTTTTGGCGCCAATTTCTTGATAAACTATAATTATTTCATTTCGGAGTTGCGTCATTTTTAAGTTTTAACCGTTTGCATCGATTTCCGCATAGTTTAAATTAGTTTTGTCATTAGAATAGAATAAAATTGTCATCCATTTTATGTCATGTCATTCATCTTGTTATATTAGTGCATACGTCATGTGTTTGATAATCATACATTTTGTTTGATTGGGGTTAATTGTCTTGTTAAATTAATGGATCTGTTCGTTTGCATTCCCGCCAAAATGGTTTTTTGTCGACTAGTTTTGTGATTGATGCCTTGTTTGCATAATTGATAAATCTGGTTTATGATAGGTATATAAGCATGAAATAATTATTCTATGACATAACATAAGTGATTAAAACTTTGGTGTCGTATGAAATGACTACACGCAACTTTAATTACGTAGTGTGTCAATCTGCTGAACAATACCTACATTTCTCTGACTGTACATTCTCTAATGACGCTTCGCCTGTACTTTAAGTTGCATAATACGTATATCATAATCAGCCTATAGATAATGTTCCCACTGCTGGGACGCAGGCCTCTGTGAGAGGGAGTGGGCTCTACCACGCGGGCCCAGTGCGGGTTGGCAGATATCACGTCTTCAAAATGTTGGTTCTAGGACATGCCGGTTCCCTCCCGATGTTTTCCTTCACCGCTTTGAGAGCAGTGGCGAAGAAAAGTAAAGCGCCTGCCTGGGTTCGGACCCACGACCAACAACACGTAAGCGGTCGTTCACACGGTGCTGTCCTGTACGATATTTTACGATAAAAATTTGAGATCACACGTCAACATACTACTGTTCACACAGTCAAAAACAAATGCAGTGTGAAACTACCATGTGATCCCAAAATTATACAGCAACATATCGTACTGAATGACGCCGTGTGAACGTGGCCTAAGTCGTGGCCGTTGCTACTGGGCCACCTCTCTCTCGATGAAGACACGTTGATATCCCGTCTCTTGCAGGATAGTGAAGTTCAGCAGGCCGCTGCGTTTAGCAAAACGAAGCAGCAGCAGTTAGTAGCTGGACTCTAAGCTAGCTATTAACTGTCCGTTACCACTGGGGCACCATTGCTCTCACTTTAAGTAGGTATATAGTTAAATATGTAGGTACAGATGAACATGAGACTGCACTTAACCCAGTCACCGAGTACAAAGCTTCCGTACCAAAACAATGTTATAACTGTCTCATTGAGAGGGAAATGCGAAATGTTAATAGTGGTCGAAAGTTGAGCAAAGTGCAAGAATGTCACGCGTTTTAAGGAAAGGTCGCTGAAAACGTGAGGTTAACGTATTTTCTGTTTTTAATATGATAGTTTTGAGGTTAATGTTTGGAGGGTTCTTCGATGTTGCTACCTTTTTAGGGTTACGTGCCCAAAGCTTGCCAATGGGATCATATTTCTAAGTCTCTGCTGTCCGTCTGCCTGTCACAGGTTCAAAAGATGTATCTTAGGTAGACAAAAAAAACAGTGTTGAGTCGACATTTTCACATCGTGTGTACTACTATGACCGCTATAACAACAAATAATAAAAATAAAGTGGAAAATTTAAGGGGGTCGGATACAAAAACGTGTTTTTGGAAAATATTGTTGAATATCGTAAGGTGGTATGGAACGGTCTGATTCCGATTCGCACTTGGCCGCTTTTTAAGTACCTATGCGAAGATTGAAAGCCGTTTCAAGTATAACACAGCATCTTTGGTTCTAGGACATTCCTCACGATGTTTTCCTTCATCGTTTTGAGAGAGGTGATGAAATTGAAGAAAAGTGACTGCTTGGGTTCGGACACACGATGAAACGACCTACAACACAAAAGTCGTGGCCGATACCACTGCCGCCACTGGTCGTGGTAAACCATTCCCTTAAGCTGTCATTCGTAGATCTTTCGCAGTCGTTACGGATAGTCAGAAGCCTAGTCTGACAACCAGTCTTACCAAGGAGTATCGTGTTAACCAGTAACTGGACTGTGAAGGACAGATAGGCTGTCACTCCATGTAAAGTACTGATATTCAGCTGCATCCAGTTAGACTGGAACCCGACTACAAAATAGTTAGGAAAAAGCTAGGCAGATTGATTTATATTAACTTACCTAATCGTTCTTTACCCGTAGGTTAGGTAAAGTATCGGTGTTGGGCATTGCTGATGGGTTAAATCATCAGAAACCTTGACTTAAAATAGATCATCGCAGTTATTAATAACGGTTAATTAATAAACATTGTATTTGCTCCTACATACTCAATGTACAATTTTCCTCACAGGAAAAAGAAACCTTGCATGACAATTATAAACATATCCGTGTTGGAAACGGAATCATAGTGCACTGAACACGACAGCCTTGATCACACGAAAGGTAAAAAGAAAATTGTGTTAGAAAATGTTTTATTAACCCAGGTACGCACGGGCGATTTTTTTGTCGCACTGGATTTTGAACTCTCGGTATTTAACCGAGCTTTGAGAATCGAACAGAGAGCATCCCAGCGCATGAAAAAAACACTGTTGGATTTTCAACTCTCGGTGCTAAGCAATGTGTTGAAAATCCAGTGTGCGAAAAAAATCGCCCGTGTGCACGGGCTTAAGTGGATTGCAGACTCCAGTGTGCATTGGAAAAAAGCATTTGAACTCGACTTTTATTTGAACAAATGCCTTAACTAGCTAGAACGAAGATATTCAGTTTGAACCATCCTATCAAATAAAACTGCTATAAGTGAATATTTTGATTTCAATCCGTATGAGGGAAGGTATTCATTTTGTCTTTCGACTCCTGTCAGGTTAACAGAGCAAAAATCAGTAAATAAAGACCACACGTGTTTAGTCGTCTACATTTGTGACCTCTAGTGGTGATGTAACTCGACGATATTATCGTAGACGTCCACGGTATCACGATAAATGTGTAAAAGCCATTAAATCAGTATACGAAGTAAAACGTATGGAAATATACAGGGTGACAACGACATCGACGCGCAAACTGTTACCTTGGATTGTAAATGAGTTTTGACCTCCCATGCGATGAAATTTTTTGTCGGTTATTAAAAAAAAACAGCTGTTTTAAACAAAAATGCAATACCTCTGCGGTCAAAATGTGGGGCTCCAGAATAATGTACAGACGCCAGCACATCAAGCTACAACAATCTGTCAGATTTCTTTAATAGATTTTCAACTTTATCGCTAAAGCATAAGGTTCAAAGTTGATTGGAAAAATCTGACAGTTTCGGGTAGCTTGATGTGCTGGCGTCTGTACCTACTGAATCAATGGTAACCTTCGATCAACAATAGCACTATATGGATTAGGAACGAAAACAGATCGCTCAAGTAGCCGAAATTGCATATAACTTGATTATAAGCCTTAACACTCAAACATAGAGTCTATTATCGTTTACATTATATTTACTACTTTGATTGAAAAGTAAACGTATTTTTACAATAAGAACAGAAATATTTATGGTAAAATAAAACATAATTTGTAAGCAATAAGGTTGAAAAAACAATGTTGCAAAATAAGACCACAACATTATCTGTGGTCCTATTTTTCCGGCCGTTTGTGATGCGCTCATCGGAAATCGAGTACGGTAGTTGAAGATGGTAACAGTAAGCGCGCCGATGTTCCTGCCACCCTGTATAAAGAAGCTTTTAAATTTCCGTTCACGATAATGTTATAACGTGCACGTTTTTAAATAAATTTTACGGATGTATAGGAACGTGGACGTCCACGATAATATATTCAAGTTAGAAATTATAAAAAAAGCACAGTAAATGACCACACCAACCCTGTTCCTAACTGTCTTATCCTTTCTACTCGGACTATAGATGCACTAGTAAGACGTACGAGTAGCATGAAAAATAAATCTCTTCTCTATAGCCTCACTAGAAACCAATGACATAATTAGAGCTTTACCGGTCTCCTGCGGCAATTTTTTATCACTCGACCGGTTTAACATGTTCACTTTGTATATCTAGCGGATACATCTGCTGAATACGATTCACTTTCATTTGGTTCAACTCTTGATACGCATCAGTTACTCACGTGTGTAAATACTACCTTCACATACGCTGAATCAGTTGGAACTTGAATGTAAATAATTTGTTTTGGTATTTTTTCCGGTGCTTAGGACCAATTTTTTATTATGTCACCTCCTTTTTCAGTAAAGCTTTGGTTTCCTAAAAAAAGCGGTGAACTGTCACTCAATAACGGCTGTCCAAATACAGAGCATTTTTTGACACCTTAATGTCAAATACTGGTGAAAATGACAGATTTTCATGAAGGCTGTTATAATATGGTACTTTCCTAGGAAACCAAACCTTCAATCAATCAACTCCGCCTATCGCCGTCCACTGCTGGACTTAGGCCTCTCCGAGGCTGCGCCACAACACCCTGGCAGCCTTCCGCATCCGATTTGTCCCACTTTCATAAGGTCGTTGGTCCATCTGACCAAATAAACTATGCTATTTGAGTATGGGATTGCTGACCTATTTTGTATTTAGTAAGGATACTTATTTGAACAGCCGCACAAGTCGATCGATCAGGTGAAGCCACGCTTGCCACGGTTGGTCTGTGGATGGGTGACCATCTTTACATACCGAGACGCCTCCGTGCCTCGGAAAGCACGTTAAGCCGTTGGTCCCGGCTGTCATTCGTAGATCTTTGACAGTCGTTACGGGTCGTCAGAAGCCCGAAAGTCTGACAACCAGTCTTACCTAGGGGTATCGTATTACCCAATATCTGGGTTGTGGAGGTCAGATAGGCAGTCGCTCCATGTAAAATACTGATATTCAGCTGCATCCGGTTAGACTGGAAGCCGACCCCAACATAGTTGGGAAAAGGCGAGGCAGATGATGATGACGTATTTAGCAAGGATAAATCTTAGGGTTAAGTTCACACGAGACTTAATCCCAGTCGAATTAGCGCAGAGAAATGCGGATCACACATTTAGTCTGAAGTTGAATGCCAATTGTATGTGACTAGCATTTTTGACGATCAATTGACTGCATTCGTGTGAACTGAACGTTACGTAAAATATGAACAAGTGGCAGACATCTCTGCAAAATATAAAAATAACAGAATTTGTATTTCGTATAGCCCGATTCAATCTTTCTGGCGGCTCGGAACATGAGCCGAGTCGTTGCGCAGTAACAAATTCACGTATCAGAGGGGGTGAGGGGTGACGTACTGCGCAGTGAGTAGCGCACTTCAGGGCCGCCATAACGTTTGAATCGGGCTGTAGAAGAGTGAAGTGTTATAATTTCTAATAAGCATAACACGTCATTTCTATTCAAGCTTAGAAACCAATCTAGTTTGGATTTCTAGAATTCCATAAACCGAGAGAGATTTTGCGATTGCGACATAATAAATGTATTCCATAGAAAGGTAGATGCAACAGTTTTTATAATATTTAAACAAACGTTTTCGAAAACTATCTTGTCATTTAAAAAAAACGGTCAAGAGCGAGTCAGACTCACGCATCGAGTGTTCCGTAAAATTATTATTTTCATTTTTTTTTCTGAAAAAGTATGCTGTTTAGAGACATCGTTTTATTTTTCCTGTAATCTTTACATAAATTTCTATCACATAGAATAATTTCAGATTTTTCTCTATGCAGACTTCGGAGATAAGAGGAGGAATGGTATTTTTTTTACATTTTTCATCAAAAGTCGAAAACTATGCGGCTTAAAAAAAAAGAAAAATGTTTGAGAATGTGCAAACAGCACCCTTTCATATGATACCCCACATGCCCTAGCAGCCCCACTTCGAATTTTTAAGACATGACACCCCTTTCAGTTCATGTTGCAAGTAATAAATATATTTTTATTTCTTTCTTATTTACTAAATAGTTAGGCAAACGTCATCTAAAACTATTCCAAATTTCAAGTTGATAGCATTAGTAGTTCTTGAGATATTCATCTGTGACAGACGGACAGACTGAGTCGCACCATAAGGGTTCCTTTTTACCGCTTCGGTACGGAACCCTAACAATATCTTTAAATGTTGACAACTTGACATAATAAAAAATAGCTGACACAAAATTTTGACAGCTTATTTAGCGTTAGTTAATTTGTACTAATTAATTTTCAATTATTTATAAAAAAAAAACTGGGCGCTTATCGATCGTTAATTAACATAATAAATAGTTGATACAGCACAGAGCCAACCTTGAAACTAGAAATGGGCCAATCGATCACTTATCTGATCTAGACGTTTTATCAATTTCCTTGTATTCGATACATTTTTCTGGACGTTTATTTTCGTTGCCACAGCAGCATAATATTCATCATCATCTTTCGGCCCCTGTCCCATGTTACTTTGGGTCAGCGCAACACGTTTTCTTCTTCCATTTTCCACTGTCAACTGTCACGCTATCATTTACTCCTTTCTCTTTCATCTCATGGCCTTCCTCTCCCTCTCTATCCATCAACATTTATATTTATCACTATATTCTTCCTACACATAGAAAATGCGAAGTTCAACGAATATAGCCGACGACGGAGCGTCGATAAAGTTATTAATTAATATTAATCATTTCCTTACAACAACCAGAAGGGTAATTGCGTAACACATTATCAGTAGCAATTGGTTTCATTTTGACAGTTCAACAACATTCGCAATTAGGGTGCTGCAGTGTTAAAGTGTCTGTAGAGCATCTAACACAGAATCGACATTACCGTGATGGTATTGAATAATCAGATACTGGTTTTACCGACTCATTTGTGTGAAGAGTAGTTGAATACTGTCAACTCATCATCATTTTATTGCCTTTATCCCAAATTGTTTAGTGTCGGCGCGACATATCTTTTTCGTCCATACTTCTCTATTAGTCGTCATCTCGGTAGGCGCCCTTTCTAGGCGTATCATGTTTCACACAGTCCATCTATTTTTAGGGTTCCGTACCCAAAGGGCAAAAAGGAACCCTATTACTCCCGCTCCGCTGTCCGTCCGTCCGCCCGTCTGTCACCAGGCTGTATCTCATGAACCGTGATAGTTAGACAGTTGAAATTTTCACAGATGATGTATTTCTGTTGCCGCTATAACAACAAACACTAAAAAACAGAATAAAATAAATATGGAATACGGAGCCCTTCGTGCGCGAATCTGACTCGCGCTTGGCCGGTTTTAATTATTGTTTACGGTTAATACTGCAAACCCATGGGTGTATCGATCATAATTCAAATCTTCTTCAAACTGCCGCTGAGCGAGCACAGAAAACAGTCGAATCATGAAAATAATTGCTTCCGTAAACAACAACGCCATTTACCTTTTGAAACAAGCTTTATGAAGAACTAAGGTCTATCTTTTCCTCTATCTTCCCACTTCTCTGCGCCAAGATATTCTGTCTTGGGTTCTGCCACTTGGGCAATTGCAATTCTTTTTGCACTATCCACGTTTGAATATTCTTTTTATTTACTTTTCTTATTATTGCACACCTTGGAGTGTTGTAGAGATACGTTTTTGATTTTGACCAACTGTATTTGTTAAATGATAAATAAATGATAAATGATTTATTTTCTGTAAGTAGGTTTGTACAAACACTTTTACATGTCAATCATATTTTTTTAAGCTAGATGAGGTCGGCGTTTCCTATCTGACTACTCTGAGAAGAAAGGCCGAAACAAACTCAGAGGTCACTGTCTCTTTTAAAGTCCAGACACCACTGCAAACCACTGCAACAGCATCATCTGCCTAGCCTTTTCCCAAATATGTTGAGATTGACTTTCAGTCTAACTGAATGCATCTGAATACCAGTATTTTATATAGAGCGACTGCATATCAGACTTCCACAATCTAGTTACTGTAACATGATACCCCTTGGTAACACTGGTTATTAGACTTTCGGGATTCTGACTACCCGTAACGTCTGTCAAAGATGTACAAATGACAGCGGGGACCAACGTTTTTTTTTTTAACGTCTCGGTGGTGTAATGTATGGTTACCCATCCACGGACCGACCTTGGCAAGCGTAGCTTAACCTTGAAGATCGACCCGTGCGTTATAACAGCCGCACGAGTCCAATAATAGTCACGACCCCCTTACCACCTACAAAAACTATAAACAATATTATATTCTAACTTTTGTACTTATCCGCAAATCTTTATGTCTTCAAAGTACTTGTCACATCTGCAATATATTCCATAATCTTCATCCATTATAATGTCACTTACATTCTTATCTATATTTATCACAACGCAGAATCTCGTTACATTCTCTACCTCGTTACATTGACCACTCTATTATATGTAGATAGTATTCACATCCAAACCAGTAGGAAATGGTCTCCTGTCGAAGTATCTTTCATACAATAGCTTATTAATTATGGATTTTACTCCTACTCATATGTGAGGGTGGCAAAGCTGTGAATGTTTATAAACAAAACGATTCATCATGTTCATTGTCATGCCCTTTTGCCTTGGATATTCATTCTCGTTCAAGAACATAATTGTAATGGTTTGGCATCCAATACTACTCGTATTATGAAGCTGAATAAATGAGTTAGCCCTTAAGTCCGACTGCAGTAAGCAAGTTACATGTACTTATGCAATTGCTAATTACTTAACCAAATATAGATTGACTCACTGGTGTTTAGTAACTTAACAAGAGATGAGTCGGTCTGTGCAGTAACTTATTGAGGACAGCGTAACTTGAGTGGTCAGATTCATGACGTAGGGAAAAACTGACCAAACTTTTATGGGCTTTTTTGTATGATGAGACGATAAGGACAGGAAGACGATGAGTAGTTTTATCATCTTTTTCAAAGTTTAGGTTCGTTATCCGCCTGTATTTGCTACCAATGTAAAAGAAATGAATCTATGCATAAATTAAGTTCAATTTGCCAGCATAGCAATCGACATAAATTAAACTCCAACAAATAGATAAAATATTATGTTATGTTATATGGCACCAGTCAAATGTTCAATTACAATAATTATACACATGCCTGACGTGTAATTCGCACGAAATTAATCAGCTCGACACGTGCTCATTAAATAGATTACATTTTACGAGCCCGTGATGTCACTGTCATTACTTGAAGACGTAATTGTGATCGGAATAGGCGAGGGTTATTGTTTGCTTTGAGGTTTATGGTTGAGAAAGTACTGAGTATTCAGAACTTCTCATGAGGTTAAATTGGTAAAGATGAATAGCTTAACCTAATATGTTGTGGTAATATGGGTAATGTTACCCAGTCACTAGGTTGTGGAGGTCTGATAGACAGTCAGTCCATATAAAATACTGGTATTCAGCTGCATACGGTTAGACTGGAAGCTGATCCCAACGTAGTTGAGCTAGGCAGATGATGATACACATCAGCGCGTAGTGTTCTACGCGTGCCCCTCTTAGAAGTCGAGGGGGGAGTCAAACACCTCACTCCCCCCCTGACCCGAGGAGGCCCGCATTGGCGGGCCGGCACCAGTCGGGGATTGCGGAAGGATCGTACGTTCCCGCGACCCCCGGCGTAGGTGTGAGATGGAACACCGGGGTAGTTTTTAGTCAGTAAGAGTCCGACAGACCCCTCCGCCCGGGCTCCTAGGGCCGAGGACATCCATGAGGATTTTCCACCCTGGAACAAAAAAAAAAAGGCAGATGATGAATATGAGTGAATGGAGATGGATGACGATAAAACGCGTGATAGGCCTTCCCCGAATAAATTGGAATAATGGCAGGAGGAAGAAACGTTTACCTACACTGTACGAGAATGGTTTGAAACCATTCAATTGAATTTAAGGGTGAAAACGCCGCGTAACGTTTCTAAAAACCTTATGGAAATATTTCGCGCAAATTGTCCAAAAGTTACCGTTTGGGTGAATATTTATGCGCATATTATTTGGTTGTTTTCGCTTTACTTGCAAGAAAAGCAGACAATGATGTGGGGTATAAAATAGATCAGTTATGGAAGCAAACTTGAGGTAAACAAGAGGAAAGTGAAAATAGGATTTCTAATTCCGCATCAGCCGAACTCCATTTACCAACAGGTAAAACGTAGAGTGTATAAAATATGTAGAAGAGTGATATGAAATCACTCTTCTACATATATTGAAAACGCCACAATAACCATTATTTTAATTCTTCTATTAAAATAATGATGGCATCAGGACAGAAAATGATGATGATTTGAAGAGTGTTCAATATATGCATCTAGAAGAGTGATTTCATATCACTCTTCTACGTATATTGAACACTGTAGGTACGTTTCTGCGTGCTTTACATTGTAGTACGATCAAGCCTTCATGGTTATCCTGACACCTATAATGCGTCTCATGGCGAAACCGGTACTTTACGCGGTATAATGGCTTTATTTGGACAAATTATTAATATTATGCTATTCTAAGTCGTAAACTTCATAATATAAACATCAGGAGCTATCTCCATTATGCAGCTTTCTCTTTTTATTTTTAGAAAATACGTTACCATCTCATTACTTTATTGTCTACCATTTCTAATGATTCCATCTTGTATCAGGATTCATTAATATGAGTTCTTCTTAATATGAGTTTTTAGGCTTCCGTAGTCAACAAGGAACCCTTATAGTTTCGCCATGTCCGTCTATATGTCCGTCCGTCCGTCCGCCCGTCCGCCCGTCCGTTCGTCCGTCCGTCCGTCCGTCCATCTTCAGCTTAGCTCAGAGACTCTTAGCACTAGAAAGCTGTAATTTGGCATGGATATACATATTAATCACGCCGGCAAAGTGGTAAAATAAAATCTTGCAAAAAAATTTTTAGGGTACCTCCAGTACAACTAAAGTGGGGATGTTATTTTTTCTTGTCTACCCCATGGTGTGGGGTATCGTTGGATAGATCTTTCGATTCAGGGATCCGTTTGTGAAATATTAAGCTTTAAAGTGCACATTTGTGTTAGAGTCAAGTGTCCAAAAACAAACATTTAGCTGGCAGCCCCAAGCCAGCTAAATAGTTGTTTTTGGATATCTGGAAAAATTCACGGTAGTAGTATATATAACGAAGTTAAAAGGAAAACTATCACAGCTATGTAGGCTTTACAAGTTTACGAGTAATAGTCGACCAACTTATATTTGCATTTGCAATGTATGGGAGAACATGATTTTCAACTACAATGTTAAGTTTGTTCTTGGGGTAAATTCATTCCAACTATGTAACATGGAACCCTTCATTATGCGTGGTCAGACACGCAGTTGGGTGGTTTTTCTGAGCTGAAATATCTTTTCTGTTTCGGCGAGTCCTTTCTTCTCTTTAGCTAATAGGTACAGTTTCACAGCAAGCTCTGCATAATTGGTTTTATTTCTTACAAATTTCCACAGGTTTAGGATCATTGGCATATTCATCATTCACTCATTTGATACGCTCTTTTCTTTCTTTTATTCTTTTTTCAGTATAAAGCATTAACGAGACGAAAAATTTACTCTGACATGAAAGTGAGTGGGAATGGGCCATAATCCACCACGCGGGCCCCGTGCGGGTTGGTGGGTGTGAATTTATGGTTCTAGGACATGCTGGTTTCCTCACGATGTTTTCCTTCACCTGTTTTGATAGCAGTGGCGATGAAATTAAATACAAAAAGGAAAACTGCCTGTCTGGGTTCAAACTCACGACCTTACAACTCGTAAGTCGGGGCCGGTACCACTGGACCACCACTGATCTACCTACATACAGTACATACATATTGACAGAATATTTAATTGCTCAATCATTCATATCTTCACAACGGAAGCTTTCTGTTTTATTGTTGAAATGATAAAACTCGGCGGCCCTTCACCGGTGGTATTACGAAGTAATTAAAGTTTTTTTTTTCGGCTATTACCCAATCATGCCGGAAGAGGCACTCGCCGTAGATTGACGCTCGTTGGTATGTGGAATATTTTTGAGTTAACAGATTGATTGAAACAGTGAGATAAGATCAGTGTATAAATTATGACGTGCTACTGCGTTCAGTTTAATAACTTTAAGTATAAGCTTGATTACATTGTTATTTGATTCTGGACTAACTAGAATTCTACCTCACAACTGACGATTAAACAAGACTTCTTCAGCATTTGCTATGATCATGCTGGATCTGACAGATTTTGATTTTGCAGTAGTAATACTCGTATTAGCAACCTCAACCAAGACTGCCAGTGTCACGCATTACAGTGACACGGATCACTCCCAGATTCACCTGAACCCTATATCGGAGAATTGAGAGACCAGCTGTTGACAATTAATTTAGAAACACACACAGTAGCAGTTCAATTTCCAAAGCTTCCACTTAAGTTTAAAACCATTATGAACGAAACTTTTATCTTTTACAGTAGATTGTCAATTCGATTGTTTCCTTCTTATAGCATGTTTTCGTTGTGTGGTCTTCGAGCTAAAAATACTAATGAAACCGCTCTAATTTGTCGAACTAATCTGTCAACTCATTAATTCTGAGTTTACCACATAAAAGACCAGAATATCTTTACATTAACAGCTTTTATGTTTGGTGTTTTTATCTACTGGTTTATTTTGCTTCTCTGGTATTTCAGAAATTTATCTTCCGGACAAATATTGTTTTTCTAGTCATTTCTTTTAAAAGACCGCGCTCATGGATTCTTCAGGAGTCCCACAAGGCATTTTGACAAAAGTTAAGCTAGCAGCACCCTAAACTCTAAAGAGGTGGCACGACTTTGCATTTCTACTATGCTACACGAACAGTTATTATGGCAGCTCCCGAAATAGTCTAGCTACTGACTGCTGCTGCTACGGTTTGCTAAACGCAGCAGCCTGTTGAACTTCACTGTCGTGCAAGAGCTTGGATATCGACATTTCTTCTTCGAGAGCAGAGGTGGCCCAGTGGTAACGGCCCCGACTTACGAGTTGTAGGTCGTGGGTTCGAACCTAGGCAGGTGTTTTACTTTGTGTAAATAATTTCATCACCACTGCTCTCAAAACGGTGAAGAAAAACCACGAGAGGAAACCGGCACGCCCTAGAACCAAAAATTCGAAGACATGTGACATCTACCAACCCGCACTGGGCCCGCGTGGTAGATTACAGCCCACTCCCTCTCTCTGAGAGGAGGCCTGTGTCCCAGCAGTGGGAACAGTATAGGCCGATTATGCTATGTGTTCTTCTATGCCAGTGAAGATTTCAAATAGCTCATCTAAGCCCAGCCTTTTTCCCAACTATGTTGGGGTCGGCTTCCAGTCTAACCGGATGCAGCTGAATACCAGTATTTTACATGGAGCGACTGCCTATCTGACCTCCACAACGCAGTTATTGGGTAATACGATACCCCTTGGTAAGACTGGTTGTCAGACTTTCGGGCTACTGACGACCCGTAACGACTGTCAAAGATCCACGAATGGCAGCCTGGACCAACGGCTTAACGTGCTTTCCGAGGTATGGAGGGGTCTTGGTATGTGAATATGGTCACCCATCCACGGACCAACCTCGGCAAGCGTAGCTTAACCTGATCGACCGACCCGTGCGGTTGTTATTATTTAGCCACAAGCCCCCCTAAGATTTCAAATATAAAACTACATTTTATCTGTATTAAAGTTTCATAAACAGCTCAATACACAGTATCTATTGCATTTCCTCGTAAAGTGCTAGTAAAATGTATTCATTATTGTGGCAGACGTACTTAACTCCGCAGGTGGCAGTCCCACCACCATTCTCAGACCATTCACATTCATAAGTGGGTTTTTAACTAAAATAAACTCAATAATTTAGTTTATTTTTACTTTTATTATGCATAAGAACGCAACGATATCGATGAAAGTGGAATATTTATTTTTATATGCGATGTGGGACCTTTTTATGCACTTTCTTCATCAAATGAGCTTATTGTTGTTATGTGAAAGTTGACGATGATTTTTTTGAGAATTGTTGAAATATCATGTTTATACGAATGTTGATGACTTAGATTGTTGGAATGGCACGCCTGGCTTTAAAACTGTCGACATTTAAATTCTGAATTAAGTTGTCTAATCATTAGACAATGCTTTGTTCAAGCAAAAAAAAACTAAAACTGCTTGTGTTCACTAGATCCAATAATATTATCGTAAAGTAAAATTAAAATACATTTACATTGAAACATATTCCCAAGTGCAGACATTCTATCTATTCATTTATCCACATTCTTATCCACCCATCATTCCTACCGTTCGGCGCTTCTCATCGCCGGTACCATGCTTTTATGGTGTCTGTTATATCCATCGAGCTGCGAGCATTGGAATCAGTCGTCACGGCTATTATACCGTCATGGTGTTTGGTTTTCACCATGGGCGGCAGCTGTCTTCGTATTTATAACTCGGGATATTAAAATAGGAGTAGGAAGTAACGGAGAGATTGATATTTAGTGGTTCGTGAGATTTGGGAAGACGGTTTAGATCTTTGAAGACTTTGGATTAATATAAAGATTTGGGCTTGATGGGTCTACTAAAATTCTTTGGTGGAGAAATTATGTCGTTATATCTAAGCCTGCTTGCTTTGTCTATTAAACTAATATTATAAAGAGAAAAGATTTGATTATATGTTGGTTTTTACGCTTTCACGCTAAAACGGCTTCACGGATTTGGATGAAATTTGGCACATGGGTAGATCATGACCTGGATTAGGGCACAAGATACTTTTTACCCCCATATTCCCACGGGATCCAGACTTATACGGGTAAAACCGCGGGGCGCAGCTAGTTTAAATATAAAAATGGCGCCGATTCGTTTGTTTACAAACTAAACTAAATTTAAGTTCAGTGCATCTTTTTCTTTCTATTTCATTAAGAAAATGACAGAAGATAAATGTTAGTCTAGTCCTGTCAAATTAGTCAACGACTGACGTAAATTGACGTATTTTTAGTGGCCAATTTTTTAAGGACATATAAACTTGTCTATGGAGTATCTTAATTTGACAGGACTAAACTAATAGTTTTCTTCTGTCCTTTTCTTAAATAAATAGAAAAACGTGGGTGTACTATATACATACACCTTAGGCGTGATTTTATGTGTAACTAGGTGCCCAATACCCTATTTACGTAAAACATTATCTATCTCAATCTGAATCATTTTGAAGGATATTGCTAATCCATTGCTTCATATGCTCGAAAAATATGTCTGTTCAACAACTTAAATAACGCAATGAATGTTGTTGAACTGTCAAAATGAAACCCACTGCTACTGATATTGTGTTACGCAAATTACCCCGCTGATTTCGAAGCTTTTATATTACTCAGCGTCGTTTCCGAAACATTCTGGAAATACGATTGTAAACAAGCGGAAACTCAAGCCGTGAGTTAGAGAGATTTGTTCATGTACAAACTAGTATGTTGTACTGATTATATCAGATTCGAGGCGTGGAAGTGCGTAGGAGTCACTGGCATGTTCCGACAGTTTATAATTTATGACCATAATATTAAAATTATAAATATTATAATGAGAATGTTTGAATTGAGTTATGGAGTGCAAAGAAACTCAATATCTCTGTGAATATTTATAATTTATTAATTAATTTAGGGGAAGGAGGATTCCAAAGATAATATGAATTGATTGTGGGAGGGATAAAATGGGTAAAAGAGAGTGAATCACATGGTGACGGCTGACAAGGAAGAAAGGAAGACAAATTATTTTCGCGCTGACCAAGTAATACGAGACCATGAAAACTCAGAAGAAGAAGTATGTCCACCATAGCAATGTTTAGATAAAAATATAACCGGTAGAGATGGACATGATATTTTTTTCTCCAGAGAACTAGACTCAAGAGAATCTTCGGCCCATCGATGTTGCTTTTCCAGAATTTAAGTTTAAGATTTAAGTATAGAGGTAGAAAATATAGGCAATCAATCGTTTATATAGGCAGTTCTTCTCAATCTGAACAAATAAACTGACAGACGCAGTGGATTTCAGCTTATGATGTTCTCACCGCCTGCTTGATTAAAAAAAAAATAATAATAAAAAAAAAAAAATAAAAAAAAACAAAAAAGAAACTTGGGTCTCGGTAATGCTCGAATCTGAACTGTTACATTACAGGCGAATGCTCCAAGTGAGGCAGCGCCTTTAGCTGTTATTCTTTGTAGTAGGTAATTACTTGGCGCCTGCGCATGACCGCAAACTATTACACTTAACATCATAATGTCTCTATATGTGGTTGGAGACGGTCGTTACTCATTTTGTATTTGTTTCATGCAGATTTGACACAATATTCAAATTTATTTATGTAACATTCGATTGTGTATTAATTACATAAATTGGTAGTTAATTTGACAACTATTACTTTTAAATTATCCTTATTTCTTGGAGAAAGAACAGTTTAAAATTAAATAGCTGTAAGAGCTGTGAGAGCACAAAAATGTTTTCTTTATCCATTCAACAAGCAATTCTATGTCGATAACAATTTCAGAATTACAATCATAAAAAAAAAAATCTAAATTCAATATAAATTATCTGTCATCGTTTAAAATGAGTAGGCATATTTTTTCCCATTTCATCACATTTCACATAATGAAATATTCTCAAAGTAAAGCAAAAACCTCTGGTATTCGATACCTATAATATGGCTTAACAATGGGACCTTTGATGGTGTTCGTGAGTTTACCTCGATGTGCCAATTATGTTTCAGTCGCAATTGACACCACTACAATATGGCGATGGCGTAGCGAATTTACGTCGCATGTTTCATGGAAGAACATTTCATAAATGAAAAAAAAATGGTGGATATTGTTGAATTGAATCATTACCTACTTACTTCAAAAGCAACGATGGGTATAAAAGCTTTCACCAATTCTTCATTGCTGTTTTTCAAATCGTCGCAAAACAGTTAGGCTAAGCGCGTACTACGAAATAAAATCGTTGCGGGAAATAATCGCCCATCTGTGAACAATACCAATTTACTAGATTCCGCGCACTGCGGTTAATCATAATCAGCCTATATTGTTCCCACTCCTAGGACACAGGCCTCCTCGCTATGAGAGGGAGTGGGCCGTAACCCACCACGCAGGCTCAGTGCGGGTTGGTACTGCGGTAAATAATCACAAAACATGCGATTAAAAAAATCGCAACGCAATGCGCACTTAGCCTCATTCCTACGTTAACTTCACATATGAACTATCTGCTTAGACATCCTGTACATAAATTCTTTTATTTTATTCGATATCGACGTTAACGAAGTAGTAAGATTAATACACGGGTTAAAGGATGCATGTGTGGGATAAAATATGTACCTAATAACATACTTAAAAGATTTAGATACCTACTTGCCCCTCCACTATCCCACATTTTTCAGCTATGTTTATTTCAAGGAATATTCCCCAAATTGCTAAAAAAAACTGTGAGGCCACAGCTTTTTTCAGTCTTTATTCAAGTCTGGAGACAAAAACTGTGTGAATAACTACAAACCCATTTCAGTGCTAACAGACCCCTCAAAATTTTTAGAAAAAATCATTAACAATAGATTGATATAATATCTGGAAGATAACAGACTACTTTCAGATACTAAATTTGGTTTTATGCCCAATAGATCAACTAGCCAAGCAGTACACGAATTAACTGCTGCTAATTAATTAGCTGCGCTGCGTGTCGCAGGTTCGATTCCCGCACAGAACAAATATTTGTATGACCTACAAGTAATTGTTCCGGGTCTGGCTGTTTGTGTATGTGACTTTAAATGTTTGTAAACGCACCCACGATACAGGAGAAATTCCTAGTGTGGGGCAACGTTTTACAAAAAAAAAAAAAAAAAACTAACTAATGATATTACTACCAATCTAGATTATGGTATGCATACAATTGGGATTTTTCTAGACCCTTCCAAGGCCTTCGACACTATTTATTCAGGTACTTTACTTTTGCACAAGCTTGAAACACTTGGATAACAGGAGCACAACTTCTATTAGTTACGGATTATCTCAGCGATCGTCATCAGTGTGTAAAAATGTCAGTGGACAAGTTCTGAGCATAAAAATTGTTGTTTTGGAATTCCACAAGGCATTATTTTGGGCCCCACGTTATTTTTAATAACTGTGCAGCCTGCCACTCCAAAATAGAGTCATAGTGTCTTATGCGGATGACACCGTGCTCTATTGTTCTCAGCTAAATCAAGAGCTGAAGTCTATGAATATGTTCAAAATAGTTATAACATTGTCTCTAATTGGCTCCATAATAATCTCCTAACACTAAATGCAGAAAAAACAAAATACATTATATTTAAAATGTGAAATACTAACATACCGCTTACTAATCTAAAGAGCTACGCACACGTACGCTGCCGCTGACACTGCATGTTCTTGTCACACTTTAGCTAAGGCTCACCATTTGAAATACCTAGGTGTCACTATTGACTCCAATCTAAATTTCCGTAAACAAATTGATTTATTTTGTAGCAGATTGCGCAAATTAATATACAACGTGTCCCAGAAATCAACGTCAAGCCGAAAACGGGCAATAGGCCAAGTCGTGACAGCTATTAGAAAAATATAAAAAAAAATCTTGGTCATGTACTTTTCGAATTATAAGCATTCAAAAATAAATCTCAAAAAGTGACACCCTGTGATGATTTTTCAAGTCCTGTGACTACATTATTAACATTTCGGTATTTTTTTTCTCTGTGATCTAACCATGAATAACCCTTCTGTAAATTACAGTTAAAAGTTAAAACGTAACTGCCTCAGTTTTAAATTAAATGTTAGATTTTTGCCCAATATTGAATTCAAAATAATGACATCACCCAACTTTAACCGACTGTACTGAAAAAAAAATCTACTACACTATTTTGGCAAGTAACTTTAAAAGATGGCGAGTTTAGTCAGGATTCCAAAATGGTATAACACATACTAATTGCTACTTCTTAATTGAGGAAAAAAAGTACATTGTTGGTTTTAGGTGCATTTGAAATAAAATTCAGTCGTTGGATTTCTTTTATTATAATTTTTATTAAATCAGATTTACGAAGTTTTATAACAAATGTTCAAACTGTTTTCCTTCAGCTGCAATGCAAGTTCTACATCTCTTTAAAAATGATCGCGTAATAAGACGGGCGTATCTTCTTGAGTTGATGTATTCAGCGGCTTCTGCAATCTTTGGCGCAGCTCGTCTAAATCTTGAATTGGTTTAGAGTACACTTTATCCTTTATCGTACCCCAGTAAAAAAAATCTATGGGGTTTAAATCGGGTGAACGGGCAGGCCACGAAATTGTACCACCACGCCCAATCCACCTATCGGGGTATTCTCGATTGAGAAACTCTCGTACAGTGAGAGCATAATGCGCTGGGCAGCCATCTTGTTGATACCACATGCTGCCGTAAATGTTCAGTGGCACTTCTTCCAATAATTCTGGTAATTGGTTCTGTAAGAAGTTCAAATAACCCTGGGCATTTAAATTCTCCGGCAGCTCGATTGGACCAATAACTTTACCATTCAAAATTCCCGTCCACATATTTACTTTAAACTGGTACTGAGATCTATCTTCCCGCATCAAATTTGGATTTTCCACGTGCCATTCGTGCAAATTGTGGAGGTTCATGTAACCGTCCTTTTTAAATGTTGATTCATCGGACCATAGAATTTTTTCAAAGAATCGCGGGTCCTCTCGGTGCCTCTGCAACATCGTTCGACAAAATCGTACTCTCTCTGGGTAGTCTCGGGGTAGCAGACTTTGTACTCGTCGTACATGGTATGGGTGAAACTCGTTCTTTTTTAAAATACGATGTGCAGTACTTTTGGGGACTCCTATGCTCTGTTCAATTCCACGTACTGAGATACTTCTGTCTTCTTCAACTGCTTGCAAGACTTCGGCTTCGTAGGGCATAACGGGTCTTCCCTCGCTAACCATTTGGCTAGGAAATCGACCCTCTGATAATGACCGATGCACATTAATAAATACTCGATGATCGGGATGACGCTCAGCATTCGGGTATCTCTCACGATACACTCTTGCTGCGGCATTGGCGTTGCATAAGCATTCTCCATAAATGAGATGCATGTTGGCGTATTCCTGTGCGGTGTATCGAGATGGCATGATAAAACACTACACAAACACGGGGTTGCGATTAAAACAAGTCCGGGGTTGTCAGAAACGGTGCAGATAAATCCAAATTACAATGCAAATCAAGTCCAATAAACAAAGCCACAGTTGTAAGTACGAAGTCAATACGAATACAAAAAGATGTGCAGTCAACGAAAGAGCGTAACGTACTGCAGTATTGCACAATTTGCCGACGCATCCCTGTTTAGCCAGAGTAGCGTCTCTATCTGTTTCACTCACACATATGAAATGATGTGTCAATCCGTCTCCCTCTTAGTTAGATAAAAGTAGCGTCACTATCTATCTCGCTCCCACTTGTCAAAGTAGCGTCACCTCACATTAGCTAAAATGAATCTTTCTCGCTCACACTAGTCAAAATAACGTCACTCTTCGTCTCAATCGAACTTTTATGAAATACGGCTTCATAAAAAAAAAATGTTTTTTCTCAATTAAGAAGTAGCAATTAGTATGTGTTATACCATTTTGGAATCCTGACTAAACGCGCCATCTTTCAAAGTTACTTGCCAAAATAGTGTAGTAGATTTTTTTTTCAGTACAGTCGGTTAAAGTTGGGTGATGTCATTATTTTGAATTCAATATTGGGCAAAAATCTAACATTTAATTTAGAACTGAGGCAGTTACGTTTTACTTTTAACTGTAATTTACAGAAGGGTTATTCATGGTTACATCACAGAGAAAAAAACTACCGAAATGTTAATAATGTAGTCACAGGACTTGAAAAACCATCACAGGGTGTCACTTTTTGAGATTTATTTTTGAATGCTTATAATTCGAAAAGTACATGACCAAGATTTTTTTTTATATTTTTCTAATAGCTGTCACGACTTGGCCTATTGCCCGTTTTCGGCTTGACGTTGATTTCTGGGACACGTTGTATGTTTTAAGAACCTACGGAACCCAACCGACTATAATTTATTTAGCTTTGTGTTTATCAATAATTACCTATTGTATAACTTCGAGGGGGGGGGGGGGGTGTTGCAAAAATAATTGTACTCCCTCTAGAGCGCGCTACAAGAGCAATTGTAAAGGTTTTTCGCCCTTTTAGATTTCCTACGCACCAACTCTACATAGCATTCAATGTACAGACGCCAGCACATCAAGCTACCCGAAACTGTCAAATTTTCCCAATCAACTTTGAACCTTATGCTTTAGCGATAAAGTTGAAAATCTATTAAAGGAATTGGACAGATTGTAGTAGCTTGATGTGCTGAAGTCTGTACTAACAGTAAGGCAATTATTTATTCTAAGCATAGTACAACACCAGCATACTGCACTTCGTTTTGACCCAGAACCTGCCGACAAGAGAAGGAAGGACTTGGTTTGCATAAAACCTCAAACTAGACTGAACTTCAGTTGGAAAGCAATCCCATAATTTCTTTGAACTTCTTCAACAATTTAGCATCAAATTCACGCTCATAAAATATAACACACAAAATTTCTGTGAAGTTTCCCTTTCCGTAAGCTTACATTTTCCACCATATCATTGGCTATAGTTGTGTGTGATGCGAAACGCGTCCCTATTGTGTGCCATACAAGTTGAAATTGGGTTAACAGCGCTACCCATGGGTTTCACGCAGCGCTGCATCCACAGTAGTGCAACAACATCGCTTAATGAAACGCCGATGGTACAGTAGTGATACTGGAAGCGACATGTTGAAGAAATAAAATGCATAAGCGTGATCCTCCAACCTTAGCCAGTGAGGGTATTCATGTGCGTTACCCAGGCAAAATGTTTTGCTTTAGAGAGATGAGACTTAAACAAATAATTAGTGTATCATGAGGAGCAATTTGTTTACTAATAGCAAAATTTGTTTGAATTGTAGTTTTTAAGTTATTTAAGAAAAACAAATTTTGCTGGAGTAACGTTTGAAACGTTACCCAGGCAAAATCGTCTTTCAAAAATTAGTTTCAGCACGGAACCAAATACATGAATAGATAGCTTTTGTTGCGTAGTAAATGTTTATAAATAGCAAAATTTGTGTGTGGTATAGTTCTTTAGTTATTTAAGATTTTGCTGCGGTAACGTTTTGGGATTTCCCAGATCTCGAAAACGGCTCAACGCAGAAGTTTGAAAAAAATACCAATAAAAGACCTCAATTTGTTTAAATTTGTTTAATCATTAGTTTTTGATTTGGTTGACGTAAACCAATGTAATTAAATGGTTTCAAAAATCAGAAGAAACGGGTTTGCAAGTAAACCAATACACTTATAACCAAATAAACAGCTGTAAAAAATACCCGTGGTTCGACGCTTGTTTACATCAGAAATATTAGATTTCATACTTTACACATTAAGAAGATAAAAACAAATTTGATTTATTTTAGACTGGTCGTACTTTAGCGATCAAATACGCAGTTCCCATAACATTAAGAAACATGGCATACTTTAAACAAATTAAAATGATTCCTGAAAATTCCTTCCTGTTAATTGCAGCTTTGAATTACGGCTCTAATGAAAGTTATCTCAAAAACAAGATTATGTCAGCAATTCTCTAATGAGCCGACCAAATTGAAAAGGTCACATAAAAGCGACCGCACCATACATAAGCGCAACCATCTGAAATGAACAGGATAATATAGATGTTTTGTTAGTACAGTTGAATACAAAAGTTTTCTGGTCAGGTTAGTTAAAATAATAAAATGGTTAAGATTCATTATTTTTATTTAAAAAATCAGTCTCATACAAATTATATGTATTGCTTTGCCTTAGCATCAACATTTTTAGAGAAAAATCACAGATAAGTTATAACCTACTTACTTAATTTTAATATTTGGATACATTAATAGTTTGTACAATTTTCCTTAGGAGGTACTAATAACGTAGGTTGATAGGTGGACTCCATTTCACCTCGACTCACAGTATGGCATTTTAATATGAGTTTTGTTACGTGTTACTTAGAGTGAATATTTTAACATTACATGTGACTGCCACAGGTGGATAACCCGTGAACCAATCATTGTCAAAGCGTCGTAACCTTCTTTTAACTTAATGTTGAAATATCCACTCTAAGTAACACGACATAAAGCTCATATTTCAATACCACAGTGTGACTTGAGTTGGAATTGAGTCGGCGTTGTGTGTGTAATGTGCAAAGCACATTTAATGTTTTTTTTTACAAAATATGTATTATCGGCTTGCCTATATTTCTTGCCCTTATGAGGGACGGTTTCGAGCATATTCTATAAAAAATGTATATAATCATAAAACTTTTAAATGAGAAAACAACAATATAATAAAAATCTTCCAACAATTATATAAAAAATAAACAACTTTTACACTTATGTACCTATTTAAAAATATAGGAAACAGTACAGTTTTTATCATTAATAACTACTAATATCACTCATAATCACAGATTCGTACCTAATTCAATAAAATTTGTGTGGTCATTGGGACCGTATAAAATTATGTGTTTTATGCTTCCAGTCTCTAACGTTTTAATTACCTACACTAATGAATATATAATCAAATGTGGCATTATGGAGTTTTTGCATTTCTGTAGTTTACAGTACAGATCATCGTAACATTCATATTGTTGAGTTTTCGTTCTGTAACAGTATGCTCTGTAATGTCCAATCAATGTGGAACTTGATGGTGGGTCAAAATCAATTACTGCCAAAATCATATACTGTTGGCCATTTAACTCTATATTAATGGGTATATCATTCAGGTTAACAGACATGTCATGTAGTTCGAAGAAAAGTAATGGTTTTAATTCATATGTAAAATATACATTTCCTGTCTCGCATACAGGACACAGTGAAACATTATCATTATTAATACACGATGTGGCAGATTCTTCCAAGAAGTCAATACCCTTTTGTGTTATAATATTTATATTTAAAGATATATATTTACAATCAATTTTCTTTGGTTGTAATGCATTTGAGCATGTGTCATTTGAGCAACACCTCTGTCTGGTGGCAGAAAAGTATATGTTGCTCATGAATACCTGTTCTAAAATCATTGTTATATTACATTCACAACTGATAATATTTTGCTGTGACTTTGTTTTATCAAAAAGGTCAATCAATAGTTTGTCACGAAGTTCATATAATCTTTTGCAAGTTTTTCTCGTATTAGATAATACTTTTATGAATGTTGTTAAACCATCGCTAGCACTATTTAACTTTTCTCTGAAAGCAGGCCTGTCTTGATAAGCTACACCGAATGCTTGCGCGAGGGAATCAAAAGCACAAGTGTTTGTTATAAGTACCCTGTTTTGGTGTACATAAGAATATGCGACGTTACCATTCTGTAATATGTATATGGAGGTAGCTTTTTTTGATTTAGGAGTGGGTATGGTAAGTCCCCGCCAGTTTTCAACTTCTATAGGTTTATTTTGAAAAATTGATTGAATATCAAAATCTGACGTATCAGTTAGGTTCTCTTCTTCTTCTTCTTTTTCAACTGACTTCGGTGCAGAATCAGATATAATTAACTCTGCTGAGAATGAATCTCGTTTTTGTTCGTGTTTGTCTCTAATTTTTACTATTTTTCGTGAGAAATACTCATAATTTGTTTTGCGTTTTTCCTTTTTGTTTCTTAGTTTTAAGGCCTGTTCTTCTTTGTTCTTAGTATTCTCGTGTAAAATTTGACTAGAGCTTAATTTTATGGTTCCGTTAATAAAACTATAATGTTGTATAAGAAATTCGTCTAACCGGACGCGTTCAACTTTGGTCTCAAAATATATAGTTTTGATGTCCTTAAAATGATTTTCTACATTTGAGCTGCTGGCATAGTCTTTGGCTCCAGGAAAATAATCAGTCATAATATTGCCCCACAAAGGTAATTTTTTCAAAAGTCTTTTAAGAGTGTTGTTAATTTCCGGCAAAAAAAAAAGCATTTTTCATTGGTGTAGATTCAATTAACTGTAAATATAATAGTTCTGTATTCATAATGTCATCATAATATTTTATCAAAGGCATAGGGCCACCGTGTTGCTCACTCTCTTCATCTTCTGTTACAAAATATATTTCTTCGGAACTGTCCTCTCTTTCATTCTTTTCAATTTCGTCTGTGTGTCTTAGATATGTTTTTATTTGGTCGCTCAATCGTTTCAATGCTTGTTCACATTTCGATGCCGTATAATCAAGATCGGTACTTATATATTCATGAAGAGAAAGTGTGATTACATCTTTAATAATTAGTTTTACTTCGTCATAGCTTCGTGATTGTAGTATCAATTTGATGCAATTGATATAAAAATATTTGCATGTTTCAGAAGTCTTGTCAAAACAACTTTGTGTATACAGTTTTTTTAAAAAATGAGACTTATCAAGTCTGATGTAACAAGCAGGTATCTTGCCTTTTTTTTCCTCAACTATTGCAAAACATTGTCTTAAATAGTTATTCAAGTCCGTTTTCAAAAAAGTTTTCGTTATGGCCGCTATTAAAGCAGAAGAATCATCACAAATTATTGCATTTGGAAGGACTCTTCTGTTTAACCATGTGCTTAGCCATGTGGCTATTGTTTCTGTTGTGTGTGAGTCAGAGCACATATAACAAATTGGAACACTAGCACCCAAGGTATATGCTACGATGGCATATAAGAAAACATGTTTGGGATTTTTATATTTTAAAAAATCGTTTGCTTCGGGTGGCTTTATTGGTTTAAATAAAGATCCAGTGGCATCAATAGACAGGATTTTATATTTGTCTTCCAAGATGTCATCGTAATATATACTTTGCTCAGTAGTCCAAAAATACAATATAAATGGAACAAGAGACATTTTTTTTATGAAACTGTCATACGGTGGGCTACAGTTCATGGCATACAGTGATAAAATAATATTTTTATCAAACTGAAGAGCGCTTCTAGCTTCATGCCGGTATTTCCTCAAATTTAATAATTTAGGCAAAGTTGGCGGTTCTTTTGGATTATCCATGCTCATAACTTCATCGGCCGTTGAATTTCGTACCCTTAAAGCCTTAATGTTTTTAAGTTTTTCTTTGTGCAGATTAACCCGGTGTGAAGTTAATTTATTTTTAATTCGAGGGTCATGCCGAAAGCCTTTTTTCAAATTTGTAAGAATAAGCGTTACTTTATAAGAATTATCAGCTGTTTCGGGGGATATTGTCAAGAACAGACTAGCTTTGCATTGCGTACAACTTCCTGTACATGTGATGTCGTTATTTTTGAGATCAGTAGGCACGTAATTGTTTTTAAACGAGAATGTGCATTCTAAATCGGTTTTAAAAAATATATGATCTTGCATTTCGTTGGTCCACTTATTTTGTGCGAGATGGTGGGATTCAATAGGCGCAATTTTATAGTAGTCATATTTACTCATTTCAAAAGAAACTGTTAAATCAGAAGGAGCTTCTACAACTGCATGCAATTGTGTTCGATTATCTTCACAATCTCCGCGAGAATTAAAAAATAAAACTTTATTTCTCTTCGCAGATATTTGCAGGGCTGCTTTGCTGACTTCGTGATTAAACTGAATACGCAGTTCTTGTTGTATGTGGTCATAAACTTCATTTGAGATTGGGGGAATAGAAACATTAAATATATCTTTATATTTGGAGAACACAACTCTTAGGTCGTCAAGGGGCACTTTTACTTTTCGGCCTGCCATTTTATTGTACCTGCTGGTACTTCACTGGTATGTGTGATTTTCCGAATATAAAATGAACTGACATGAACAACGGTGTGAGTTGAGGCTTGCACATTCTGCTCCCGAAGCCATGAAGTGCAACTACCTGAAAAAAAAGCAAGGCACACATCACATTTACATTAATATTTTCATTACCTATCATTTTAAAAATCTAGTACACTTGTCTCGCCATTTGCGCAGAAAGACATTCGCACGAATGGATACTTGCGCATAAAGACATTTGCGAATGCACACTTCAGTAAAAAGACTGTAGGTGTACAGTACCTTCAGTCTTCTCAAGATATTGCGCGAAAGGACATTTTAGCAGATTAAAAAGGGTGTCGTTTTTAAGGTTGGGATCGCCAATTACCAATATGCGATAAATGCCGTAAAAAATCCAAGATGGCTAAAGATAAACCGCTTAAGCGCTTGCGCAGTGATGAGCTGGGTTTTGTTAGGCGTGGCGCCATTCCTACGCTTTGTTGTACGTATACTGAATTTCGTGTGATCTGATTGCAATTAATGTGTATATAAAGTACCGTGTATGAAACAGCACATATCTAACTAGGTATTGTAACACTCGTGTATAATACCCCTCATTATACAAGTTTCATAAACTATCATTACCGAATACTCACCGGACTTGTCAAACACACTTCAATATAATTGAGAATAATACTAGATTCGTTAAAGCGCTTGAAACTTTATGACAGTATAGCTTAAACGTATAAAAACTGTATCCTTTTTGTTTTGTTTACGTTAAGTCTAAGAGCAATATCACAACGCGATTGCCTAGCATGGCGTAGGTATAGAATAATTAAAAGTTAAAGCCTACCACTGAGACCGCCACGTTGTTATTTTAGCCAATAATCACACACACAGTTTTAAGCAATAAAGAGATGAGTCTGTCGTAAAACAATAATATTTCATATTTTGCGCGATATTCTGGTTCAATATTTCCATGATAGCCATTGAAATGATAAAAAAACTATATACTATATTTTCCTAATTGTAATGAAGAAAATGGCAAAGTTTTTTTTTGTGCCGGGGCTAATTGTGTTTTGGGTCACATTTGACGAGTTTTCTTTATTCTGATTCACACCAAAAAGCGTACATTAATATACGCTGAATGACTATTTTATACTGAAACACAACTGTACTGTAAAATAAAAACATTTAATACTCACATCGTTCAAAGACGTCGTCGTACACACACACATAAACCACAAGCACTTCTCTCCAAAACACTTGGTTCACGACTGATTGTTTCATTGGTTCGGTCGGAGCTAGCGTACCCATAGATAGAGCGTACTCAACTACTCACAGCTAAAGAGTAAGTAAGACAAGGCATATAGCTGTTGCGTTGCATTGCACACAGCGATGCGCGCTGCTCTGACTAGCATCAAGAACGTTAAAACGTTTTTAGCGTGGCTTTGCGTTGTGGTATCAAAATAAAACATTTGGTTTAACAGAAACAACAAATTAAGTACTAAAAATATAGCTACATGTATATATGTTTGTATTGTTTTAAATCACACTATAAATTATACACTATGATATTACACTTTTATTAACTAGTAAAAATTGTGTAATATGGTACTGCACTTAAAAAATATTAAAAAATCGGCTTCACGAATAACGTTTTTCTGCTTAACTGTACAAAACATCGGTTACCAAGCTGCTAATTTGCGAAGATTACCCGTACGTACGGTGCAGTCGCTTTTACGTGACCTTTTCAATTTGGTCGGCTTATTAGAGAATTGCTGACATATTCTTGTTTTTGAGATAACTTTCATTAGAGCCGTAATTCAAGGCTGAAATTAACAGGAAAGAATTTTCATGAATCATTTTAATTTGTTTAAAGTATGCCATGTTTCTTAATGTTATGGGAACTGCGTATTCGATCGCTAAAGTACGACCAGTCTAAAATAAATCAAATTTGTTTTTATCTTCTTAACGTGTAAAGTATGAAATCTAAAATGTCTGCTGTAAACAAGCGTCGAAACACGGGTATTTTTTACAGCTGTTTATTTGGTTATAAGTGTATTGGTTTACATGTAAACCCGCTTCTTCTGATTTTTGAAACCATTTAATTACATTGGTTTACGTCAACCAAATCAAAAACTAATGATTAAACAAATTTAAACAAATTAAGGTCTTTTATTGGTATTTTTTTCAAACTTCTGCGTTGAGCCGTTTTCGAGATCTGGGAAATCCCAAAACGTTACCGCAGCAAAATCTTAAATAACTAAAGAACTATACCACACACAAATTTTGCTATTTATAAACATTTACTACTCAACAAAAGCTATCTATTCATGTATTTGGTTCCGTGCTGAAACTAATTTTTGAAAGACGATTTTGCCTGGGTAACGTTTCAAACGTTACTCCAGCAAAATTTGTTTTTCTTAAATAACTTAAAAACTACAATTCAAACAAATTTTGCTATTAGTAAACAAATTGCTCCTCATGATACACTAATTATTTGTTTAAGTCTCATCTCTCTAAAGCAAAACATTTTGCCTGGGTAACGCACACGTTAAGAAATAAATAGTTAACATACATAGTTTTTCTGACTGAACCTGCAGCTGTGCTGCTGGGGAGTTTGTTGCGCCACTTCTTCTCAGCGCTGGGAACTGGCGAAGGGCGGGCGTTTTGGGGGACTCTCTTATGTGATTTTGACGATCGAAATGAGCTGATTCTCAGCCTTATTTGAATAAACGACTTTTGATTTTGATTACGAAAAGATTAATTTTCGGATTGCTTCATTCAACTTTGATCATTCCCTCGTGACAAAAGTCCTGTCAAAAAAGTATATTTGAATTCAAATCTAAATTATAAACCGGAATTTGCGTCTTCATAAGAACCTATTCGTCCTTTCGTCAAAGTAAATTTCTAAAGTGTATCTCATCCAGTGATAGCTAGGAAATATTATTTATATGAAGAATATTATCATTATAACGATGCCGACGGTGTGTCGAAATTACGGTCACACCTTATGGGGTATCTGGGCTATGGACGGTGATGTGTGAAAACTTTATTGATTCCATAATCGATGTTAGCCTATAATATTGTTTATGTGATCGAAAGCGATGTGGGGCTATGTTTATGTGTTAGTTTCTGATAGAGGTTTACCTACTTGAAAGTTAAAACTAGGTTCTTTGGACGTAGTGCTTTAGTTTAGCTATCCTATGGATGTAAAGATACTATGGCTTTATCTCATAAACACCACAGTCAAAAAAATTAATTAAGAGGACACTTATGCTAAAACAAAACACGTTTAGCTGTGCACGTGGCACATAATTATGTAAGACGCACGGCTTATTATACTTATTATTATTACTGTTTGTTACAAAAGTTGTTTTTTTTCAGTTTGTTTTGATTGTTATTGTTTAGTTGTCATCTGCCGGTGTCGCGGGCGCATCTTGATTATTGTATGTGTTCTTTGGTCCCTGGCCCTGACATCAAGCGCTTGTGTGTTGGCTTTCGGCTACGTTGTATATTTTATATCTTTTTTATTTTTTATTATTATTTTGTTTTTTATTTGTAGCGTGCGTTTTGTTTGTGCAGAATAAACGTTTATCCTTTCTTTCTTTCTTTCTGTGGATTTCTAGCGCTTGTGGTCACAATTTCAACAGAAAAACGTCCACTGCTAGACTCCCAAGCACCGCCACTTCGACGGGTTCCGCTTCTCGTATTCAGCAGCTTCTTGCGGTGCGCTTGTGGTACATCTATTATTCAGTTTTCTGAAAAAAAGCAGTTTCATCAATCAAAAGTCAGACTGCCTGACGGCCAAGCTAAGAGTGAAATTTCCTTAACAAAATGTTCTACACAATGCCATCCATCTGATAGAACTAGTGATTTTATTTCCGAACCGATTCAGATAAGTGCATTATCTATACAAGATGTTGATTGAAGCATTCGATTAGGTGTTTGATGTAGATGGAGCGATACCTGAGGAGAAAGTAAATCGATAATCGTGATCGAATCGGTAGTTCGAACTGTGTAGATAACGATTTACTTTCCAGCGACTAAGGAATTAGGAAGCCTGGCAAACGTCCAAACATTCGAAGTTGGGAATTTGATGGAATTACTTTAGATGTCGTTAAAAGGACTTAAAATAGTGCAGTTTGATGTTTTGGATTCTGAATTAGACCATTATAAAACTATTTTGGTCATGGACTGATTTGGAAAACTTTTGTTGTAGAAAAATACAAATTAACATTACATAAAAATAATGAACACGTGGTTCTAATTTTTAACGAACTTTCGGTATTCATACCTATTATTATATTTAGCCATAATTACTTTAGATTTAAAAACATCTTAATTCCAATAGATAAAATAATCAATAATAGTTATAAGAAAGAAGGTATCAACATACCTACTTATTTTTACTCAAAATAAACTTGTTTTTTTTTTCGCATCAAAAGATAGGAGACAACACACGCAACGAACAGCCAATCATAACAAAGAATTAGGTGCATGCCTCCGTAACGCGGAAGTAAGGATGCTGTAACTGTTATAAATACGTCAATAATGATTTAGGTAAGTGGTGCATAGAATACCGGGTCGGTGACGTCACGCACCAACCGGACATAACCTTCCTGCACTGCATCGGAAAGCGAACTGGTGGTAGAGTACGTAATAGTGGGCCTAGATTTGCAGTATGTAGGAACTTTTGTACAAAGCCTAAGGTGTTTTGTGTAGAGGAAGTTTGTGTTTTGTGGCAGGTACAGTCACCAAAGGAGATAAGTAACCAGGGTCGTCGGACATAGTTGAAGTTTAGTAAGAAACCGATTGAAATTTTCGAATGAAAATTTGATAAATGAACTGTTTGTTTTCTATTCATTAAATTAAATTTTATTCGAAAACATCCATTGGTTTCTTATATAACTTAACTACATATATCCGACGACCCTGGTTACTTATCTCCTTTGATGACTGTACAATATACTTGAGACATTTCAATTTTATCTCAAGGGCTGGCTACACACGGGGCTAAATAATAACAGCAGCACAGGTCGATCGATCAAGTTAAGCTACGCTTGCCGCGGTTGGCCTGTGGATGGGTGACCATCTTTACATACCGAGACCCCTCCGTGCCTCGGAAAGCACGTTAAGCCGTTGGTCCCGGCTGTCATTCGTAGATCTTTGATACGTTACGGGTTGACAAAAACCCGGAAGTCCGACAACCAGTCTTACCTAGGGGTATTGTATTACCCAGTAACTGGGTTGTGGAGGTCAGATAGGCAGTCGCTCCATGTAAAATACTGGTATTCAGCTGCATCCGGTTAGACTGGAAGCCGACCCCAACATAGTTGGGAAAAGGCTAGGCAGATGATGATGGCTGGCTACACACCTGCGTGCGATTCTTCTGGTATTGCAGACCGGCCGTGACCATATAACATAAGATGGGACGCTTTATCATTCGTCTGCCCTTATTCGAAATTATTTAGGGTCGGCGTAACATGTCTTTTTTTTCCTTCCATACTTCTGTATGAGTCGTAATCTCTGTAGTCACTCCGTGTCTAGCCATATTATTATTATCTTTCACATAGTCACATCGTCTTTCACATCGTTTCTTTGGTCTTCCACTGATTAACAACTTTATAATACAGAGTTTAGTCAAAACGAACGCACTGAATCTTGTAATTACTCGTATGGCCATGTTGAGTGGATTTGTTTAGTCTATAGTTCTATATATTGTTACAGATATGTGCGAATATATTGCCTGGTTTAGGCTAATGTTCCATCACACGTTAAATTGATCGGTACCCGATTTAGCCATGTGATCTTTAACTCCCAGGAAACCAGTCCCATTCCGTTCCAAAAATGACAACCAATTTAACTAAGATTACCCTTTTCATTATGGACCGACGATTATGGTCGAGATTACCAAAACGAAAGTTACAACCGCAGATTTCGACTAAGACGAAGAAATTAAACTTAAAGGCAAAGCGTTTATGAAACCTGAATACAATATGCAGACATAAATCACTCTCCTAAATACAACAGTACACAAATCATTAGATAGCGTGGAAGTAGGAACTATATTATACATCGACAGAAAAGCCCATAATTCTGCGGTTTCGTTGTGAAATATGGTCTACACAGAGTTACCCAGACTAGACGGAAGCAGATCTCATAGCTAAAGTAGCTACTGTACAATACGTATTGTTATGTGGTCGGGTGTAAGTAAGATAGATAGGAGCGTCTGGGCGTCTGGGGGGGTTTGTCTATCTGTGCCGTGGTGTGGTAATGTTTGGTAAGATAGCTTTTGAAAACAATTATCAGAGACTTCGGGTTATATTTTTTTTGCAATTAGTGTGTATAGTCTGTGAATGAGGGGCCCGTGGCTAAATAATAACAGTCGCACAGGTCGATCTATCAGGTTAAGCTACGCTTGCCGCGGTTGGTCTGTGGATGGGTGACCATTCTTTACATACCGAGACCCCTCCGTGCCTCGGAAAGCACGTTAAGCCGTTGGTTCCGGCTGTCATTCGTGTATCTTTGACAGTCGTTACGGGTAGTCAGAAGCCCGAAAGTCTGACAACCAGTCTTACCAAGGGGTATCGTATTACCCAGTAACTGGGTTGCGGAGGTCAGATAGGCAGTCGCTCCATGTAAAATACTGCGGTGCTATTCTGTAAAAATCTCACCGTGAAAACTCAGGTGAAGTGAGTTTGGATGCTAGGGATTGACACTATTGACAGCTCACTCCATGCTCACTTCACTTAAGTTTTCACGGAGAGATTTTTACAAAATAGCACTGCTGGTATTTAGCTGCATCCGGTTAGGCTGGAAGCCGACCCCAACATAGTTGGGAAAAGGCTAGGCAGATGATCAGTCTGTGAAAGTATGACTTTTTAATGCGAATATGGGAGTAGATGCATCGTAGAAACATTTTCTGTATCAGTTATTGCGTTTTGATTTCAAAGTTTGAAAATAGGTGTCAAACTCATCTTCATCATTATTCTCCTGGCCGTATACCAATTTATATGGGGTCGGCGCAACTTGTATGTATGTATGATAATAGGTCTCAAACTGACGTTTTGAAATAACTTTTGTTTCCACAGTTTCAATTTTATTTCATTTGTTTTAGGCCGTGATATCAAATTGCTTTCTTGAGTAGGTTGAAATCAGTGCTCTGAGTGGAATATCTCTTCTTGCCTACCTATTTATTAATCATGATGTTAACGAAACAAAATGTAACCGTCCTAAAACTAAGGTGTAACATGATCTTGAACTAAATGACTCTTGTAATTCCGTAGCGTTTAACAATAATTATGAAATTAAAAAAAATAATAAATTAACTCAAAGGACTATTTAGGTCAACACTAAAAGCATTTGTTGGTCACCACTAAGCGTACATGGCCAATAACTTGTTAGGTAATAACTCACTTGTAACATTTTAACGAGAGAAGTACATATAATAAGAATGTATGGGGTGTAACAGGAAATAAATCTTAGTAGCCATTGATTTGTGAGAAACGCAATCTTTGAATATGGGGCGTGGAAGGTCACACTTGGTTCACATAGCGAGTTGTATTAAGTTAGAAACTGATGACTATAAAGTTAGACTTTAAAAATAGCTTCAAGTAGGAAATGTGCGGATGAGGAGTGATGAGAATAAAGACTATTTCATTGAAGGCATAATCGTTGTGTCGGTGGTGTGGTTGGTGTTTCTTCGTCCTAATATATTTGAGCTGTTCATCTCCCGAGAGTTCCCGTTAAACCTATATGGCAGAAAGGAGACTGGGTTCTGATAGATTGTGCCTATCCGGACGTTAATAACATGATCATTTAGTTTCTTGTGAACTGATTTTCTCTACGTCAGATATTTTTTTATCCGTGGAATATTGACATCTGACAGTTTTGTGTGGGTAAACTGTAAAACATTCAAAATTATTCCTCTGATAAAGATATCTGGCTTTGGAACAATCTGTCTCTAATCCCACGATAGTCACATTGTACCTGTACATAGCGAATCATACCTTGTTCCTATACTAATATATTTTCACCTTGTCTGTTATGTATTATATCCTCCCGTATCTCATAACTTGCACCTTACATGCAGTAGATAACACTCAGATCAAGTGTCTTGTCAGAGTAGTCGGCTGAACCAATCAATCAGTGAGGCGAGACTGGCCTACATCCGCCAATTTGTGCTACACATTTTTGTTATTATTTTTTCATCCATAACCCTCACACCTTATCATTTCCTTTTTAATGATCTTAGACTGACAGGAGTTTCACTGCCAAAATGTTCAATTTGGTATAGATAACATTTTACGTTTTGATGCAGTCGAAAAGTTTAATCTAATCAAGGCACCAGACGCAGATGAGAATGGCGAAGAAAGTAAAAGTGCTGCGGAAATTGTTATGCTAATGTATCCGATGTGTTGTGGGAAAAAATATTAAATAAGATGTTAGGATGTAGAACCTGTAAATGTACGTGGTTTTAGCTGGATTAGTCTTTAACGGCTCACCGTTTAGCTTAATGGATTCTTGCACAAGCTCCCACAAGAGTTGAATCTGCTGATTCAATTCTACTTTCTGCGCAATGCGGGGAACGTAGTCCCTGAAAGCTGGAACACTAAAGTTCATAATATTTACAAAGCTACTTTCTACGTTTTGTTTATGTATGTATTTACGATACTAGACGAAATCAATTTTGATACCTTTGAAGCAGGCGATAATGCTGTGAAATTGTGAGATCTTCTTTCAATTGCCATGTTTTTTTATTGTAAAAAACATGGCAATTGAAAGAAGTTTTAAAATGGTTCCTCGCTTTTCCGTTGAACGAATCACAATTCTATAAGAAAAAATTAAGTGAATTTGTGAAAGTAAATAAAAAACTCGCAAGAATGTATTGTTGAAGAAATTGTCTTGTCAAGTCCTTTAGATTAATCATTCCTTTGATTACTTTATTATCATTGAAATATCTTTGAATTTGTCACACGATTCATGCATCATTTTTCTCGTGTAACTAAGCACATGACAATATTAAATTATTCCACGTGCGATTTTAATGACAAATTGACAACGCTTAGGAAGTTTAGGATCATGATTATGTTTACCATCAAAGATCTTTAAGATTTGTAATTTCTCTTTCAAATTCGCGTGTGTTTGAAAAGAGTTTTTTTTTAATGATCATTCTTACCTAGTTCTTTAGTTACGAGTACTTCTAGTTTCTACTGAAGAAAAACGAATCCAATCTCCCTACACGGTGGGGCATACCCCACCCCCCGAGTTAGCTTAAAAAGTTAACTTTTAAAGCTAACTTTTAAATTGCTTATGGAAGGAAGGTGAATTGAACTTATTTTTACCGTCTGAACCTTCTTGATCAGTAGGATTAAAAACATCTGTAATTTTGTCTCTATTGATCATTTTTCATTATGTAGTATGCCCTTGATAGCTGTTATCACATCATATGTTGTGTTGTGTGCCGTTATCATTCATTATCTTGATTGAAAGCCTCTCTTCGTCTGTTTACCTCCTTTGTTTGGTATACCTAACGTTATTTAAAAAGGTGACGTCAATATACAGGGTAATTTGTAAAACACCAAAAACCTCGTAAGAGGTCATTGTACTCATCATTATGAACAACTTTTACTATGGGACCAAATCTGAAATCGCGAAAAAAAAATCAGCTGTTCCCTACATTTTGACGACTCGTACGAACGTAAATGTAGGGAACAGCTGATTTTTTTTTCGCGATTTCAGGTTTGGTCCCATAGTAAAAGTTGTTCATAATGATGAGTACAATGACCTCTTAAGAGGTTTTTGGTGTTTTACAAATAACCCTGTATAATGAGGACCGGTGTTTTGTTTAACGTTATGTCATCATGTTTATAACAATAAATTATGAAAGGGTAAAATATAATTAGTGAATTATTCTATAGAATTTGGTTTCCTTCACTACTACTGAGGCAAGATGCGTAAGTCATTATGATATGCTTCGCTGTATCGTCAGAAATTACTGTATCTGTGTACAGTTCTGAGTCCATTGACATGCATAACAGGTATCAGCGCAGGTCTACAATTTCATAGGTGACCGATTTTTTCTCTTTTTGTTACAGGTGAGTACTCCCGACTTCTGTATTCAAACGGCATCCGCAAATAAAAATAGACGGCTCCCAAGTGAAGACGAGTACGGCACGGTAAGTAATGATAGTGGTTTTCTACAACTATTTTCTCTGACGTGCCGTGACATCGCTACCTACTTCGGTTCAGCGGCTGCGATTTCGATCCGCGCCGGTCGATCGCGGGTGCGTGCGCGCAGTCACCTGCCGCGTGCACCAACCGCAACACGTCGCGACCGCGAGATGCCGCCAATCGCGCCTAAACGATCTATTCTGTTAATTTTTTGAATTGACGATTTTAGGTGCCAAATGTTTTGATTTTTTATTGGTGGACAGTGCTTTCTGTGGTTTTTTGTGCGCGAGTTATTTTCCTTTGAGGCCCTTTGGACATGGTTTAACTTTGTTGTTGTATGGTAAAGTGGTTTTTGATATTCATGCAATTCAGTTGAAGAAAAAAAACTGCTTTTACGGATTATTTCGCTTGTTTTCTTTATATTTTTAAAATATTACCTGTAAAAGTTTTACGCTTTTCGAAAAATAAAATTAATAATGAGCGAAATAATTCCGAAGTGAGTTGTTTCATGCGAAATGCATTGTTTTATAGTAGGTCAGTAAACTTTCATTACTTTAATTATTAAAAAAAATATTAAAAAAAACATGATTTTAATCTTTATAGGAAGATATTTTTGAAACTACCTGAAATGACAATAAGAAAGTAATTTGCTTAATTCGAACATCGTTTGGTCAAAACAACCTTATTCAATGATTACTACATAATTATTAACATGTTAGAAACAGAAACAATTAGAATTTGCAAGTACCCTCATTTGCATATGCAAATATTCATTCGGGAAGACTATTCTCATGATTGTTATGATAAATATTAGTCGTGTGTTCCATCGATTAGTTCCAATTAGTCTCGTCATTGTTTCCCGTAGGCAAAGCATTTTTTCATTGTGATTTTTAAATTCCTTATATGTTTCATTAACGAAATAGGAAATGTTAGAACGTGTTCAATAACTGATTAGGCAGTGAATGCATAAATTATAGGCTTGTTATCTTTTTAAATAAAAACTGCCCGCATTTTTGAACTGTGTTTTTAAGTTAAAAAAATCCGGAACACTTAGCTGTACTTACAAAAAACTAGGATTATGTGGGTACTTTACTATTACTATAAATTAGTTTCGAAAATCGAATGCAATAAAGTTACCTTGATACCGATACCGTTTCGCCGAAAAATACCAAGCATGCCATCATTGTAATAGTCATAGACTCATAGTTCAATTGAAAAGGCCCATTCACCCCAACCTTTTGGCAAAGGCATGCGCTTGCGCCACACTGACTGTGCAGCAACGCATGCAAGCGGGGTAATTTTACCTCTTCATCTGTGTCTATTTGTCAGTTTCAATGCGACGTCACAAAAAGGGCTAATAGTACTAGAGTACTATTAGGGCGCTTTCAATTTAGACGGTTGGTGCCGGACTGCTGCAGTCCGGGTATCGTACTGCGCACGGGCGGTTATGATTTTTCATCTCTCGTACGACCTTGCGTCGAGACATTTTGTATGAAAAATCATAACCGCCCGTGCGCAATACGATACCCGGACTGCAGCAGTCCGGCACCAACCGTCTAAATTGAAAGCGCCCTTAGCCATTTTTTGTTGTGAAATCTGTCTCGAATGTTTTGATAACGTATGGGTAATCTTAGTACTTACGTCGATTTCAAGTTATCAGTGACATGTGAAGTTATCAGCATTATGAAGCGTGGGATGTAATATTTTGTTTGTACGTATGTTTATTTTTCTTACATATATTTTCAAATTGCATAAGGGAGCGTCTAAACGGGCAACGTTTTTCTGCAATTTGTGGCTGCACTATTGGCAAGTAATTGCTTGGCCATTACAAAAATATTTTGTTGATCTTGATGGTCGAGCAATTCTATGGCTGGGTCATGTGTTGCAATATGACTGCAATAGTATGGCTCATGATACAGACTCCTAAACGGGCTACTCACATCGGCAGCAATGGCTGACGAAATCACAATTGTCGCAGCGGCTTATATTGTTTTAAAATATAAAAAAAAGATTGTGGATTCGACCTTACCTAAATAGGCGTGAAACTTTAGATAATTTAAATCAAGAAATAAGCCTTGATAAAAAATTATTTCAAAATTTTACTAGAATGTCGAAGGGTGACTTCGAGTTTCTTTTAATCAAAATCGGAAAAAAGATGCACTATACCATAACAATAAAGAGCGATTGAAACAACAATAGAACTAGCTGGGCAATATTGCAGTTAAATCGATCGCTCGGCGATCGTCTGGCAATCTATCGAACAATAATAGGCCATATATGGCCATACCTAAAATGTTTGGCAATTATGGCCGGGACATTACTGCAATATTGCATAGTCTGGCTGTTATTGCTTGCAATGTTGCCGGCCACTATATTGCAGCCACAAATTGCAGTAAAACATGGCCCGTTTAGAAGCCCTCTTAAGTCACGCCTTCTCCCAGGGGGGTAGGCAGACACTACAGAACCCCATGTGCTACAATCCTTTCAAACTCCTTTTGCTTGGTTTACGTTCATACATAAATTATTACTATTATTAATTCATTTATTTCACACATAGTCCATATATAATAAAGAAGTTAAAATTAAAATCTAATAAAAATAATAATACTAAAAAATGAATAAATGTCACAATTAAATTAAATTAAATACATAAATTTTATTAAAATATAACACATAAAAAAAACAATCAACAAACAGTATTTATTAAACAACAATTTAACAATTTAATTTTCCAGTAAATATTATTTTCAACTGAATTTCAATAAGATTATTTTTGAATGTCATAATCGTTTGTTGTCGTTATTTCAAAGACAATCGCGAAAAGGAAAAGTTCCAAGTATTGTTTTTATTGTGGCTACTGGCTACCTAGAAATAAAAGATTATTTATTTCTAATCGTGAGTTTAAAGTGACAATAGACGAGAAACGGTTTGTTTTCATGAACACGATATAAATCCTTTGTTAATATTACAAGGTGTACTTGGCTGAAATAACTGGAAACCTCTTAAGGGGTCATTGTACTTAGTCATAATTATAAACTACTTTTGCTACAGGACCAATACTGCAATCGCACACCCTAATTGCGTAACACACTATTACTCTCAATTCGAATCATTTTGAAGCATATTGCTAATCCATTGCTCCATATGTTCGAAAAATGTGACTGCTCAGCAACGTAAATAACGCAATGAATGTTGTCGAACTGTCAAAATGAAACCCATTGCTACTGATAGTGTTTTACGCAATTAGACTGCAGCTCGATACATTTAAATGTTTGCATAACTCGAGAAAATAAAGGGAACAGCATTTTTTTTTGGTTGGTCCCATTGTAAAAGTAATTCATAATGATGAGTACCGTACCCGTTTTCGGTCATTTGAGTTACATCTAAACTAATATTACAAAGAGAAAATATTTGATTTTATCCATATTTGTTTTTTACGTTTTCGCCCTAAAACGGCTGAACGGATTTGGAAGAAATTTGGCACATGGTTGACTATGCCCAGGGTTTGAACAAAGCATACTTTATATCCTGATATTCCCACGGTATCGAGACTTGTGTGGGTGAAACCATGGGGGCAGCTAATCTGTTATATTTCGATCTTTCTGCTTTTCGCTGTTACTATTTCTAAAAATATGGTTCCTTATGCTTATAATAAAAAAAATATTACAGGATGATAAATAAGCTATTAAATTAAATTTATATCTAGTGGTTTGTAGTAATCAAAATAATCTAAAGCTGACTTAAAAATGGCGCAATTGTTTCATGAAAACCCAGTGTTGGTATCCAATTTGGACATGCCTGTGGTTGTTTTTCGTCATGCGGCAACGTTGTGGATTCCAATTATCGATAACTTGAAAATAATGATCACTGAGTTTTGACAAAGAGTGTGACAACATCCAATTTCATCCAACACACAAAATATTACAAAAAATGTAGCAATTTTTGTTAAAATCCGTCTATTTATGAAATGCACTAAGCGTGATGTATGAATTTCGTCGGGTCATTAATTAGATCGATTTTGTTATTATATCGATGAGTATCAATATACTTAATTAAGTAACATTAACGAAACTTAATAGTTATTTTAAATTCATCATCTATTAACACATTGAACGCCGTGGTGGTCACCAGTGAGAAACAGCAATTATTTTTTTAATTATTTGGATAGTAATAATAAATAATTATTTAGACTATTTTGAACCGTATGAGCCAGTGAAATATAATGTGTAACATTTGTCGAAATCGTGAATCGGCGTCAGCTCAGAAGGAAAGTAAAGTGTGGTCACCGGTGACCACCACGGCGTTCAATGTGTTAATCTTTTCAGACCCACGATAATAATTCTCGGTTACATAATCAAAACTAGTGCAGCCGGTCGATTCTGTAAAATTCTCACCGTGAAATCATAAGTGAAGTGAGCGTGAAGTGAGCACTTAATAGTGTTAATCCCTAGCGAATCGACAGCTCACTCCACGCTCACTTCACCCAAGCTTTCAGGGTGAGATGGTTACAGAATCGCACGGCTGTTATAAATATCAGCGTTACTAAATTAAACCTAGTGCCAAGTGCGTTTTAGTTAGCCCATTAACATGTTAATTATTGTAAATATAATCAGTATTGGTCGAATTGTCTGCTGCAATGGTAATTAACTTGAAATGACGCAATGTTTACATTACGCCAGTTTGTTTAGGACAGACTGTAATGAGCAATTGCAGTTGCCAACCTGTTACAACCCTAGTATATATTTTTAAACTAGTAATTTAAATGTGCGAGTTTTACTTTTCGTGAAGAAAGTTGTATAGCTATCGAAATGTAATAAATTGATCGTTTGACCCAAAATCGAAACCGAGACCTTCGATTGACTAAACACCTACAAGGCGTGCAGAAACACGTATTAGTTTAGTGAAAGTGAACTACAACCAAATTCGTTTAACGTAAGTAGTGTTTGCACGCATTCACACCCACACAATGGTCGGCCACTACGTGTTAACTATAAATAGAGAACCGATATTTGGGCACCGCCATAAAAAAAGGTGAGAAAATTTTCTTTGGGGCACTTTTTTACGTGAATCAATATTGTATAACATTCGTTGTATATGATGTTTATGAACTGTGTGCACGTAAAAAGTAACTATTTGATTAAAGCAAGAAAAAAGAACTAAGATTGTACTATGAAAAAATAAAACACAACCTCACGCTAGTTTTAATAAGTAAGGGCTAAAGTGTTACTGAACAAGGTTCGATTGATGAAATAAATGATAACGAACATCATGTCAATAACCTGCCAGACACACATAAAGCAGATGACGTCGCCACAATTTTACGTGAAAGCGTGCCTCGTATCAACGTTATTAGATTTTCTAATGCATTGCCCAAATGGCATGAAATTGCTCAGTCGCTTATCAATCCTCTCAATACTATGGTACTCTCGTTTTCTTTGGAATGTTTACAAAAAGCGAAAAAAGATCACCGTCTGGAGGTCCGACCGGTTGTGTTAGCAACGTAACATCAGGAATAAAAAAAGAAACATTTCATTTCGGAATTGTGCAACATCGATTATGCGTTTTGCGTTTAATAAATGATTGCCTCTTTATTGGGGACTTGTTTCTTGACTTTGATGCATTCAAACGAGTTAATTCGAACCTGTGTTTGGCGATAAGTAATATTTTGAACTTTTTCTCGTCAACATCTGATATTAATTACTATAATTACTTCTTCTTCTTCTTCATAGCACTCTTGTCTGAGCGGTCGTGGTCTTCATGTAGTTTCTTGTCTAGGGGCTGCTGTGATTCGCCTCAACATTTCTCGCCATCTACTAATTTATCTAATTACTATACATTTGTTAATACATTCTCACGAGGAAGTAGTTCCGTATTGTTATTGTTATATTTCACACGTTCGTATCATGAATTAGTATGTCAATTCCAAAGTTTAAGAGTCCACAGACATTGTTATGCAGTTCGAAAGTTGGAGTTTTTCAAGCGATTGCTTCTGTATTCACGAGATAGCTATCAAATGATGTATAGTGCATTCTTCCTGCAACGTTCCGGTCGGCTGTTGCAAAAAATCTCTAGCGAAGGCTTCGCTATTGTTTCGTTCAACGAACAGATTGACATGACAAGGTCTACGGACATCCTTTCGTTTCCAAAGCCTTCGTCGCCTTGCCCTTTCGTGGAGAGACCCTGAACGCTGGTCAATTCGATTAATCTTTCGACCTTTTCCCGTTCATATAACTTGTCCCTTTGAATGTATTGTTTATCAATGACAGGCAGTAAATAATACCGCTACTTGTCTTTGTTGGGTAAATATGTGTTAAAGCTATTGAATTAATTTTAGACGGTAGTCGTAAAATATTTAGAAAAGTTCTTTCGACAGCCGAGCCTCATTTGTTTTTCCGGTTCAGAGATTATTAACCTCTGGCTGTGGCCCACACCGCGCTCTTCTTTACCATACTCCTACAATCAACAAACTATAATCACGTTAATTTTTTAATTGTACACACAAAGGTTTTTATTTTTAAAATATCGTAGATATTCTTTAATATTCACCGCGGTGATATAACTAATCATCAATGGTTCAGATTATATGCAAGAATCCGGTGAAATTGTTCTTTTAAAATGGCGATTTCACTGGTATTTTTTTTTATAATTTGCATTTAATTGTCATAGGCGTGGATAAGCGTGGTGATTATCAAGATGCCGACGAACGTATAATGCTAGCTAGTAATCTTTATATGAAATGATTTAAAATTATCTGGATTGCATTTACCAAAATCACTAAAATATTCAGATGCAAAATCTGCACGGCATCTATGTTGCAAATCTTGCTAATTGCAATTTCTCGTTGGGTAGTAAAGTTTTCTAATTTACCTATTTCATTATTTACTTTATCAGTCTGCATATTGGTAAAAATAATTTAATTTAAATACGGTTTTACTTCCATTTTATTTTGTTTGACAAGCATAGCTCCAATAGCTATGAACATGCAACCTTTGGAAGGTTGCGTGTTCTTAAAAACTGATCACCAATTGGCACTCTATATTGTTTCGATTGATCAACTGCACCACAAAATTTTGCAACGTTTCTTTCGTAAATTTCATTACAGCAAGTAATTATTCGTATCGGTTGACTTATTTGATTGTTATCAGCGTAATGCTCCGTGCCAGTACTGGCTTCGAGTACTAGTATGTGTGATAATGCCATGCAAATTATTCCTTGTTGACCAGTGCAGCATGTCGGTAAATGTTGCGGCTAATTTGAGGTACAACCTTTATACACCCATTTTCCTGAACGTTGCTTTGAATATTGTGATTTGTTTAATGCCATTCGGTGTGACTGGTATTTGAGGTTTCCTTGTATTTAAATTACAATTGTTTTAATGCTGATAACTTTCCATGTCACCTGTGTTATTAAATGTTGGATTTAATATAAGGATGTAGGTTGAGTATTTAATAGTTATATCTATAGTCCATTGCCCTCAAAGTAAAGTAAACGTATCGCCTTTTCCAGTGACGTTAACGATAGACATGAAGATCTAGTGTGAGTTGTGCGATGTGATTGTTCTCGAGGAGTTGACAACAAAACAAAAATAACAACAATGTGCAGCAAGGACCAGATAAACCATGTGCTGAGTAAGATCAATGTGGTGAGTACATTCATGACTTTTATGGTGGTGGTGATAAAATTGCAACTGTTTTATAAGTAGGTGGTATTTGTTTTTGGCTATTTCATCGGTAAGGCGTATGGTGATGTTGGGAAAGTAACTTGGTCAAATTCTTTTGCATATTTATTAGGACTGGTGGCAAATTAAAATAAACAATATGTTTATTGCAATTACATATAATGAAAACACACACGAGTTGGAGATCACCTTTTAAGCAAGAAGATGCTTATGTTAGCTGAAATTGTTTATCGTTCCTTCAGGTATTGTAAGGACCAAACTGAAATTCAATCACAACACCTACGCGTTATGCCTTTGTTTAATTGCTTATCTCATTCTTATGTGAGCACTTTCCTTGGGCGTTTTATCTTATTAATTTGTTAGTATTATAAATTAAAAGAATACATTTTATTGAATGTAGTGGTTAGATCAATTACCCACCTGACAGATTTAAATACCGTAACAATTTTTTAAAGGTCCTAATTAAACCAAGCTTTAGCAACAGTTATAAGAATAAATGATTACGTCCGGTTAATCCAACTATAACATAAATAAAATACTAATTGGTCACAATTGGCCATTAATTACTTTACTATACGAAGGTTGGCGCCAAGGTTGGACGTGGTATATTGGTTCCAATAAACCACGTAGACACTATTTCTATGGAAATTGAGGGAAGGAAAATGAGCATCACATTGACATTGGCCTATAAGTTTCAATGGCTCAAAATTGGTTGTAACGAACCGTGAATAATTAACGAGCATATTGTACTGCAAGTCTGCAATGCGACGGGAATAAAGGTGGGACCACACCTGCAGCCTGCTAGTGCAATCGATACTTTATCAAAGCGTTCTATGAACGAAATAATGGCCAGTGTTTAAATAGCTAATAGCTAAACCCCGGTTTCTGTAAGCTTTTTGAAATTATTCTGTTGTCAAAACTCATGTTCGTTTGATGTGCTGTTGTTATTTCGATCAACGAATCACAGCAATTGATTGACATGAGATTGACCACGCAGGCAGTGTGTTTAGTTATTTTTTTTTTGGTGATTAGGCCTTTTAGGGTTCCGTACACAAAGGGTGTCACCGGGATTACTAAAGCTCCGCTCTCCTTCCGTCTGTCACAGGGCCGTATCTATTAAACCTTAATAGATTAACACAGACTTTCGATGAGTGTGTGTATTACTCACTCTTTAGAAAATATTGCTAAATATTGTACCGTGGTACAAAACCCTTCGTGTGCGATTCCGTCTTGGCCGCTTTTGTTTTGGTTACTATTTTTTGACCACGGTGAATGTATTTGTATATGTGCGGCGCATTAGTACACATTTTCCCTATCGTTTCACACTCGATTTGGGTACCAAACTACAAGGAAAACCTTTTAGGTAGTGTATATCGACTGACGTCAAATGATTTCACTTGCCTGTAGAATTCGTCAATCGACCTGAATTTAGCAGGCATAGTAACACCTATATTTACTTATTACCGTGCTATTGTCTTGTAAGCTTTTTTATAACAATGTTTACGTATGTTTCACTCATCATCATGATTTGCAGCTTTGTTTCACCCAATGGTAAGTATATTCCTCTTCTCTTTTGTGTCATATTTCACTGACCTGTGCCAGTCTCATTCAGGTCTTTCTCTCACCTGGCTATTGGTCTGCCTACGCTCTTACTACCGTTTCTCGGAACCATTCCTTTAGGGCTCTTTTCCACCTGCCATCACCACGTCTAGCATGGGATGGTGATCATTCACTACTAGGTACATATTGTTTGACGGATCACTCGATTCCAATTTTAGTATCGATAAATAAACGACCAATTTCTGCAAATGTCCGTGTACCAACACCTTTACCTACTTTATTATCGTATTTGTTCTGCTGTGTCTATAATGTCGTTATTTGCAACAGTCATAGCATTAAGCATATTGATCTGCATGCTGTGTCCTCCTAAGGGATTGGCTGTTATGAATATGTATGTATTTGATATACTTTGTGGATATCCAGGTTGTATTTGAGTTACTATATGTATGTATGAAATGATGAATGCTTCGTTGGGTACTGAGAACGGCGACCCAACCGAGCGTGTTGAATTGAATGTTGTATTATCCTTGCAAGATTATTTGCATCCACAGTCTATTGCATGCCCCATATTCAACAGTTTCTATGATACGAAATTCCTTATGTTATGCTTTTAAAAATATACAGTGGCCTCCAAAATTTTGTTGACATTTTTCCATTTCAGCTGTGACACACCACATTATGATTTAAAAGTATAGTGATGCAAATTTTTGATCTGCTATACCGTTTTTAATGACTAATTCAACTACCTTTGACTTATCATAAAAATAATCAAGGAACACCTTAGGAGTACCTGATTATTTTTTTATGTGGCATCACAGCTGACGTGGAAAAATGTCAATTAACTTTTGGAGGCCACTGTATATCATCCTGCTGCCTACCTCTGTTATATTTGAGTACGGCGCAGTATGTCTTCTTCCATAAATCTCTATCATCCGTCATTAGTCTTATTATTATGCTGTTAAAACCAATGTTGTATCAAATTGGCACGATCTCTATCTTCGTACCCATAAAATGCATTGTAGTTAATTATTCTTTTTTTCAAACTGCTTATATGTTATCAGTTTTATGGGCAAAAAATATGCATCTAGTTCACGAACGTTGTAAGTTGGTTGTTTATCGATCAATATTTAAAAAAAAAATACTTTTGGTCCTTTGGTACTTGCAACAATCAACAATCGTGCACTTCAAAATATTTTGGTCCTAAGGTACACGTTTCATACAATCGTGAACTGTATTGACAGGCATAGTTAATTAAACTCTTTAATTAGCCTTCAACATTTAATCACGAACAGTATTTTGATCTTTGTTTTGTTACACATAGCGTTTGAATCGATTAGTTGCCGCACTTACCGATCATTACCAAATTATTGATTCTAATACTTCTAATGCTAGCAGCGATTTAATATCGATTGTAATTCCATTCGAATGGTATTGCCAGTAATGATGAAGGTTAGTATTTCAATTTTTACGAACGTTTTGTGTGAATATCTGCAGTTTAGCGAAAGTGAATTGACATTGGTGCTGGTGGAGGCTTCTAGAGGTAACGGCCCGAACATCCGATGATCCGTAAGTCTGATATGAGTTTGAAAGGTTTCGTAGTTTGCCAATGTTAATTTGGTAATGTCTTGTTTGTATAGCCTCTTCAATGTCCATGACTTCATTAGATTGGTTTTAAAATGTAGTAGTGTGTACTGAGTTGATGTAGATGAAAATGTTTTATTTATTTATTTAATTCGGGAAAACAAACAGTTATACAAACATCGTAATAAACAGGTAGTGAGAAAAAAGACATTACATGTGTTTTTACCGAAGTAGCCCAGAAATACCACAACATAAATCAAGTAACTAATGACAACTCTCCAAAAAGGTTTATTTAGGAAGACGAAGGATAATAATGTAACAGAAGACTATGATGATATGACGAATACGCTGAGATAAGATGGTGAGACCATAATAATAGATATCTTATATATCAATGTAAATGATTGACCAGATGATTGATAACTCTTATCGATCAATATCAGACATTCGGAAACAAAATTATTTTAGAATCTGTTATGTTTATTAGAGCATGAAATATAATAAACATAATCCACGTGCCAAGGCGTCTTCTTTCATATACCAATTCATTTTCAACCTGAGGTACAAAAGGAATATAATGGGAAGGCAATTTTATTAGGATACGCAACTAACTCGAACTGCAGTTAGCTTGATTCATATCTATTAAATGGAAATCGAACCGGAAAAACGGACGAACAATGCGGGTAACGGTACCACCATGCACAGATATAGTCCACAATTATTTATTGCATTTGTAGGTAACTGTACGTCGTAGTAATGAGTCTAATGATGTTTTGAATAGGCCATCCTCTGTCCCCGTATTTTATATATTTCTTCTTCTAAGTGTGTCGATGGCAATCTTAATAGTGCCAGCCCAGATCATAGCTACGAGTTTAGCTAAATCAGTAGCGTCCGTTCATTTCTTGTGCATCGGGGTACAAGAGACATGGTGCCAAGAGACCAATCTGCGTATTTACTATTAGAATCTTTTGGAGTTGATACGACGACACTCAGTCTTTCCCTTCCGTTCAACTCACCAACTAAGGGAGCTTGCACTTCTGTGTTTGTTAACAATATTCTTTCAATGATTCGTGTCTTTAGAGCTATAGATGGAATGCATTTCTTCACCGTTTTCAAACAGCTCATTGCAGGCTTTTTCTTCTTTTTAGCGTTAACTGATGCTATGAAGAATAGCATTCACCCATGTACAGAAAATATAATTCTTCAATACTATAATACCCTAAAAAGCAATTATGGCATCACCACTGCTAGAGAATAGTGTGTGCGTTCAGAAGTGGTCGTCAAAGATCTCGTTTGTGTATGTGCATCAAGTGTATGGTACATAATAACTGGAGTAGAAAAACAATCGCACCACGGAAACCTATGGAGTTATATGACGTAAAACATAATCGTAGTGAATGAGGTCGCTAGATACGCGTCCTCATTTCCATAAGTTTTGAAGAAGTTATCGTACTTATGGTTGCGAAATGAGTTCTTAATATTCACTTAGGTGCCGACGCGCGCCGTTTATTTTCTAATTATGTCGAATCGTCTCTGGGCTTTTTGTTAGGGTCGTCTTTTTTTAAAAGAGATTATAAATAACCTAACCTGCGGGGTAATTGCTTAACACACTAACAGTTGCAATGTGTTGCATTTTGAAAATCTGACAACATTCATTGCGTTGTTGAGCAGACGAATTTTTTAAACATATGAAGCAATTAATTCGGAATTTCCTTTAAAATCCTTCGAATTGTGAAAGAGCGTGTTACGCAATTGAGGTTCTGGTTTACAGAGAGTGTAGATTGGCATGTTAATATTTGATTTCAGAAAAAGGTTAGTGGTAAATGCTAATAACCAATTGCATGGCTATCTTCCTCTTTTGCTTTCCTATAGAGGTTTCCATTGCATGCTTTTAAATTCCTAATGGTCATTATAATATAACCCAACAAAAATATGTATTTTACGCTTTTTACTCTTAATAGGGTGAGTCGAATTTTGAACGGTACTATCGTAAGGTGCATCTGTTCTGCCTGTTAAGCAGCGATAAGTAACCATAATCGTTCACTTTGTACTTGTACTTGTGACTACAAACGTGACTGTACGTTGCCATCTGATTGGCCAATTGTATACCCAAATGATAGAGCATTTGTTGAGTATAAGAATGTAACCTATCAGGGCTAATCTTCTGAAATGTAGTAGTTACTTTTATCTGATTGACCACGAGCTAATTTAAAGTCACAGAAATCTGAAATTAAGGATGTGTCGTCCTAATTCAAACATGTTTATTATTTGTCAGGAATCGTATGAAACTTAAAATAATGAGTAAAGCAAAATCTTCATAAAGGAAATAAGTTGATAGGAAGTAAGAATTCATACAGTTGATACTTAATTTCCTTGCAGATCCGAAAATAAGTTGCGATCTGACTCACAACGGAAACTTAAAGCTGTGCTTGAAGTCACCTTGCTTATGGATTGTAAGGATTCCCAATGCTATCGATTCATGACTCAAGAATATGTCGCGTATTGTCATGGATTTTGTCGAATTTCATGTTTTTTTTTTTTTTTAAGAAATTCGTGACACATCTCTTGTTTTACGACATAGACTTGCAATAAAATCTTTATTGTGGGAGAACTGGAGCCGGTCCCTTTTCAATCCATAAATCTACGCCCACAGACTAAATTTGAGGTTAAACGCAGTCAAATTGTATTAATATACTTTCTGAAATATGAATTATGTACAGCCAGAGGCTGTTTATAAAATATTGTGGAGATAACATCGATATGGGCGTTCATAGTCAAAATACTGTTCAACTTGGCAATGAGATTATAAAAGATTGCGTTAAATGTTTAGATAGTTAAGATAGTACTGATTAGAGCGTGAGTACATTGTTAAGTGTTACTACAATAGGTAGGGACAGAAGTTTTACTCCAAAAAGAATTAATGATAAATTAACCTACGCTCAAATACAAGTATGTAATTACTAATAATGGTTTCGAGCTTTAACAGAAATATATGTTTAATCATCTACGAGTCCTTGTGAGTGTGCCTTCGTATACGCTTAACCCAACAGGACATGGTGTCCCACATATGGGATATACCGAAAAGCCTGTTATATTTTAAAAATGGATCCAAGTAGCGTGACTTAGTGTTGACGAGATTAACTACATATTATGTTTTTGAGTTTCGAATTTAGTACCAGATATTTTGGCTAGAATCTGAATAAACATTTATGTTTATTCATTTATGTTTTCTTCAAATTGGTAGGTACTTTGAATACGATTAACGAGCGGCGTATAATAATCGCAAAAAAATGATAAAATTGAATTTTTCAATGTCGAAATAATTAGTAGAGGTAAGTTCATGTTAATATTTGTCATTTTACGTGTAATCTTGTAATTTCATTATACTACGAAACACAGATTCACATTATAATGCATGATGTGCCATACACAAAAACATACGTTTCTATTGAATTATGATTTTTCTAAATATTTTTTCGAGAAATGGCATCATATTTGCAGGCTAATATATTTTTTTTAAGCCGATATGAAAAATCATGCTCTGTAGAGTTAAAGCAGAACTTCTAATTGTATTTCTTTATTGGTGTCCACTATTGTTTGTACATACAATTTAAAATGAGTTGGTATATACTGTATCAGCCGTAAAACATTGTGTAACTACTTCATTAAGAATGGCTATATTGTGAAATATAGATAAGTTACCATGTCTTTTAGTAATGTCGGTTTTACATGTTAGGGTTCTCCTGAATGCATTCCATATTGCATGTATGTTCATTCTGCATTATTTACCAACATTGCAATAGAGTCCGTAACAGGAAAATGTTCATGCATTACTTTTTATCAATATCACGTCTAGGAATCCGGATTGCAATGCAATCCAAATCCAAAGATGGTTTAAACTGTAGATTCCTTTTATCTATAACTGCTTGGATTTTTATAATTTCTAATCTGATTATTCGATATACCATTACTATTTACATCACTTCGGATTTTGTCATTTTTGTGTTTTTCTCCAGAATTTAAGTTTAAAGACTTTACAAATATATTATAATTACCGATTTACTTATTGTAGGCGATTACATTCTATATAAGGTGAATAAGGGCGCGTGATTTTACCTAATGTGTAGGCGTTTATGTTATAAATATATCATGATTAAGACCTGTTGAAACTGCATTGAATTTAGTGTTACATTATTTCGGAATATCTTATAGATTTGGTTTGTTAATAATTCATATCAAATCTGGCGATTATTGAAATAAATGAATGATTTAGCCAGACCCGCAAGTATTATGATTATTGTATCATTATTGGGCTCACCAACCTGTGCAAGAAGTTCATGAGGTTATGTCTCATGAACAATTACCTACTCTGATTAGGAACGGTTAATTACAGTCTGCTGCATTGTGAACATAGCACCATTCGAACATGGATATTCTACTCACTTCCATAAAAAGTGGGTATGAGTAAATTTCCAGACCATTCACTTCATGCCTCTTATGATATGGGAAGTAATAGAGCATTATAAACGTAGCTAACACCACACAACCACAAAGAATGCTACTCTATAAGGCGAATAAGGGCACGTGACACCTACATACGCTTTTATTCTACGTAATGATTGATGTGTCGTGAACAAACAGCTGTTCAGTTCCCAAACAGTCACGAACACACAACCTTTAAAGATTGTCGCACATACCATAGAAATGTATGGAGAATTTACAACTTGTCAAACGTTTGCTTATGAAGCAATTAGAGATATAAGTCGTTGTTGTGTTTGGTCATAGCTTTCAGTTACGAAGGAGGTTTGAGTAGTATTCGTTGTTCTTTGTGCTCTGGTCTTCATTCATTGATGAATCTGGGAGCAATTCGGCCTTCGCCATTTTCTTATGCCGTCTTCTGGGGATCCTCCCAATTTACATTACATCACCCATTTCATTATCTGCTGCTACCTCATGCTTCTACACCAAATGGTCAATAAAAAGTTCACATCCTGAATTCCTGAAAGGTTCCTATTTCTGGAAGATCGAATTCAGAGTTATGTGTTGCGTTTGCGGTGACCTCTTTACAACTGGTGCTCCCGGGATCTGGCTCAGGAATTCCGGACTAGTTTCCGTATGAATTCCGTCGGCTCATGTTATCTAACAGTAAGTTAAAGCAATGCTTGATTTGGCCTACTTGCGGTAGAATGTTTCTAATCTCTGGCCAACGCAAACTACTGCAAGATAAGCTTCTTTTTATAAATAGAGGCGTCTTGGCTCTTCCTTTTCTTAAACCTCCAATGAAATACTGTTTTGCTAGTAGCTCTCTTTATTTATGTTAGCTGTTGGTTCTTACATTTTTGATGCACCTGTTTTTCATATTCAGGTATTTTTTAAAGACCAATTTCTTGAAAAACCGATTTTTATTATACCTGACATCAATAATCAGCGCCTCCAACTCGACTGCTATGATTGATGTGTCGTGTAAAAACAGCGGCTTGCTTCCAAACTGTCACGAGCGACCTTTGCGGTCGTTTGTCGCGCATACCGAACTATAATTATACTTTCTTGTGCCTGTAATCATTATTGTTGTTAGCGTGTTTGGGTTTGCTTGTCGATTTAGAATGTTCGGGTTCTGGTCGTGAAGGCATTTGCGTTGGCTTTTGATGGATTGCCTTTATGCTTACCGCGTTTTCTTGCACATTTCAAATTCATCCGATGGTTGTCTGCAAGATCTATTATTTTAGTGTGTTTACTATTTATTTTTTGTTTTCCATTTTGGGTAGCATGGTTTCCTTCGTCGCCATACTCCCCGTCTTTGCGGGGTTGAATAGTATCTATTGGTTCTAAGTGATAGTGATAAACAAGTAATATGATTGTTATTAAAAGACACTGAAACCCCGTTTCAAAAGCAATAGGGAGTAATATAAAATAGACACAGTACTTACATACATTTCTAAAAAGACAAATTTCATGTTAACAAGCATAAAGGGCATGAAAATACATAGCTATTATCGGCTACTGCTTTCAACATTCATTTGGTCAGTTTATATTAGTAAGTTGATATATTATACATTCAGAGATAATTACCTTTTCTCGTTTACTCCAATTATAGGAGCTTATTATTTTCCTTGCTACCATCGCAAACACAAAGAAACAAACGAATCAAATTATTTGATTCAAATTAAAATTTTCCAATGAAATTGTTGACTTATGTCTGTCAAAGTCACAACAGTTACAAAAGTGGAGTGAAATATTAGAAAATGACTTCAAACAGTTTAACTTCAATAAATATGGGATTGTACAGACCCCAGCACATCAAGCTACTACAATCTGTCAGATTTCTTTAATAGATTTTCAACTTTAGCGCTAAAGCATAAGGTTCAAAGTTGATTGGGAAAATCTGACAGTTTCAGGTAGCTTGATGTGCTGGCGTCTGTACTATACTCATTTCTTAAATATTTGGGTTCTTATGGCAAATTTTAATATTTCTAATCCGTGAAGATCAGAACATAGTAGGTAAATAAAATAAATCGTAAACGAAAACAGGCTGATGTATAGACAATACACATCTCTGTTTGAGGCTCAATTTGAGTCTCGCCTCATCTGACAATATTGAGTATAGATTGATTAGCGTTTTGAAATAAGAACGATGCTCAAGTACTGATTCTATACTTAAACAATAATCGACTGATTGACGATCAAACTGAACTTGAGGAATGTTATATAATACGGACCTAAGTCTCTTAGCATTATTTATGTATATTTTATGTAGGTTCGGTTACGTATTTTCTGTATTCCCCAGACCAGTAACTGTACAACGAAAAGAAAGTGAGCATGTAATACTTGATTTATGATTCACATAAGTAGAACATTAATTTCCGTTTTGTTGCTCATCCAGTTCACAACGCGTTCTTTACGCTCTGTGACTGCGTTTACAGCATCAGCATAACATTACGCGTGTTTTTCCGAAGTTGTATAGGCATAGTTGTGTGTCTCTTGGTTCATTTTCATTTCTTCGTCTATTACGATTATTTGTCCAATCCCGTTGCTGGACTGCTTAGGTTTATTTTATTTTTGGGTAAGTAGTGTTACTGGCTATAATAAAATACTGGGATATTTCGGAGAATAAACAGGTTCAAATTGAATTTATATTGAACTAGAGCAAGTAGATCTAGGTGAGTGATATCGACATACTTTAGTCGTTACAAAGCCAGTAAATAATCATTTATAAGTCGAAAAGAAACAACTAGTTAATAGTGATCTGATTGTTTACAGTTAAACCACTGTTATAGTATCCCACTTGCAACGGAATTTCGCTAAGAAAATCAATAGCTTTTGTATTTTATATTACTAATTTATTATTTCAAATGTTTTCATATCAGCAATTGCTACAACACTATATTTTAACGTATTTGGTCATTAGAGTATCATTTTACGAGAAATATACGAGGGCGGGTCAATAAGTCCGTGACTTTTGGAATAAAACACAGATTTTTTGATAAATAAATCATTTTATTTTTCAACGTAGTCTCCCTTGAGCTCTATACACTTTGTCCAACGCTTCTCCAATTTTTTTATCCCTTCCAAAAAATATGATTTGTCGAGGTCCTCAAAATAGGCCTTTGTTTGCGAGATGACTTCATCATTGGAGTCAAATCTTTTTCCACCAAGCCATTTCTTCAGGTTTGGGAACAAGAAGTAGTCACTCGGAGCCAAATCTGGAGAATAAGGCGGATGAGGGAGCAATTCATAGGCCAATTCATGGATTTTTGCCATGGCAACTGCACATGTGTGCACCCTTGCATTGTCTTGGTGGAAAAGAACTTTTTTCTTGGCCAAATGAGGTCGGTTTTTTTTCCAATCGTCATTGAAGCGGTCCAATAAGTTGGAATAATATTGCCCATTGATTGTTCTTCCCTTTTGAAGATAGTCAATGTGGATTATCCCACGTGCATCCCAAAAAACAGTCGCCATAACTTTATTGCCTGACAAACCCACCTTGGCCTTCTTTGGCGCCGATTCACCCTTAGAAACCCACTGTTTTGACTGTTGTTTGGTCTGTGGTGTGTTGTGATGGATCCATGTTTCGTCCACGGTTACAAAACGGCGCAAAAACTCCTCCATATTGCGATTAAACAACGCCAAACCTTCCTGTGAAGTTGTTACACGATTGCGTTTGTGGTCGACTGTGAGCAAACGCGGCACCCATCTTGCGGAAAGCTTTCTCATGCCCAAGTGATCGTTCAAAATTGAAACCACTGAGCCATGCGAGATCCCTACGGCTTCCACAATCTCTTGCACTTTCAATCTTCGGTCGGCCAACACCATATCGTGAATTTTCTCGATTGTTTCGGGTGTAGAGACCTCAACTAGGCGTCCAGGACGTTCGGCATCTTCAGTGCTTGTACGGCCACAACGAAATTCAGTAAACTACTTTTTTACCATTGAAATCGATGGTGCAGAGTCCCCATAATATTTATCAAGCTTAGCCTTGGTCTCGGTAATGGTTTTTTTTCGCAAAAAATAATGCTTAATAAGCACACGAAATTCACTTTTTTCCATTTTTTCCTCAAATTACTGGGTAGTCTGATAAAGATAGCTGTCAAACACAAACTAACTGACGCAGCAAGTTCAAATTTTGATAGGAGTCAACTGACAGATGCCTGTTGACAGGAGTAGTGTTGCTTTTTCAGTAAAGATGTCAGAAATTCAAAAAGTCACGGACTTATTGACCCACCCTCGTATGATCAAGTACTATACAGTACGTTAGGTCATAATTATGGCTGTGCCTTTCCCAGTCCACTTCCTAGTTTCATCAGAAATCTGGTTCTCCGCCTTCCGTATCCAGTCTGTCCCATCCCTTTAAGGTCCTTTCGTTCATCTAGTTGATAGACGCCGCACGTCACGCTCCAAGCTGAGAATTCTAAATGTTTATTACACACAGTTAGAGGTGGACCTTCTTCATTCACTCTTTGTGCTGTAATGTTCGGGTGCGCTTACGCATTCGTGCGTGACGCGGACGCGACGCGACAATCGAGAGTGACGTATGCGCCGCGTTCCACGCTAATGTGGAGGTAGACTTCTTAGGAATAGTTTCATTGCTTCCTTATGCTTATGGTTGGAAATTAAAATAACTTTAAACGTAAATGTTTCCTTTGCTATTTCATTTTCTAGCTGTTTCTGGCGTGAAATAATTCTTATTATAGGTAGATACTCCTAAAGAGCCTGATAGACCTTGGCGCCAATTCACAGTGATATAGATTATAAAAAAAACCTCAAAACATCTTGGCTATTGTTATCTGTTGAATGTCTTCCTAAGACAAATGCTTATAAATATGCTACTTAAAGTAGGATATACATAGTTTATATAATTATCTTAGTACCTCTTCAGTCTCTAAATATCTTTGTAGTTTATGAAGGTATTGTTCATGAATGTATTGATATACAAAGTGGAGACAACAAAACGACAATAAAATAAATTGCTTATATTTAATGCCGTTGCCAGTCTGCATTCAAAAATTCAATCAAATATATCCAATAGTTTAGTCACTATAGCTAGTCAAAGATTGGCAAAATCCATAGTCACATCACTACTATTTAATTTGTTAGTAAAAATAACTTTATTAATTTCAATGCTAGGCCTTATTTGGTAGTTTCCTTTATAATAAATAATTATAAAACCATTTATTTTCAGGTAACAAAAACCCATAGATAAATACCTTAACTTAAATATACATATAACAATATGACAATTGTGTCGTCAATTGTTTGTGTTTGTTGTGTCTCCCTATGCATTAGTATTGCCAGTGTTTTCATTGATTGTCGTATTGTCACCTCTACGAGTACATATAACTCAATATAAACAGCATTCTCAAAAATTCGTTATTTATTTATTTACTCAGTTCGTCCCACGCTATTCAATCGAATCCCAAAAATAGACATCCAGTCCATTGACAATCCATATAGAATGACAACCGGCGATTTGCCCAAAGAATTCACTCACACATAACGTATCTCTATCCTTGTCGGCGGTCCATTGCGTTGTCAGCAACCGAGTATTATCTGGTCAATCGATCTTATCATCCGCTCAATGATCGACGGATCGATATTACTCACCCACTATTGTTTCGGAATGTTCTGTTTCCTTTGCAGTCAGAACGTTGTGTAGAGGATGATATTTAGAAATGTTGTTTTCAAAGTTAGGTGTGATGTTTCGATCGTTGGATTGTAGGTTATGGTTACATAGCTGAGTTGTTATTGTTTTAAAACTGGGAGTTCTGGTGACTTTGATCCTTTGGCATTTTTACTTGGGTACCAACGTCCACAAGGACAAAAAAAAATCTTTCTGAGAAATCTATCCAATCCGTGTTATTATTTGACAGTTTAGTTACATACGAGTTATAACACACTGTCAATAGCAACAGATACTAAAATTTAGTATCTGTTGCATACGTAGTTTTGTTTGAAAGCTATTTTATTTAAATTCAGCTGGTGAGCATCGAATGGTATTCTGGCATTGACGTTTAAGCTAAGCCTCGTTAAAGATTTTATAATGTCATTAGAATCTAGCCGGCACTCCCTTTCTGTGAGTCCATAGATGGCAATTGGAAATAAAGAGATCTAAAGGTTGCATACCTTGTGTTGAATAAGTAATAAAAAAACACTATTAAATCAACAAGGAAAGATACTAGAGACTGATTATTCAATGATTTTATTGTGCCTGATATGTATAAAAAAATAAAATATTCAAAGGATATTCAATGAATGTTCATTTGTTTATCTGATCGAAGCACAAGTTTGCTCAGACTGTACAAACCAGCTTCCGTGACATTGAAAGGTATTTATTGTACAGTACATGGCGCTTTCATACATATTTACTCAGTGACCCATGTGCTAATTAAAGCTCCGGTTATCCTGAGGTTAAATTAACCTTCGTATGTAAAGTTTAATGCTGTCATTTAACGATTTGTGATTTGACAGTAAGGTCATTCGTATTGACATCATGATGTGTACTACTAGATGGTAAGCACTGGAGTGTGAATTTGATTGTGATTATTTATTCATATTTCACATGTTTTATAATGACATCATCTGTAATCTACATATAATTAATTAACCAACTAAGGCGTAAGTGATAATTATAGTGATCTACATCATAGGTCAATCAACTCAGCCTATGGCAGTCCATTGCTGGACATAGGCCTCTCCCAGGCTGCGCCACAACACCCTGTTCCACATTCAGCCTGTCCTTGCCACTTTATTAAGGTCGCCGGTCCATCTAGCTGTGGGGCGTCCCACGCTACGCTTGCCGATACGCGGTCTCCACTCCAGGACTCGTCTGCTCCACCAGCCATCAGTCCTTCGACAAAAATGGCCAGCCCACTGTCACTTCGGAAACTCCGGTTCTTTTCCGGATAATTTCAATACTGATTTTTTCATCATAGCTCGATGCTTTGTAAATGTCTTTATGAGATATTTCTTGACTTTTTGAGGATTCTCATTCTCGATAATCTTCATGACTACTGTCCCCTCATTTTGTAAACTTTTTACTCTTTCTAAAATTTCAGATAAATTGAGGAAAGTTGGAAATTGCATATTCAGTAGAAATCTTAAATAGAAAGCGACGGTCGAAAATGAAATCCATGTAAAGCTGTAGTGAGCCAATGATTTTCTAATGTAAAGAATGTGGTTGGTTACATAGAGGAAATTGAATGTCACATGGCACTTTATTAAGTACAATATGTTTAATTACATTAAAAGCTAAGAAAGCGCGTATTGGCAAGCGTAGTGTGGGACGTTCCCCCAGCTAGATGGAACCACGACCTCAAAGAGGTAGCTGGGACAGGCTGGATGCGGAAAATAGGGTGTTGGGGCGTAGCTGAGGAGAAGCCTATGTCCAGCAGTGGACTGCGATTGGCTAAGTTGATTAAAAGCTCAGTGATTTGAGCAGTTGTTAAATTATATTAAGCTGTACAAAACCTACTTGAGGTTAACAATCTTGATGTGTGAGAGGAAATTGGCTCGCTTAAAGAATGTACCAGCAAAAGTTTAAACTCTCTCAACCCACGAGAAAGCTCTTGCCGATGTGAATAGATTAGCTTGTCAGCAAAGCTGGTAACTGCCCAAGGTTTGTCTGATATACTTAAGTGTTGCCACTCGTGAAGGCTCTTTTCAATGTACCTTTCTTGCCTTTAAAACTTACAACGATAGTGCTGCATCAAGTTTTTTTCCGACAGTATCGAGAGGTAAATATGTTTTATTGCTTCAGCACAATCTTGTAATGAAAATGTGCAATCAATGTAAACGTAAAGTATAAGCCGATGTTCGCATGCACGTAAAAATATCGCGGCGGGATTTTATCGCGCACTGGATTTTCAACCCTCAACAGGAATAAAAGTAACTAACAGGAAATTAAAAATGCCAGCATTTACGAAAAAAGAAAAAATCACGTGACTATTTTGTCGATCTTACAGACCAATACGTGGGTATAGGAAGGTTAACACTTTGATAGCGGGGCGTTTTATTGCGCCGCTACTCCCAGTGCGCGGGCGTTTTTCGACATATTTGTATCGACTATAAAAAAATAACCTAAATGTCTATTCAAATAATTATTTTTGTATGTATTAGATCTATTTTTGTTTATTATGAAAAATAAATAAAAAAACGTAATTATACAGCGTGTAACGGAAGGGGGGTATCAACCCTGAAGGAGGTGAATGTGCTCATGAAACTCAACAACTTTCCCCAAAGAACATAGGTCGAAATATGAAAAAAAAATTTGGCCATCCCTTACAAAACTGACTACCAGCTGATTGATTTACTATTGGAGGGCCAAATTTTTTTTTCATATTTCGACCTATGTTCTTTGGGGAAAGTTGTTGAGTTTCATGAGCACATTCACCTCCTTCAGGGTTGATACCCCCTTTCCGTTACACGCTGTATAGTATAGGAGCACGAACCGAGTTCGTGGGTCGCTTTCAAAGTGTAATTAGGAAAATCCGACTTCAGATTAGTTCCTAAATATATTATTTCATTATGGTTTAATTTTGATTCCAACCTGAATATAATAAGATGGTCGATTCATTTCGTGTTTTCACACGACCAACACTGAGTCGCTCCAAACCATAATTTTATTATTGCATCTTTTCGCACACAAATTATTTATGTTTTAATTATTATCATATACAAATTAATTGGGTACTTGTGTTTAAATTAAAATCCTTACTTGCTAAATACTTTGTCTGTATGAATATTAAACTTCATTAAAATGATATTCAAACAAATAAGCAATGAAGTTATATAGGACCACCTCATTGCAAATATAAGCATCGAATATAAAAACAGTCCATACGATATTCATGCAACGAATATTTCGCCTTCGTCGTCCAAAAATGTTGACAGCTGTCACAATGACTGTCACACCGTGCGCATTTCGTGAAGGTTTTCCTCCGTTGTGACAGAGCGACATATCGCAACCGTGCCGCGTTGCTCGCTACAATAAGTAATTAATTTGCACCGTGATTAGTCGGTGCAGTGTGCATTACAAAATATGTTGGCTGTTGCTGTTGCATAGCTTTGTGGCAATGTGGTTGTGTGCCACCGCTTTTTGATTGCGATGATGCATGCTTCGCAAATTGGATTCTGGGAGATGTGTTTGTGGTGCTAGTTTGTACGGGTGCAGTAAGTTGTGCATTTGGAAAAGAGTTGGTCTTTTAGTGCGGTTTTTGAGTAGATCGACTTAGTAGTCCACAAGCGAAAGGCTGGAAGATTATTTTCAGTGGGTACTTGCAAGTCGAACAACTCTGGCTTGCGTTCACCTGTTCTGCGACCTTTCTGCGATTCCTACAATGCACTTTTGCACATATAGAAATTTATATATGTGCTCCCTATACTTGCGTTCAAAAGTCTTATACTCAAGGAGCTCTCTTCAATATGTTTCGTGCCATTTCATTTCTTAAATTAATATTTAATAATAGTTTTATAACGCGAAGCTATTTCTAATCGCTCCCGCCACAACCCACGCGCTTCAGGCGGAAACGCCTCTCGTTCCCGCCCGGCTAATGAGAGCGAGTCGGATTTGAAAAAAAAAACGTTTTGCGTTTGATAGCCCAATTTTTGAGGAAGGCTATAGGCTATATGACATCACGCTATGACCCTAAGGAACCGAGCTAAAAGAAAAAAAAAAAGACAGAAAGCCTACAGTAAGCGAAATGACAGTAATAGCGCGGGTAGGCGGTGCGATGCGACGCGGTGGGTCGGGGTTTACGAAAATTTCACGTGGAAATATACAATAACTTTACAGCTTACATTTTCGCGGGTGTCTGTCTGCAGGTAACATGAAATCTGCAGAAGTCATTGTCCCACGATTTGTTAATACTCACATAATTCAGGTTATTGCGTTCATAAATCAGACCTTGCACACAGTTGTTTTTTTATTCACCCATAATGAGACATTTTGATACGAATTTCCAGAAACTATAAGAGCTATAAATGTACTCTTTCTCATATATATTTCGTTTAGTATTCTGAGTAGATTGTATCGTATTGTTCTGAGGTACTATACAATTGTCGGTGTTATAAATTTTGCGTAAACAATGCCGGTGGATGCCAGGGCGTCTGCCGCCTGATTCTACGAACACTTGGCAATAATACAGATTTCCAATTTATAACTTTACGCTAATTTATGTTCCCACCACAGGATTGTTCCGTGCCTGCCTAGATTTTAAAGTGGGCTCTTTCATCATGTCCATTTCGTACAAAATCGAATGCCTTTTCTACGACTTCACGTACTTCACTTCTTCTATGTTTAGTCTATACTAATATTACGAAGAGATAAAATTTGTTTTTGTGTTTCTAAGTTTGTATGTAGGGGGTAATTTCTGGAACTGCCAATCTGATAGCTCAATTCTTGAGAAAGGCTATTTAACATCGTGTGAATGTACATAATAGTATCAAGCTCCTAACACTATTGTATGATATAAAGGAGTAGTATTTTAAAAAGGGTCCGCTGACTGAACGTTTGTTTAAATAACGAATATCTTCAGCCGGTCGATTCTGTAAAAATCTCACCGTGAAATCATAAGTGAAGTGAGCACTTAATAGTATTAATCACTAGCGAATGACAGCTCACTCCACGCTCACTTCACCCAAGCTTTCACGCTGAGATGGTTACAGAATCGCACGGCTGAAGTATAAATAGCTCACAGAAAGACGAAATTTTGGATTTGTAAGGTACATAATAGTTTCTAACTCCGAGTACTATTGGGCAATCTGAAAGTATAATAACAATAAAAATAATCATAAGGGGCCCGCTAGCTAGACACTTCATAAAAACGTCATTCAATCAAAAACTGTCGAGGTACAAAATATATCTTATTTCTTTTCTTCAGGTACAAAATAATGCCCTTTCTTCTTCTTACTAGTCTTTTACGATGCACACTGTTTGTCTGTGTTCTTTTAACTTTTTTTTTTTTGAGAATTCGTGGACAATGTCGTGAGTTACATGTGTAGTAACATAAATATGGAATAGATTGTGTATAAATGTATTTCTAAGTATTGTGCTAATTTAAGAATCCCTAGTTAAGTTTGGCATGTAACTGTTTTTTGTCCATAAAAAAAAATGTCTACAGGGTGAAATTGAAAACATGCGACAAATCGAAATGGGAGATTGTACTCATCATTATGAACAACTTTTACCATGGGACCAAAACTGAAATTGCGAAAAAAAAATCAGCTGTTCCCTACATTTTGACGAGTTAAATGCGAACATAAATGTAGGGAACAGCAGATTTTTTTTTCGCGATTTCAGGTTTTATCTCATATTAAAAGTTGTTCACAATGATGAGTACAGTCTCCCATTTCGGTTTGTCGCATGTTTTCAATTTCACCCTGTAGGTATATGAAAAGCTAACACCTGTTGATAAATCTCGTTGGGGCATGCCAGATAGACTTTAACGTCACGTTATGACCCTCAGGGGCCGAGCAAAATAGTCAGAAAGAACGCTGAGCAAAAACGAAGTGATAACGCGGACAGACGATGCGATGCGATGCGACGGGTGGGGCGGGGAGCAAGATAATTCTCGCGGTCGAAGTTGCGGGTAGAAACTAGTTTATATTCCCAGTAAATACATTTTCTTTCTTTCCCTTCTTTACTATGCTAATCCAGATAAATACCTTTTCTTTCTTTCCTTTCTTTACTACAATACCGTGAATTTGATTCATTCATACTCGTATTCACGCAATCGTTTAATTCACACTTTTGACGTACACACTTCCGTGTTTATTCGTACATATACTTACGAATAATGTGTGCATAACTGGGTTCATTCAACTCAAATATTCACGAGATGATGTATTTCAACAGTAGGTACTTGGTAATGCATATTTATTGCAAAAAAATCTTCGATAATGCTCAGAAAAACACATTTCACGTAAACGGCTCGAGTGTGGCTCTTTTTGCCAACATTTTTATGTCTCAATCCAGTATACAATGTATTTTAAAATCGACAGTGATATACGCAAGAGTTATTTTGCCATAAATATGTTGATTCCCTCACTTTTTATGACGGTAAGTATCGATCCGTTATAACTCGATATTTTGTGAATTTTCGTTTGTTTTTGATGTTTTCAAAAGACATTGTAGTTAAATACAGAAATGACGGTGCTTTTTATGCGAGGAAAATTTCATCGAAAAGTTGTATAATATGAATTGATATTTGTTGTTTACTTGAAGAAAAACTTGAAGACGGTTGTTTTTCTATTCCTGGTTACGTTTGACAGATTATTAGTTCCCAATTAACCGTCCCTACTAGCAATTACGAATTTTACGAGTAGATAATATAGTGAGGTTCGTGGCTTAATCACAACATCTGTACGGGTCGGTTGAAGGTTAAGTTATGCTTGCCACGGTCGACTCGTGGATGGGTGACCATTCATTACATATCAACAGCCCTCCGTGCCTCGTAAAGCACGTTAAGCCATTGGTCCTGCCCGGCATTGGTAGATCTTTGAAAGTCGTTTCGGGGAGCCCAAAAGTCTGACAACCATTCTTACCAGGTTGTCTTGTTACAAACGTAAAAAAAAAATGTAATGAAAATGTATTTCCTTTTCTTTCTTTCAGTAACTGGGTTGTGGAGGTCAGATGGGCAGTCGCTCCATGTAAAATACTGGTATTCACCGGTTAGACTGGAAGCCGGTCCCAACGTAGTTGGGAAAAGGCTAGACTAGAATATGCACGTCTTAAATCCGCTCATTGGCATACAAAAGGCCCAGTTAATCGCTTGAGTAGTTAAAATTATGATTACCTTTGTATATTATGTCTTCGATCGTGAATATACTTGACACGTGTGTGAAGGCTGTTGCAATTTGTCAATTGATGAGCCCAAGTGTCGAAAGGTCATGTTATGTTTGTACAATTTACTTACGTTCAATATTACTTGTTGCTTGTTTTGTAACTTGTAATACTTGGTCCTTGGCGACGGAGGATAGCGATACGACATCTATGGATACGACGCTACATAGCGCAACATATCTAAAGAGAATGAAGATTTGATTGTTTGTTTGTATTGAATAGGCTCCGAAACAACTGGACCGATTTGAAAAATTGTTTTACTATTAGAAGCCGACATTATCCCTGATGAACATAGGCTACTTTTTACCGCGGGAAATGCTTCATTCCTACGGGAAAACGGGTAATAGGACAACGGGTAGTATTAATTATCCTTCCGTACTTATCTTTTTCACATAACTTCTAAACGGCTGAACCGATTGGGTTGAAATTTTATATGGTTATTTCGATGGTTTCCTGGATTATTTTAAAAATACAATTGGACCCGGTAGGTGGCGCTGCTGTAGGTATGTCAACTACTAAACGGCTTGACGGTTGGGTTGAAATTTTGTATGTGTATTTCCATGGTTTCACAGATACGAATGTGTTAAGCCTACCTAATCTATCTTCCTATACATATATAAATAAACCAATTACATTAACCACATTATTTAAGCAACATATTTTTAAACGGTAGGAATTCCGAATTCTACACAAACGAAGTTGCGGGCGAATGCTAGTTTATAATAAAGTCTGGAACCAAGTCGTTCAAGAAGTTCTGCAGCACATCTAGGCAGAGAGGTAATTGTGTAACACTATCAGTAGCAATGGTTTTCATTTGACAGTTCAACAACATTCATTGCGTTATTTACGTTGTTGAGCAGACAAATTTTTTTGTGTGCTGTTGAGGAAGCTCATGTCTACAAGTCAAATTCTAATGACGATGATCGCGTCACTTTATCACACATACGAGGACGTTGTATAAGGTGTTATGTGACCATTGAATGGTCAAGGCACAAACAAAGATACAGGTACAACTACTGATTTCGTAACACATGAATTATTACCATGACTTGAAGAGAACGGTACCTACATATTTCAAGTTTTCTTCATATGTGCTTCTTCATAAAAACTTTTATATCTTTTATACGAAGATGTGTTACAAGTATTTATCGAGTCATGAAACTTGATTGACGTCCGTACATTTTTACGATCAATTATAAATCTTCCGCATAGGTGAACTATCTTAGTAAACTCCTTCCTGTATTATGAACGAGGAAAGTGTTTGCACCTTGCTCTCCTATTGTTTGCTTTAGTTTATCAGTAAGAAAATTAAAATTTATTAATATCTAAGGTGCTTGGAAGCGATAACGAACAATCTATTTTGAGTAGACATTAAAAATACTGAAATAGAATAGAATACTCTTTATTATGTCTCTCTCTCAGCCTAGCCTTTTCACAACTATGTTGGGGTCGGCTTCCAGTCTAACCGGATGCAGCTGAATACCAGTATTTTATTTATTTATTTATTCCTTTATTTCAGGCAACTAAGGCCCATAGAAAAAAAAAAAAAACAATACATACTACTACAAACATACTTATAAACTAACCTCCATAACCCAGTTACTGGGTAATACGATACCCCTTGGTAAGACTGGTTATCAGATTTTTGGGCTACTGACGACCCGTAACGACTGTCAAAGATTCACGAATGACAGCCAGGACTAACGGCTTAACGTGCTTTCCGAGGCACGGAGGGGTCTTGGTATGTGAAGATGGTCACCCATCCACGGACCAACCGCGGCAAGCGTAGCTTAACCTGTTTGATCGACCCGTGCGGCTCCATATAAATTACAGACATAAAATATAGAACATTTTTTAATTTTTATTGTAAACTATTCGAAGCTTCTGCTTGTAACAATAGATCTTGTGAACCAAATATAACATAAAGAAGAACCAAACCTCGGGTACGACTGTTAATAAAATAATAAAGCTTTCTGAGCCAATTGGTTTATCTTGCTATAATGTTGAATGTAGCAAGTATTGCTACTTTTGAGTATGAATAAAGTGTAGGGGAAGACCAAAGAAACGGTGGATAGACTATGACATGTGAAAGATGTATGGGCTAGAAAGGAGATGGCCACCGAGATGACTACTAATAAAGAAGTATGGGAGAAAAGACATGAACGTTCGTAGCCCATAGGGTGTCACAAATTAAACAACTTTTACCAAACGCAGAATGGTACCATGTGATTTCTGCTGATATCATTTCAAGAGGTCTTGAGCCAGAAAAAATGGTTAACTATTCTTTATGGTGGAACGATCTACAATGATTAAAAACCGATCCAGATTCCTTTCACGAGACGTATGCCGCAGCCGAATGAAGAAATCCTTGTGTCCTATGCGTTTAAGATGCAACTAAATCATTATTTTAACTGGTCTGGTTTAATATAATATCACCATAGGATGACAGACACAAATAATATAATATTACCAAAGGATGACAGAGACAAATAAATTCTACTTACTCACTTCCTAATTATTGTTACGTTCGACTAAAAATCTAATCAGACGCGGGTGTTGATTTAAAAAAGGCTTTTATTTCTTTCCCTTATGTAAAAAAAAAACATTATATAGATAGGAAGTATCTTTTAAGCAAAATTTTGGTTGTGTTAGGTACTTCCGCTCTTCCGGCTTACAGTTTCATTTACATAAATGTGAAACATTTTGGAACAATAAATTCAATTTAAGTTAAAATAATAATTAAAAATTCTATTCAAATCAAGATTCAAAATCATAATCCAAATTAATAATTAAAAATTGCATTAAAATCACAATCAATATTGAAATCGGAGATACAAATTCTATCAAAATCAAAATCAAAAGTCATTTATTCAAATTAGGCTGAGAATCAGCACTTTTCGAACGTCAAAATTACAAAAGACAGTCCCCCAAAACGCCCGCCCTTCACCACTTCCTAGTGCTTTCGCTGGGAAGAAGAAGTGGCGCAATAAACTTCCCAGCGGCACAGCGGTCTGTTCAGTTAGAAAATACTTGACTGAATACAATACGCAAAGTAATTAACATTACAAGACACAGAACACTAAATTAAATTATTTGCCACATGTCAGCTAGCTACGCCAATATACCAAGAAATACAATAAAAAACTATAGGTACTCAAGAAAAAAATAATTAATCAAAATTAAATAAAAGCCTCCAGGTGTAAAGGGCGTGACCGCTAACATATTTATGTAATGCTGGGTTCTGTTTACATAGCTGTCGCTTGAAGTCGCAAATGATAAACTAGGACCATCGAAAATTAGAATCAAAGACTAAATCTAAAACGAAATAAAATAATGAAAACATACTGAAATTAAAATAATAAAATTAACAATTATAAAAGTAAAGTATAGTATGAAACAACTTTGTAAGAACTTCTTTGCAATCTTAAACTTTAATATATCTGAGGTCTTTTAGTGCTATATACTACTAAAAAATACCTAAGATATATTAAAGTTATATATTACTAGCGACCCGCCCCGGCTTCGCACGGGTGCAATGCTGATCACTACATAGTATAAAACAAAGTCGCTACCCGCTGTTTGTCTGTCTCTATGTATGCTTAGATCTTGAAAACTACGCTACGGATTTTGATGCGGTTTTTTTTTATAGATAAGAGTGATTCAAGAGGAAGGTTTATATGTATAATACATGCATAATATAGTAGAGAAACACTGATAATTTTAGAGCCATTATTTCTTGTAAAAAGTATAGGATAAAAAATGGTTATTGTGGGTTATCCCTAAGAGATAGACATATACCATCGCGGACTTTTTTGTAGAGCTTTTTAAGGTGTACAATACTGTAGTACATTATTTTGATCTATCTCGAATGGTTCAGCCAGAGCGTTTACAATGTAAGCGCAAAAAAATGTGTTTATTTACGACATCATATTAGAAACCTCTAAAATTATCAGTGTTTCTCTACTGTATTATGCATGTATTATACATATAAACCTTCCTCTTGAATCACTCTATCTATTAAAAAAAAACCGCATCAAAATCCGTTGCGGAGTTTTAAAGATCTAAGCATATATAGGGACAGACAGACAGGGAAGCGACTTTGTTTTATACTATGTAGTGATAGTGATGTCTAGAAAGGAATATTGATTAAGTTTTCGTTCAATCCATGCAATAACATACCCTAAGTTTTCATAAATGGCAGTAAGTTTCAAGCTTCCAACTTACCAGTTCTAAAGCTAAGCTAGACTTAACTTTCGTCTTAGCTTTCGCGAGTGCTTAACGTCCCGTTTGCTTGTAGGCAAATTGGTCAAGTGTGACTGGTGACGTTGAGTGGTCTTTAAACTTTATTGGCATTGTATCTTGCGGTCAGGTCTTAACCTTGTCGCTGGGTGAGCTTTGAAAGTTGAACTGAAGATGTTATTTGTCTGCTTTTGTTCAATGATTTGTGCGTGTGGTTTGTCATTGTTTGTTAGCTCGTTTTCTCTGTATGAGGTGATTGATGAGTAATTCCTGTTACTTAGAAAGTTTCCTAATTTATACCCTATTACATGGGTACTACATCCACATTTCGCCAGTTATGTTGAATAACTGGCGAAATGTGGATGTATAGACACCAGCACATCAAGTTACTACAATCTGTCAAATTTCTTGAATACATTTTCAACTTTATCGCTAAAGTATTAGGTTCAAAGTAGATTGGGAAAATTTGACAGTTTTGGGTAGCTTGATGTGCTAGCGTCTGTACATACATGACGTAACCTCGCTGTACAGAGAAAATAATGTTTCGAAAGCAGGGAAAATGCTGCTATTCATGCATTGCATATTCACTGTATCCCTTTGTTTAGAGTGCATCAACGCACTCTAAACAAAGGGATACAGTGAATATCATTATAAAATTACATTTCCTTTTACATTAGGAAAGGAACCCAGTGACCTACTAATAAACACTTCAGTAACCTCACACGAAAATCTAAACAAAACAAAACTTTGTAAGAAATTCCTGAGTGAGATCACAGCATACATTCACAATTGTACAAGCATTGATGTCATAGTTCAATAGTCAATAGCTAGATCGGTTGAGTCACGGCTGGTGTACCCATTACTTGTACACCCGTCAGATTTGGCGGCGATAACAGGTGAAATGTGAAATCGACACAACTCCAATTTGAACTTTTGTTCTATGAGCCTTAAGGGAAAATTTAGGGAATTATTAGACAAGATTGAATTGAACCAGGAAATTGTTTTTTTTTTGTACATACATGATTCATATTTGATAGATATATTCCCCAGACATTGAAAGAGGAACCGAAGGTTGTGATGATTGATCTGATGATAATTAAAAGCAAAAAACGCTTTGTCAGGTTGACTGGTAGAAAATGCCTATGGCATTAACACCGCGCATGTGTGTTTAAAGTAAAAAAATAGACTATTAAACATAGAAATAGGAAAATATGATATTCCAATTTTAAGAGCTTAGACACTGACACGATATGGCATTCTGATCAGTCAGCTATACATTAAAGATTTTACATATGTGGGCGCCAACCGGCGCCATATAAAACTAAACTAACGCAAAATCAAGTAAAAAAAAATAACGCGGACAAAAATACCAACCAATTTCAGAGATGGACAGCACAGAAATTACTGACACACGTGTCAATGTACTCATTTAACACTAATTACATAATAAATAATTGAGGTCAACACTATTTACTAGTGATGTAACGATGTTGTATCCATGCTAGATCCGGCTGCCGGTTCCGATTGTTTATACGTAACTAGATAGTGCACTATAACTCTATTAGATGGGCGTGTTGAAACTCGACAATCGATTTAGAGTATCGATATTGGTTATTTAATAGATGATTTGTCGGGATTTACGAGGTCGACACAATTAAAGAGTTCATCATAGTTGTTGTTTGGAATGATCATCGTAATTTTTGTTTATATGTTTTTTACGATTCTATTCAAGCAAATTTCTACTTTGTTACGTTCATCTCAATTAGGAAGACGTATGACTTTTGGTGCTCTTATTGACACACTAACAATAGGAATAACTTTCATTTCGACAGTTCAATACACTCATTGCGTTATTTAGGTTGTTGAGCAGGATTTTTTTCGAACATATGAAGCAATGGATAAGCAATATCCAAAAGAAAAAAAAGAAAACAATCAATAGAAACACAAAAACGGCACAACAATACACAATACAATAGATAGAATAAATTATACAGGTTGTGCTTGATACTGTGTTACGCAATTAAGGTGATAGTTCCTATGTCCAGCCACAGAGGTGACTACGATTTATACGATCAAAGTACTTTTGGTCAGCAGTTTAACCAATGCATTCTCAACCATTTTACTGGACTGCCAACTGTCCTAGTAGAATTCAGCCAAGCTCGCTCTTTTACATAAGGAACGTAAATTATAGCTGGCCGTACAGTAATGTTAGCCAAAGGATTCAAAGCCAAATTGGCAGATCAAGTTATTCATGACCCATTTAACCCAGTTTATGTATAATGCAGCTTAGTTTTGTATCAAATGATATATCCTTCGAATCCTTAATATTCCGTCGTTTGACAGAAGTATCTAAAACAACACTTTGTTATTGCTAGCATACGCTTGATAAATATTCGTTTACGTAAGTATACAACAACAACAACTATATGATGAAACCAAAGCATTGAGCAGATGACCCAAAATATATGCAGAGGTAAAAACTTTTCTCTTTTTAATACTAGCATCCTTACCGGTCTCATTTAATTTAACTTCTGCAATAACAATACCGTCTTCAGCAAATTTCAAATGTTTATTGTCAACTATTAATATTTTACATTCGTTCTCTTTCTAACTAGGTTTATTTTCATACTGTTTTAATACATTTACATACAAATTGATCAATACTGCACTTTTATTATCGTTGTGTTTCGAGTCCGTCTGTACGATGTGAGTGTGACATGAATTATTCAGACTCTGTGGCATCGTTCGCTTCAATAAGGGCATCTCGATATGTTGTAGAATTTACAATATATTTTTGTTCACTTTTTGTTGTACTATTTGGATCACGGATCTTTGTATTACTTTATTTGAGTTTATCATAGTAATAGGTTTTGAAAGAGAGAGCTTCGTTTGTTTGTTTGCTGATATTAATTTAGGTAAATTATCAATTAGTCGTCAATATTTGTGTAAAACGGTCAGTAGACAAAAGCATACATCGTCGACCGTAGGTTCAATTGCTGTAAGGGACAAAATACCCAAAATGAGTTGAGTATACAGTTTTGTTCAGAATTTTTCGCTCTATCGAATGGTGAATATAAAAAAATTCTAGCTTAAAAAAAATGTCCCTTACTCTAATGATTTTTGGATCCAAATTTAGAATCAGCCCCATAATAGCAATGTATCTGAAAAACTATGCAATATAGGAACTTGAAATGGTGTAATTATCGCCGCCAATCCACTTCAAATAAGGTAAGGGTCTTCCCAATCAACGAATTACCATTACATGGTTTATTTTTTAAGAAACAATAATAAAACTGGCCTTACACTAATGTCTTTGTTGTCTCAAAAAATAAATATCATCCATACTTTAAATGGATTGCACGAGTTTTGACATAGTTGTCCCTTACCCCAATTTGCATTGTCATTCTTTAAGCAGTGTCAACGTTACACCTATTTGAATCGAATTATTGCAATATTACCATCCTTTTCTATCTCACAATGTCTTTCTGTGTGCAAAAGAGAGGATAGTACCAATGCGAAAGCAGCGCGCGGGCATAAAAAAGTGGTATCAGTGCGAGTTCATCTGTCGTTAAAAACAACAAAAATAATGGCTTTTTAACAAAAATAATGGGAAAACGAAATGCTCTGGCCCCTTGAAACTTTGTAGTAGGGTAGTAGGTTTCAAGGAGCCAGTGTACTTAATTTAGCTAAAAAACCATTATTTTTATAAATAAATGATAGAAGGGTTAATTTCCGGACGATAAATATTTTCGAAATTCATTCGGCACTTTTTAGTTGATTTATCAGAAATTTTTTACAAAGTTTCAAGGGGCCAGAGCACCAAAAAGCCATTACTTTTGTTATATTTTATAAATAAACAATAGAAGGGGTAGTTTCCGGATGATAAATGTTTTCGAAAATTATTTGGCACTCTGTAGTTGATTTTCCAGAAAATTTTTACAAAGTTTCAAGGGGCCAGAGAACTTAATTTTGCCAAAAAGCCATTATTTTTGTTGTTTTTTTTATAAATAAGCAATAGAAGGGGTAGTTTCCGGATGATAAATGTTTTCGAAAATCATTCGACACTCTTTAGTTGATTTATCAGAATTTTTTTACAAAGTTTCAAGGGACCAGAGCACTTAGTTTTGCCAAAAAGCCGTTATTTTTTATAAATAAACAATAGAAGGGGTGGTTTCCGCATGAAACATTTTTTCGAAAATTGTTCGGCTCTATGTAGTTGATTTTCCAGAATTTTTTCACATGGTTTCAAGGGGCCAGAGCACTTAATTTTGCTAAAAACCATTATTTTTGTTGTTTTTTTTATAAAATAAGCAATAGAAGTGGTAGTTTCCGGATGATAAATGTTTTCGAAAATCATTCGGCACTCTTTAGTTGATTTATCAGAATTTTTTTACAAAGTTTCAAGGGGCCAGAGAACTTAATTTTGCTAAAAAACCATTATTTTTGTTGTTTTTGATAAATAAACAATAGAAGGGGTAGTTGCCGGATGATAAATATTTTCGAAAATCATTCGGCACTCTTTAGTTGATTTTCCAGAAATTTTTCAAAAAGTTTCAAGGGGCCAGACAACTTAAATTTGCCAAAAAGCCATTATTTTTGTTGTTTTTTATAAATGTAATCTGATTAAATTGTTCCCTTTTTATTATTTAGATAATCACTCTATATATTTTTTTCTAATGCAATAATAACAATATGTTACAATGATATGTCTTATTAATCGTAATTAAGGTTTATTATTCAATATATCTTTCATTATTTCGATTTTTTGCATATAAGAAAGTAGTAGAGCAGCCTTTTCTACTTTTGGAATTCAAACGTTTGGAACTTCAGCTACATGTTTGGTCGGGATTGTGCGCGGTTTTTGCAGCTACTCTTTTATTTGAATAAGAATTCAAAGTAAGTATAGGTAAAATTGTTACCATTTTTTTAATAATTTGATTTTAATAAGATGTTTATTAAAATCAAATTATTAAAAAAATGGTAACATAAATAAAACAATTATTAATAAAACAATTTTTATACAATAAAATAAAAATTGTTTTATTCAAACTAATACAAATTTGCTATTACAATGTACAAACATTGCATGTAAGCGACATACAAAAAAGCACACACACGGTTCTAATACATTTTCATGTCTTTTAAATGATTTCTTATAACGATTTCCAAATTTAAGATATCCGTACGTCAAAAGTGTGTACTTCATTTTCTGTCAAAAATCTCTTTACATTTTATTTTTTTCATAAATTTGTTCAACATGTCCTTTACACTATTTTTTCATTAATAGATTGGATCCAACGTAGAGGTCAATTTAATGTAAGGGACGGGACTACAAGATACCTAACAAAATACGTTGTTGTAAGGGACATCTATTTTCTTAAATAGCTAACTCATTTAAATAAATGTTACACATGTAGATAGAGCACTAAAATACAAGTTTATGTGTGAAATCAGACCCGAAAAAGGTTAATAACAAAAAAAGTTATGGGCGATTTAGTCCGAAAAAAAACTTTGTCGGCCTCTCCTGAAAAATCGTATTTTGTCCCTTACAGCAATTGAACCTACGGTCGACGACATGTATTTATGAAATTAGAAAGATGATGTATGTAGGTAGGAAGGAAGTGAACACCGATTTGACGGCTGATTGTTATGTATGAAAGAAAAAGACGAACCTCCTGCCACCGAACCGACGGATGGCAAACCCAAACAAATTGGGTCAAGGGTTGATGGCCAGACTATTGACGCAGTTAATATAAATAAATATACTAAAGCCAAAAATTGCCACTCAAAGAGAACATTATGATAACTTTATGTTTAAACAATATAAAAATGCATTACAATTTTATAAACTCGCTCACACATTGGTTGCAGCGAAAGCTTGGATGATCTTACATAATGATACAGCTAATAAGGAAATAGCAAATTTGTAATGCATAGATCATTAATACTGATGTAATGTAACTATAATATAAAATATCGCGAGTAAGTGATCGCTGTAAAACACGTCTGGAGCATAATGTTATATGACATTTATGATTAATAAAAAGTTAATGGCAGTTGTCAAGCTTGTAGAATATTGCGTGTATTTAGTGAACAAAGAAGTTATTAAAGTTGTGTTGCTACTGTATTATGTTGTAGGTAGATTGTGTACGTGTAATGAAAATGGAGATGCTCAAAAAGATGATTATCCCGTGGAATTGTTATTTGTAAACCTTTCCTAAGTCAGCAACTATTTGCAATGTTCTTTCTAAACTTGATCAGTATTTTGAATAACATCAGCAACAGACATTTTAGGAAAATCTCAGATATTAGGAAGGTACACTAAATTCTTTTTACGTATGACAGGAGCTCAGACAGGAGCTAAACTCGTATTATAGTAATACGAGTTTAGCTCCTGCTGTGGTTAAAATACTACCTAATACTTGCCAGTGTGCAACCCGTCAGAGGGTTTTACTAACCAGTGTTCAAGGTTCTTCAGCTGAAGCTATTTAAATGATTTGATGGTGTCATAAATCGGCAACTACATGCATTACTCTTGAAAGGACATCATTCAAGTGTCGAACATTTTATACCCAAAAATTAAAGAGCCGGCCAGAAAAAAAAGTAATATTTTTTTATGGGAAATAAAATCTTGAGCATTTTTTACTATTACAGCGAAACTCTAAAATTAACCCTCCGGCTGCTAATGGTGATTGAAAATGCCAAAAATCATATTTTTATAACAAGTGTTTTAAGCCATTAAAAAAATACCAACTTTTAATTGAATTTAACATCCTGGACAAATAGCAGCCGGAGGATTAATGGTAGACTATCGTTGTAATAGTAAAAAATGCTCAAGAGGTCATTTCCCATAAGACAGCAGTACTTTTTTTCCTGGCCGACTTTAATTTTTGGGTACGAAATTAATGATGCCCTTTACTCTACTAATTCAAATATCCCTGAGTGGTTTGAACTGTGACCCATAGATCACTCAACGTAATTCGTTTATAGTGACGGTTGCCAAATATAACCCAAGCGTAGGTAAGTAATGATTGATGTTATACCAATTTACTAATAACGCATCAAATCGGTTTTTGTTCGTAATTACTTTATGCTAATGTCGAAGATGTCAAGGTTTTGACAAGACTTTAATTTAATCTGTATAACAGTCGTCGAATTATCCGCGCATGCACTTAAAATTAATGATGCAATTTTCATTCTTGGTTGGCTTTAAACTAGTTTTTATGGTAATTAGCTTTTGTAACTCTTATTTTCACATAAAATTCTTTACTCTTTGTCCATATACCATGCGTTTTATGACTGTTGGTTTAGTTATGTCAGGCATCTTTCTAAATATTTAAACTATACAAGAGACAGTCATTTCTAAATTACGAATCAAAGCCTCAGTAAAATAAAAAGCTTGCAAGTACATATTAATTACTCTTGGGAGTAAATACTAACATACAAAAAGGTTTTGGTTCACACAAGTCAGTATTTTATGTCTGTTTGTTATGCGCTTTGTGACATGTCGCGGGAGTGCTGAGTCAACACTCTATGACAACAGTCTAGTGTCTTTACAGGGTTCAGAGGAGTGTAGCGTTGGTAACAATGATAACGCATTTGACTTTGTTGCTGAATACAGGCTGAGCTATTCCATTTTAAATACCGAAAAATATGTTTTTTCTCTGGAAGACATTACTTGCTTCCTAATTTGCGGCTTGTGTTGTTGTTACTTACTTGCCAATTTATTTTCTTTTACCGAATTCCTGTCTTTATTATTTCCTGTACCTGCTTCTTTGGCATTAAAACTCTGTTCTTTAAGTCATTTGCGTTATTTTCACGGGTTGTTTTGTATTGTGCAATTAAGCTGTGGGTCGCTGCATTTCTACCCACAAGAATTATTTTGAGAGAAATGTGTCAAACGTTTTCAAAAACAACAAGTCACGAGAAACTTAGCGTTAACTTAAAGCTAAAGTAGGTACAACATTATCATAATCTTCATGTGAAAAATTTCAGCTTTGACTCTTTGAGAACAAGACACTAGGATGAGTAACAAACTAGCTAGAATAGTTATCTAAATTAACATCTTTGAGGTAAAAAAGTAATTGAAAATAAAAAGTGCGCTGTTATATGTATATAGCTGTTAACGAAAAAAGCGAAAGTGAAGATTATTTATTCGTAGTGAAGAATTCGATATCCGACTGAGGTTATGTACTTTAAGAAGGCGGATTAGCTTAGGTATGAGAACGACGTTATACGTTTATACGGAGACATTAAAAGTTTCTGAATATGAATATCAAAATACAACGTAGATTGATATTTGAACAGGTTGAAAACTTTGAACAAGCCATATTCTAAAAGTGCCATTATTCAATTTTTTATTGCAATTTCTTCTCCCTACCGTGACGTCTCCCTTTGTTCCCATGTAAAACAACAATCCTTTCGATATTATCATAATACATTTCTGTAAGACTATTCACACCAATATTTTGGCCATCACATTTACTTTCACCACATCCTAGCAGCCGCACACCCATCCTACGTGCTTCCCATGCTAACCGTACCCTCTTGACACACTACACTTGACGCTTGAAAGTATATATCTGTTACACTTTTAGCATTAACATTGTTTTTGTGTGGAAACTTAAGAATTACATTTTAGTTTTAAATTTTTGGATTTGGTAAAGGCTTTCGACACGCCTTTGTCTTTCTGTGGTGAAAGATTCCTCTTGCGTGGGTATTGCAAGGTCATTGTTGATGGATGTTGTTGTGATATCCGATACTGAATCTGTCATTAGTTATTGTTTATCTATTGTTTCATAAAATTTGATTGTTTTATTTTAAGACAGATTGTCGTTCATCATAGCCCTTTGGTAATCATAGTTTACGTTTTCGTTATTCATCTCTACCTACTCACTGGCTGGTTACCACTGGTTACCTCTCAGTTTTCATGAAGGTCTGAAAACCAGAGGTTTCTCTAAAGGAAGTAACCTCTTCCAAAAGACCCAAATCTCTTCCTAACTGCAAAAAGAAAACCAAACGGTGTCTTCAATTACTCCGCTATTTATCTACTTCGAACCGCGAAATTAATCACCCATACATCTCAAGATTAAACAGTTATCCCACACTTAGACACACGCATTTCTTAGATTTAGACCAAAGATTTCAATCTTAGATTTGCCTTGTCGCGTCAAAAGATGGTCACGTTGTTTCGTTTTAACACCCCAGAAACACACAGTGTCGCAAAGACTTGACTTGATTGCTCACTCTTCTGCATGGACACTTCTTTGCACGACGCGTTGTGTGAGTTTACGGTGAGGACAAATCTAACGATTTAAATCTTAGACTTAGACACTACAAACCGGCTGAACATCGAAACATCACATTTGGTTATCATACCTTTATGATCAATTCGCAACAGTTCAGCAAATGCCGAACTAAAGTTCAGCGGAACAATAGCTCATTTTGGTGTCGAAACCGACGCCAAACTATATCATGATAGGTGTGCATAAATTACTAAGTTCAGATAAGATGGCTGTCCGCGGGTAATTAATTAGATTAAAACTTCTGATATCGAAATGCTCGGATTTAAAGTTGAGTGAATTCGTGGCTGATAAATAAATCTGAGTGAGCTTTATCTAATGCTCAGTGGCTTTGTCGGAATTATTTTATTCTTATCTAAGTAGGGTTTGGATTGGCCTAATATTTACGGATATTTGTCCGTTATTTAAGTTTTCTAAACTACACGTAGCCTTGTGACATTTCTTATTATACGGCGTTTGAAGATTTGCATGTGCTGTGGCAGAAATAGTTTCACACAAACATAGTACTGCATTGTTTGAAATACAAATCCATTGGAATACCTAGTTCGGAATCTGGGGGTTCTACTCTTTAAGTCCGTCAACGAAGATACGAGTCCGTCCGAAAGTAGTTGATCCGTAAAAACAAGTGTTAAATTAAAATTTTGGACGGCAAATACATGTCAGGAGTAGTTCCAACTGTCAAATTGTGTTGTTATTCATCCTAAGTTGATTGGGATCCGAACTATTCATATGTCCGTAAGTGATACGGAGTAGGAAACGCCCGTAACTTTGGCCGAAACTATAGATTTTTTGCTTAGGGACTAGACCCCCTGCTTTATATCCGCTAATAAGTCTCAAATGAACTTACTTATTTCCTAAAACAACAAAGAAAAAGAGGAAGCACAATGGTGTAATAAAATTCACAAATAAAAGATAAGTTTTATGCCGGAAAATTATAATGATAACGCCAATTATAGTTATTAGTTAAGGTAGAAAGTTACCAACAATTACTACCGTTTTAAATCTAGCTAATATTTAAGTGCTGTTATAAACACGCCTAATGGATAGAAGTCACGATTTTGTTCTTACTAATTCGATAAATATTAATATAAAAAAATCTTTACTCAATAGAGAAAGTTAAAAATAAAGACAAATTAAATTGCTGCTAACTTAGGAAGCTGGGGCATAACTCTGCATAGCTTGATCCACTCACTGAAATTCTCAATTAAGTAGCTCAAATGAAATGCATTGAAATCATTGATCATCACGTCTTATTTTACCAACAGAAACTTGTCAATGTCTTGATTCAGATCAGTTCTAAACTTCTGGTGAATTTGTAGAAATTTTGGTTCTGAGGACCTAGACAACGTGACAACGATAACTATGATGGAAAAGTTAAAAATGTATGGGACTGGCAGAAGCTACCGAAAAGCTTCTGTCAATCCTGTTCAAAGTCATTGTAGAAGTACAGAACGCTTTGAAAACTATTTTCACTTATTTAGGCCCTCTGGTCCTGCAACTTAGTAAGCGTGTAGGCAGATTTTCAGTATTACATCCGATGCGTGAGATTGGAGTCATAATTCACACACTGCATTATATTACCGTTTCATTAAACTACAAAGTCTGTCGAATCGATTTTCTCAGAACGAATGTAAACGGATCGTACTTTGTCCGTTACCACACATTATTCTCTAATCACATTAAATATATTGAAATACGTAAACATTACAATAAAATTATATGTCGAAAATTGTATCACGGAAAGGACCTTAAAATGTCGGCTTGCGACGGACTGCGCAATTTCTTTAGATTGTGTCTCTTTGTAAGTCTTATTATTTATTAACGGTTGCTTGCGATTTAACATAGGTATGTAAATTCACTATTAACTTATTGCATTGCGTATCTCAATCATTGAATAGCTCAATATTGTACTGGATGATTTTTTTTAGTCTCCAAAGTTTTACAGGTACCCATGAATATTTTATTTTCACTATGGAACCAATTCTGAAATCACGAAAAAATAAATAAGCTGTTTAATACAAAAGTTCAATATCTACGGGACCAAAATGTATGAAACAGCTGATTTTTTTTGGTGATTTCAGAGTTGGTCCCATAGTGAACGTTGTTCATATTCATGAGTAGAACACCCTGTAAAAATTTGGAGACGGAAAAAAAAATCATACAGTATAATATATTCTCGCTCAAACATCATCATCATCTGGCTAAGCTTTTCCCAACTATGTTGGGGTCGGCTAAAATGTTTTATTATTTTTTTCGCTCGAACAATCTAATAGAAATTGATTCAACACAACCAGCAAGTTTGTCTGTCCTGTCAGATTTTGCACTTGACTCGAATGGATATTTTACACAGTTGTATACAACAATTCTATATTGTTAACCATAAATTATTATTACGTGTTTGTTTCTTTAAAATGTATAAATAAACTATTAAAAAAAAAACATAAATAATTGTCAAATAATAATCAGTCGATGTCGAATCGAGTCGATGAGAAAAATAGAAAGATAGCTTGTAATGGTATTATAGAATTATGTACAGACGCCAGCACATCAAGCTACCCGAAACTGTCAGATTTTCCCAATCAACTTTGAACCTTATGCGTTAGCGCTAAAGTTGAAAATCTATTAAAGAAATCTGACAGATTGTAGTAGCTTGATGTGCTGGCGTCTGTACATATTTGTTTTTATAGCTTAGTCACCTTCTTCAATATGCCCGTGACATTTCATCTCTATTGTTCAGTTTACTCCATTCAAAGTTACAATAATTTTAGCTTTGTTTGTTTTCAAACCCTGTCAAATAGTGAATGGGCAATTAAAATTAAAGTTATCGTTATGCAAAATGTTACTAAAACCTTTAAAAGCTTCTTGTTAATGGTCATCAGCTTATGCAATACTGTTAAGTGGTGTTATGAAGTTTTACACTGGACTTAATGCATCCAAATTGTCTTAATCATGACGGCAAATTAGATGTAACAGCTATTTGTGTTAACGATTTAGGTAAGTAACTGATTGCTAATTAATGGACTGTACTTTGCGCTTGTGCTTTACCAAGAGTGAGGGATGTTACACACATGTTCGGGTCGGCATGATTCGACACAGCCGGTCGCACAATATTTCTAATGTATACAGGATCAAATTAATCCTTCGTATGCTGTGAACGTGGATCCACGCGAGACACAATGGTTTTTTAATTGTTTCTATAATTACGTCATTCAACCGGTTAAATTAGCTTGCAAAAGTAGGAGTTTTGGGTTGTTTTGGGTTTTGGTTTTGGTGTTTTGGTTTTTTTTTTCACAAAGATAATCGAAAAAACAATGATTTGACTATAAAATAAATTGGGGTCAACGAGCGCTGGTTGTATTGTTACTTGAAGTATGAGCTGAGAAATATCTGTCTTCTTTTGTTTTATCGTGTTGAGATATCCCATAACGTGTGTGAAGTTTGCATAACAAAAAACAGTATTTTAATAAGTGACAAGTCACTAACGGAGGTCCTGGACCTTCAAAAAAGAACATCAAATCGTATTTTTTTTGTTTTATTATGTTGAGATAGCGAAACCCATCACATTTGTCAAGTTTCGCTAGATAATTCAATGTGACGCTGTATATTGCCGCTAGGCTGTCCCGTATCGAGGCGAGTCATACCTAACTGAATAAGTGTGTACAACGTGCCTGAATCCTTCCATGTGGAACAAAAACAATGACCATGTTTTGTACAAAACAAAAGTTGTTTGACTATCGTCTGCACCACAAAAGTCGATGCCTCAGACTGAGTGATCTTTCATGTTTTGATCTTATACAAACAAACGTTTCTTCAAAGAGTCCTTTGTAATTTTTGGTAAATAAATATGAATGAAGTAAACGAAGTATTGGAACTGGTTTTTTTGTGTTTATAATATTTTTTAAGTTTATTTAAATATACTTACATAATTTAAAACGATACTGCTACAACAGTCTTTAAATAATAATAATAATAACCCACCGCCGTATCTCTACGTTGACGTCATAGTAGGGTTTGCGTGCTCCGAACTCTAGGCCCGTGCCGGAAGAGTTTACTTTGCCTGAACGTCTAGCGTGAGGAGTCAGACCAAGAGAGATACACAAACCCGCAGGTCAGCATGTGGCGAGCTGGTGGGCAGTAGCGACCCCACGGATCCTATCTCCCGGGAGAATGTTCCTCACCTCTGGCTTGCCTTTATTGGCCGGCTGGAGTGAAAAAATACGAGGAACAGAGCTCCCGCCTCTTTCTTGCCTTAATTGGCCGGCTTGAGTAGACATTCGCAAGAGCAAACGTGCTCGGGGGAAGGAAGTATTCCAGTAAGTCCTCGTAGGGATCTTGACCATCTTCCGCGCTCTGGGATTGTTCTGAAAGCCGTGGAATACCTGTCCACGTCTCAAGCACCTCAGGCCATGTTGCCCCCTTGTCGCTACGATATGCTAGCGACCGTTTCCGGGGGCCCATTATTGAGTGTGCAAGGGGTGACTTGCGCACTCAATAATGGGCCCCCGGAAACGGTCTGCCATTTTATCCGTGTTTATATAAAACATTGATCAGACAGGGTCCATAGTTCTTCCATTATTCTTGGTAACCAATACACTCTAACCACCCAAACCCATAGTACAACTTTTTATTTTTCCATATCGTGCAATAGTCCTCCACCAACCGGGGGTTGTTCTTGGGTGCACTTGCATAGTGCATACAGACTCAATCGTCGCTTGGTGCCGCATTTCATTAAAATTTCCTAAGGGGCCTCTGCGAGTTGGCTTCGGCCCCTCGTACGCCTTCCAAAGGACCGGGACCCCATGGTGCCGAGATATGTAAAAACAAAAAATAATAATAATACGTAAAAGTGTATAAAAAGGTGCGGAAATAATCAAAGGGCATCAAAAAATTCCCCCGCATCGCTGTCAATAGGAAAAGTGCCCAAGTGGTTGGCAGCATTGCCACGTTGTATGGCAATGCTGATTATTTGGCCAAAAAATTGAACCTGGTTTAGTAAAGATCGAAGAACACGTATTTTGTTTCTTTATCAGGTAAAACGAAAAGCAACTCCATACTTTCGCAATTTTCAACACGAATATCACACTAATATTATACTCGTAATGGCGAAAGTTTGTGAGTGTGTGTATTTTTGTTACTTCTTCACGCTCAAACTGCTGGACCAATTTTGATGAAAATTGGCACACAGATAGTTTATAACCAGGATTAACACATAGAATTTTTATCCCGATATTCTTACGGGATCGAGACTTATGCGGTTGAAACCGCGGAGCGCCGCTAGTTTATACATATATTGATTATAATGGCGACGATTTGAACTAGTTTCTACTTTTTAACATAAGAATTCCCATTCACTGTAACCGACTTGTTTCCGATTCCGATCAGTTACGTCAGAGTATCTGTCGGAAGAAAGTCATATGAAATAAAAATTTTCGCTTTTCCGTCACTCACTGCGCTACATATGGTAAAACAGTGGCGAGCAGAAAGAATTATTAACCGCTGATATTAACATTATCTTTTGTAATGAATAGACAGGGTCAAATTAAATTAACTAGCGAAACTCGGCAGACGTGGTGGGAATCGATATCTAAACATGATGAAACAAAACAAAAATTGATTTGATGATAATTTATTTTGTAATCAACGACCGTATTTGGGTGTTTTGATGTAAATATCAGTTCAAAAATCAGTTTTTTTTAGTGTAAACTTTACGATACCGATCTATATCTAAAAACAAAAAAAAAACAGATTTTCTCAGCTCATACTTCAAGCGGTCGTTGACCCCAAAATAAATTATCGTGAAATATTTTTTTTTATCATGTTTAGATATCGATTCCCGTCACGTCTGCTGAGTTCCGCTAGCTAATTTAATTTGACCCAGTATAGCGTTTTTTACAAGTAGATAGCGTCTAGAAGATATTTCACCAGCTTATTACATTTTAGTATCTATTTCTACAATACTAGCCTTGTCTGGTGGTGATTCTGAAATGTCTAATATCTCGTATGCAAGTAGACGCGAGTGTTGTTGCGTGGTTCGTCTATCTGTTCCTGGTTGCGAAAAGTGATTTACAGATTACTCCATTGTAACTGCTGCATTCAAGTGAAATAGCGTGTTATTAGTGGCTTTTTTGCATTGACATAATCGTCTGTAAAATAATGATAATACGAGTAGTACCGTAATTAGGACATACAACAAAACGATGAAACTGACTTCTTCTGTACTTGCTTAACTCAATAAAGCCCCAGTTTTAATTATCAGCTAACCCAACACAAGTATTATTAATAACTTAATGGGGCCGCCTCATAATATATGTATGTAATGATTTTGGAACAATAAACAATTTATTATTATTTATTATAGCTGATATTATGTAGGTACATCTTCCGGGTCATATCTGAACGAGCCTTTGATCTAACAGGCCTCTCATAATAATTTAGTGGCGAAACTAGACAGATGCTGGTGTTACGGTTTGGATGATGGTCGGATGTGAAGTCTTAAATAATGAGTGCGATCAAAAAAGGCCTATATGAATTTTAAGTGGGACAAAGACATTATATTTTTTCACACTCAGCAAAATAAAAATTAAATAAATAATTACGTATGGCAAACTTTTCTTGCTAGTCACTGTAGCGAATTCACTCTCGCTGTCAAAACCCCGCTTAACATGAGTGATACCGTTATTACGTGCGCGTAGTTGTTGCGTGTGCGCAGCATCACGTTACGATCGGCCTTGACTGACATGATCTTGTACGGTTTGATTTGCATGAGTTTTCATGCTATGAGAAATAGGTGGTGCTGCGCGAAGATTTATTTTGGTTTGTTGTTTATTTAGTTCTGGTATATAGCTTGTAGGGTAGCATTTGGGGCATTGACCTATTAAGCTGAACTTGGTAAAAGGTACTTTGGCTAATATCAGAGTAGGACAGTTTAAAGCAGTACCAAATTGTGCATGTGCAAGGTTGGGAATTAATGCGCGAGTGGTTCCGCCCCCTTCCCATGAGCTGTTTGAAGAGCATCGTGTAGTTTTATTCAGTGAGAGACTGACAGACCATTCCACCTGCTCCAGGGTGTTGGTCATACATACGGATTTCCAAACGAAAAAGATGGATTCTACATCGTCAACTTTCATCTTTCTCAACTCACCAGAGAGTTCCTAACAATAAACCATGATCTAACATTATCTCCTTCTTCCTCAGGGACTACCATCGTGGTCGCGCGGGCTGGAGGTGGCCGAGGCAGCCCGCACGCGCCTCGTGCGCTGGGCGTGCGGCGAGCCCCTGGCGGAGCCCGAACCGCCCCGCAAGAAAATGCCGCACGCGCTGCGCCGACGGTGGCCGCTGTGCCCTTGTTTACAGGTTAGTAGAACTTATACAACGTGTAACGTTAAATGCGCAAAACCTGAAAATAGTTGGGTCAGAATAACGAGCAGAATTAATTGAACCACTTTTTAATATAGGTCACATTTTTAAAAAGATCTTCATTACAAACGTTGCCGTGTCTATTTATTAATAGGTCAAGCCATCGCGGCGCAGCGGCCCGGTGACGACTCCTCCTTCGATAGAGCGTCGTCGCAGACGCAAGTAACGATCAGATATGCCAGTAAAACTAAAACAGCACATAAAACCTCTACAATTTGTTTAATGATTTATTTTCTCTCTGAAAAAGGTCAATTGAATTAAAAATCAGTTGGGGTGTCTGAGGTTTTGCGCATTTAACGTTACACGTTGTATAATTTAAAACTGAAAGAAAAATATTTTATTTGAGGCACGCACAGAAACTGTGTAAACTATTTCATCACCACTGCTCTCAAAAGCGGTGGAGAAAAACATCGTGAGGAAACCGGCATGTCCTAGAACCAAAAATTCGAATAAATGTGACATCCACCAACCTGTACTGGGCCCGCGTGGTGGGCTCACAGAGAGGAGGCCTGTGTCCCAGCACTGAGAACTTTACAGGCTGATTATACTTATTATATGGGAAATCATCATCTGCCTAGCCTTTTCCCAACTATGTTGGGGTCGGCTTCCAGTCTAACCGGATGCAGCTGAATACCAGTATTTTACATGGAGCGACTGCCTATCTGACCTCCACAACCCAGTTACTGGGTTCGGTAAGACTGGTTGTCAGACTGTCGGGCTTCTGACTACCCGTAACGACTGTCAAAGATCTACGAATGACAGCCGGGACCAACGGCTTAACGTGCTTTCCGAGGCACGGAGGGGTCTCGGTATCTAAAGATGGTCACCCATCCACAGACCAACCGCAGCAAGCGTAGCTTAACCTGTTCGATCGACCTGTGCGGCTGTTATTATGTAGCCACGGGCCCCTCTCTTATTATATGGGAAATACAAACAATGAAAAATGGAACTAAGCCAGCTAAGGATTTCAACTGTAGATTGATGTGTATATGTTACCGGCCAAACCCGATTTCAGGACAAACTAGTTTTGCCTAGGCTAAACTAGTTCGTCCTATACACGATCGGATGAACTGGTATAGCCTAGGCCAAACTAGCTCATCCTAAGACCAATAGGACAAATCAGTTTAGGCTAGGCCAAACTAGTTCATCCTAATATAAGCACACACACACCCAGGATAAACTGGTATGGCCTTGTCTAAACATTTTAGAATACCTGGAAAGGCAAAATAAATTGGTATTTTATTAAATTTTAATTACGATTGGTAAAATAAGATACTCCGTAATTGGAAAATAATCTTATTTATTAAAATATAATATTTTGTCGTTAAAACTAATGGTACTAACAATTATGGTAACTAATACAAACAATCACAGTATCGATTATTATTACTTCACTTCGAGCTGTCAAAATCTTAATGTATGTACTAATTGGAATCAAGTAAACTGAACAAAAAATACTCCGTAATTGGAAAAATAATCATACTTATTAAAATTATTAAGATTTGTCCTTAAAACTAATGGATAATTGGTAATACAAACAATCATAGAATCGATTATTATAACCACACTTCGAGCTGTCAAAATTTTTATGTACCTCAATTATTTATTTTTACACGGTTTGCTTTGGTGGCACTTAGAATTGCAAAGTATCATTGCTGTCTTGCATTTGCATCTGTTCGTGGAACAGTTTTTGTTGCAACTGCATCTCACAAAACCTTGACCTGATCCAACTGAATGTCTCGTAGCTGCAGTCCTTAATGATATTTCAGAGCCTTGGTTCACATCTGCAACTTCTAAAAAAGCTTGATTGCAAACGTCGAATTCTGATCTGAAAGAAAACATATTACTTTAGAATATGAATGCTCCAAAAAGAAAGATAAATAATTTAGTAAGAAAAAACAAAACCTGCAGTATAGTTTCTCACGTACACCATATTTGGTGCCAACTTTGTAAAAACCTTCGTCATTTGTCTGAAGAATAACTCCAATGATGTTTCTCAGATCACCTTTGCCTTTGTCAACATCTGGAATCGGTATAGTCACATTATCTCCAATGTTGGCAGATGGATGAGACTTGTCAGAAGTAGCTTTCATTTTCTTTGCTTGTTTAACAAGATTTTCTGCTGCAGTTTTTCTAGCCTTCTGAATTTCATTTTCAGATGAACAAACTTCGTCTTGGTTACTTACTTCTTCAACGTTATCATCACTGTCTTCTGTCAGATTAATATTGCAATCTTCTTCGATTACCTTTTTCAAGTCTTCTTCATCCTGAATATCTTTTATGATTTCTTCCGGCAAAGAGGAAGTCGAAAGTCCCACTCTGGGTTCTATTCCAAATAATGCTTTGTAAGGCGATTGTTTTATCCCTGAATGGTAGGCACGGTTTTTCATGAATTGGACATATCTCAAGCCTTCTGACCATTTCGTTGAAACGTTGTCTTTCATCCAAGAACCTATCATATTCTCAATATCTTGATTTGCACGTTCAACGGATCCCTGTCTTTGACTGTGCCTTGGTTTTCCGTGCACAATTTTGAGTTCTGGCCAAAGACTAGCTAGCTCACTTATGACATTATTGACAAATTCCCTACCGTTGTCAGATTGTAGAATGCATGGCGCTCCTACAGTTAGGAATATATCATTCAACTGGTAGGCTACCTCTGTCGCTCTCTTAGATTGTAATGCGCGTAGCAAAACAAATTTCGTTAGATGGTCTTGGTAAACCATAATAAATTTAAAATTTCCATCTGGTTATGTCTGAAAATCGATCAGATCCACTTGGCACCTACTATTCATTTCCGAATGTAGAATAGGCTTAGAAACTAATCCCCTTTTCTTCTTTGTTTTCTTTTGATGACAGACACTACACATAGATAAATAGAGGTTTATCATTTCTTTTGTAATATTGGCATATTTTTTTGATGTCTCGGCTAACATTCTGTCACGGCCACCGTGGCCGACAGCCACATGAGCTGCGTCAATAACATCATAAAGTTCATCGGATGAAAGATAATATTTTATATTACCTTCAGTTCGCGCAATCAATTTTTTCACATCCCCGATTTTTAGAACAGCAAATCGTTTCAATCTTCTTCGTTGTAATGGTGTCTTCTTTTCACATTTTTCTGCATCTTCAACTTGTTCAACGAGTTCCAAATATTGGTCTGATGATAACACATTATAGTGAGATTACTTTTTATTTTCACTTTGTAAAACTTCCGTCAAAAACTTTTCCCTCCATTATTTTTGATCTGCTTGTCGACTTGAAGTAGGTTCATCCATAGTGAAAAAGAAATAAACTTGCAATGTACTTTAAGACTTAGACCTTTATTTCTAAACTGCAGCCACTAAACTAATCATAAAAATCACTATGATAAATACGTTACGCACGGCTGACACCTAGAAGCAAAATGAGTGTTTAAAGCGACGTACGGGCGAGCGAAGAGCGGCGCCGGGCGAAACTGGGGAATTCCCGCATGTACAAGTCCTGACATGTTCGCTCAATTACTTTCGACTTGGCAAAATTAGTTTAGACTAGGCCAAACTAGTTTATCCTGGGTGTGTGCGTGCTTATATTAGGATGAACTAGTTTGGCCTAGCCTAAACTGATTTGTCCTATTGGTCTTAGGATGAACTAGTTTGGCCTAGGCTATACCAGTTCATCCGATCGTGTATAGGACGAACTAGTTTAGCCTAGGCAAAACTAGTTTGTCCTGAAATCGGGTTTGGCCGATAACATATACACGGTATAAGTACGGTCTAGTTGATGCTGCTGGAAGACTTCATCTTAAAGACTTAGGCTCAAGTCCTGTGGCGTAAATCGTCTGCATGATTCTGCTGATGGTGGCAAGTGTGGCTACATTGGAGTTTTACCGTACTAATTTGATTAGGCTTATCACGCTGCGTTACCTTGGACTAATTTCGTGGTTACAACTTGTGATATTCGATTGTTCATTGAACTCAAACGACTCTTTGCCAAGTTTTAACTTATGTAAGGTCATTTGGAGATTCGTCAGACTGCCCAAAATATTAAGTTCCGTCCAATGGTTCAGTATCTGAATTCCGATCTCTTCAATTTCCTTTTTCAATTGCCTTTGTTTGGGCCTTCATTAGGTTAATGGTGAAATGAAAGACTGCAGTAGTAACTCATTCATGAGCAAATTAATATATATTTAAATGTATGATAGCCACTTAGCCTCAATGCAAGGTATTAAAGGGTTGCAGCTATAATTACATATTATTGCTAGCTTCCGTTCCTTCTTTCAATGCAATGGCATCAATTATAATTTCCCTATACCCTTTAGCAGCGGATATGCAAACAAAAACAAAGTAATAAAGCGAAGTATTGATCAATATCCTTATTACTGCTTATCTAGCCAATCTATGTAGGTACTTGGCGGCTAATCGTTCCGGAACGTGTCGGTTGACTTCACTGGCTGGTAACACAAGACCCACGGCATATCGAGTTCGGATTAGGGTTCGTTTCGCTTCGTACTTTCACCACTCGCCTAGGGACTTTGCAATTAATTGGATATTTTTTGCTGAAAGGTTTTGGATGTTTAAGGCGGACATCAATTTGTTAGCAAAAGGAGTATGTAACGATCGTAGCAGGTGGCGTTCTGTCGTTTTTACTAACCCCCATTGAAAGAAGTCGTGAGTTTATGTATATACTACAAATGTATTAATTTGTTACTGTCCACGGCAGTGTCTTGGCTTTTGTGATAACTTTCATGACAGTCCAACGTCGCCTTCCAAAAGGGCATTCGGGTTTCCATCAGAATCTCTCTGGACAAGAAATATTGGTTTCGTGCCCGGTGTCTAAATGGCGCAATGACGTTATGGGCGAAATATGGAGTTAACCACTATCCTAGCTAACCTTGCAACAGACGCTATGATGCATACGTTGCTATGATTGTCTCTTATACACTTTAATCGTAAGGTCTCCTACAAAATCAGATTTTTCTCTCTGTGGACAGAGAAGAATAGATTTCGTTGTTAAGACTTTCAAGAGATCTTGGATCTCTGGTCTATTATAGAAGATTGATTCTTCTCTGTCCACACATATAAGAGTCTGATTATGTGGGAGACCTTGCGAATGAACTCTTCCGACCACAGGCTATTCAAATCACATCACATACTAACTTAATTGCAAGACTATCGAGACTGTTATAATGTGTTCTCATTATAACTCGTCTAGTCTAGTCTCCGTAGAAAACGAAAGTATTTGAGATTTAATAATCTCTGCATCACCAGACATGTTTCTGTCAGGCAGGTTTCAGTCCATGTCGAACTTGTTTACTTCATGTCTCGTGTCGCAAAGGTCAAAGGTCTTTTGTAGATCGATTATAGTCAACAGGTTGGCTATTCATAGTCCACGCCTTCAGTGAAAGTCGAGAGTCAAGGACTCCATTTCTCAGAGGTTGTTTACACTGTTATCATTATCAATGTCAGTAAACGTACTAAGCTGTTCCGAACTAAAGATTATGCTGGAGTTATTTAACCTTTTGAATGTCTTAAGTTACACAGTTCGACATAAGCAATTGTCTTTCTATTGTGTCTCTAATTACGGCATTCGATGAGTTATCTTAAAATAATTGCTATAAAAACTAACGTACACCAAACCATATGACGGGTACGTTAACGACGGTGTTTTTTATGTGGTTAGCAGAAAAAAAGGTGACACGGTGAGGGGCCCGTGGCTAAATAATAACAGCCGCACAGGTCGATCGATCAGGTTAAGCTACGCTTGCCATGGTTGTTCTGTGGATGGGTGACCATCTTTACGTACTGAGACCCCTCCGTGCCTCGGAAAGCATGTTAAGCCGTTGGTCCCGGCTGTCATTCGTAGATCTTTGACAGTCGTTACGGGTAGTCAGAAGCGCGAAAGTCTGACAACCAGTCTTACCTAGAGGTGTCGTATTACCCAGTAACTGAGTTGTGGAGGTCAGATAGGCAGTCGCTCCATGTAAAATACTGGTACTCAGCTGCATCCGGTTAGACTGGAAGCCGACCCCAACATAGTTGGGAAAAGGCTTGGCAGATGATGAGAAAAAAAGGTGACACCGTTGACAGAACTGGGTTTTCGAAGCATTTAAGGGGTTAAGGCTTAGGATGGCTGGTGAAATTTGATTGTTATTGAGTACACCTTAAGCAGCCTTTAATGTTTCTATTGCTGGGACACAAGCCTTCCTTCTTCACAAGGGAGTAGTAGGCTGTGATCTACCATGCTGGCCCATGCGGGTTGTTAGATGTCACATTTCTTCGAATTTTTGGTTTTAGGACATGCTTACTTACGATATTTGCCTTCGATGAAGAAAATAAAAGAAGAAAGAAGATATATATCGATAGCGCGTTTAACTATTAGTAGTAATATTATACAGTAGATCATAGATATAATTGAAAGATTTGTGAGCCATGAAATTACAGCAAGTCCTGAACTTTAAATTCAATACACTTCGGAATCTTTCCTTACCAATCTGAGAAACGGGTCGCAAGAGTGTCTATATAAGTTCAAGTTGGCTATAACGACATAATTAACATTTAGAATAGCTTAAAGGCAATCCGAAAGGTAATTGCCACACCCACTGCGGTATTAGTGATGTGAGTAATGTCGGGAAATGGAGACAGAAGGTTTACTGAATGCAGATTAGTAGAACCCAAACAACTGTTCAGAAGTCCGCAAAAAATGTCCAATTGACTGTCATTGAGTCCCTAAGATAACAGTCATAATTTTAAAATATATTAGTTTTACTCTCTTGAGTCCTTATAGAAACAATATCGCCAAGAATATGGATTTCTCTACCTGTAGCGGTTGGTTCGGTTTACTGCGATGACCTTTCATGGAAACTGAGCTTCTTTGCACTTGATCAGGAGTTAGTCTTCTGCATCTATTTCTTTGATGGTTAAAGTAACATGAGCTGCATTTAGAGAAATAAACACGGTTACACTTGCAATTTGTGTCAGCTTCGTAGCATCGAATGTATCGACGTTTAATATCCTCGTTAATTTCGAATTGCGAGTAATTAAGATTTGTTTGTCGTGTCTAGTTGAGTTGGAATAGAGACATAGTTTAGTTGTATTTCTATTCCACGTTGGGTGAGGTAAGTCTATTTCAGGCTTTGATTTGTTCTAGTGCTTTTCACGCTTATTTTGCTTGCTTTTTCTGTATTTTCCTAAATTCACCTCATATTGAATTCATCAAGTTATCAACGAAAGATTAAAATGAAGCTTGTAATCAAGCTTCATTCTAATTTTCAGCTTCATTCATCATAGCTTGCAGAATATGCAAACTAAAGTAGCAGTGGGCTGGCCATGTTTATCGAAGGACCGATGGCCGGTGGAGCGGACGAGTCCTGGAATGGAGACCGCGTATCGGCAAGCGTAGTGTGGGACGCTCCCGTTCTAGATGCACCGACTACCTTAAGAAGGTGGCTGGGACACATTGGATACGGAAGGTGGAGAACAGGGTGTTGTGTTGCAGTCTGGGAGAGGCCTATGTCCAGCAGTGGACTGAGATAGGCTGAGTTGATTGATCAACGCTTGTAAAAAGGTTGTCTTTATTAATTAATTTGGTAATATATATTTTCAAAGCATTGAATTACGAAAAGATTGTTAGGTGTATGTCTCTGATCTCTTGTTTCTTGAATCTTGCATACGGACTCATTCAGTTTGGCAGTTCCTTTACCCATGATGTAGCGAGTAACGGTTGTATGTGTGGCCCGACAGACATCTGGTCTACAACCTCACGCGAAACAGGTTTCCCAAGTGTGATGTTATCAGGGAGTCTATCTCGCTGAAAACATCACACTTGGCAATCCGCTGGCCATTCACGTGGTACAGTTAGTAATCGCAGCTTTTAGCATCTGTCTGAGAAGTCTATAGGTGGCTTCGGCATACTTAGTGGGGATGATGAAAGAAAGATTTATTAAAAAAAAAAATGGAACCTGACTTTCTAGGTTATTCATATGTGTGGTGCTCTTCAGACATTCTTTATTTGTCCAGGCTTTGTGGTTTTGTATGCACTGAAAGTCAGCAAACAGGTTCAATTATCCTCTTCGTCTCAAGATTAAGAGCTGTGGAATTGTCTGTTTCCTAATCTGATTCCTTTTGAAAGCCAAGAAAGCTTATTTATGACATTTTCTATTCATTGTCGTATAAATTTCGCAAAAGTGAAATTATTGTTCCGATTCCGAATTAACTAGTGTTAATGTATTTAAATTTTGTGCAAATTTTATTGTGCCCGGTCAGTTCATAGGTTAGGCATTATAATTTGTCGTAGAGAAATCTTTGCTTCCATATCTTGGGTTTTCTAATCAAAATTAACATTTCTAATAAACCGCGATGTATTAATCAAAACAATATGTTTGTTTATCTCCAATATGTTGTGGGTTTGTATGTTTTTCATCATAATTTATTCCTTCAATTTATTATGCTGATTCCATATAAAAGCGAATCAAAAATGCTTTGTTAGAACATCCATTTGAATAATATACCTATTTTTAAATGTTGAATTGTTGTTTTTCGCAACAGTTGTCCATAAAGGAACTGGTCGTGCATTTGTTAATGAGCTCGAAAGTTTTGCAGTGAGCGACCTTGGCATTAAACTGGGAAAACGCAGCCATAAAAGTAGTTTCTTTGTTATTTTTATGGTTTCTTCTTATAGTCGAATAGATGAATATAATATTGTAGAACGCAAGAACAGATCATTGACCGTTACAAAGCAAATGATAAAAAATTCATAAGCAAACTAATGAATGAAGCCAGACACGCTTTATTACTGATGCTAAAATTATCTTTGTTCTTAAATGTTTATTCGTTCGTTCAATCCAATTACTCACAGAGGCTTACAAAAACAAACATACATGGAGATATATTATCTCGAAACAAATTGCTGTGTGTAAATTGCGATAAAATTTTATCAAGAACTCATATATTCTGAGAAGGCCATTTCTCTTGCGATTTCCATTAAAATTAAACTAACTTTCACTATAAGATTGTTGCTAGTATGAAAGGGCTACTGATAGGTAAGGGTCAGCCCTACGCATGCGCTATTGAAAACCAGTTTACATTGGATTGGAAAGCAGGCGAAATGTCGGTCAGTCGGCACATGCATGGCACTTGCTTATATATGATTTCCAAGATGAGGCTTCGCATACGTGCTTATTTTAAATTATTGCTATGTCGCGAGATTGAACCGCATCTGCAGTGATTGCTTTACAAATTACTTATAGGAATGATGTATGTTACTTGAAGTGATTTTTTCTTCATCTGGAGCTCTGGAATGATTCACTTTGAGTGCTAACTAATAGACTCAGACTCTCACGTTCATCGTGAGAAATAACAAAATGATTTTGAGTTTCGGAATTGTACATATATAATTAGTCATGATGTGTGAACTTGTTATGATTACTATTGCGTTAAAAGATCTCAGATAATGTTCTGAAACTGGCATGCATGACTAACGTGCCAAAAACGGTTAGCCAATCAACATAGTCTTTGTAACATTGATAAAAAGTCAAGATAACCTATCATTTTGACCACCTCAATCAAGCACAATTGAACACGAAAAAGCACAATTGTAGTATGAATGAAACGTCCATTGATCGATAGGCCACGTGTTTCTATTTAGAAGTCGTAAGTTTGACGTCAGGTCAGTCATAATCGTATTAAACGATAAGAGTTCACGTCAAAATATAACAATGCAGCCACTTAACAGTCTTAACAATTCTGATTTGAATATTACTAAACATATTTCCCAATCGTAAGCTGATTATAGAGAGTAGTAAAGGTCGAGGGTGATAGGATTATGGCTTTATGAAAAACACAAATTTAATTGGTTCGTTTGGTACAAGGTCGTGACTTATTGTATGCGATATTAATGAGTAATGTCTCTCCAGCGAAGGCTGTACGAACTTAGATCCAAGATAAACTTGTACGTTTCCAAATCCTTTATTAAAGTTCGGATTTATCAAGTCCTAATGCAATTCCGTTGTAAAAGTGGCAGTGGAAGTAAATGCGTTGATAACTATTCTGGTATTTATTACTTCGTCGCCGTCGAACCCTTGTTTACTCGCCTCGGAAACAAACATTTAATTTATAAATACTTATTGTATCGGTCGTCAACATGGACCCTAATGAAACGTCCATTTAGTCGTTAATAGAATTAGAGCGAGACAATGCACTTCGATAAATACGGGAAGCAATTACGGGTACAACATGGAGGTCTTTAGTTTTGATTGAGACACATTGCGAGGCGCCAGGCAGCCATGTCTCGTTCGTTTTGTACTTTTGTGGTCCTTCCGTCAATTCACTCTTGCGCAAATGGGAAAGCGTTTTATTAACACTGCAGTCAAGTGGTTCGAATTAAATTAATCAATCAACTGTCATTTTGGTGTTGTTCCGTTGATGATTCAGAATTGTGTTCGGAAATGAACAAAACTAGATTCTTCAGCTTGAAAAGAAAACAGTCGATCGCAAGGATACAAAATGTAAGTTCAGTTTTTTAAATAAACAATATTTGAGTGCGAGTTTTTCCGAGAACAGCGTTAATAGTAAAAGATGGTTCACATTCACACCCTTTTGAAGTTAATGTTCGTTCTTAACATAATATTTATTTATGCAAATGCGTTTCTTCGGAAGACCAAATGTGGATACGATTTTTAGGAACAAGTGTTTTTTCAACCTTTGTTTTGAACAGCTTTGTGTTTAAGATTAGGATGAACATAGACATCTTCTTTCGAATTATTTCTACCTGTTTTGTCTTTTATATCTCCAAATATTCTCCTTCTTGCATGTAGTTGGTAAACTTATTTACAATTCTTCCGTTTAACTCTAAAAATATTTCCACTTGGTAAATGCCATACTACTTCGTTTATTATACGACCTATATTTCTCTTTACTTCACTTTTTAAAATTACTCACTTTGAAAGATAACACTATCCTTACATCTGAGGTAATTTGTACTGCGCACACATTTTTCTAGCATTAGTAGAAGTTTCAACTTCATTTGAAAACATCGCGACGACATCTTATTTTAATGATTCTTCTTTCACATCCTTCATAGTATCCATCCCGTTAATTGGCACATTACCACATAATATAGCGTCTTCGTTCACATCTCAACTCTGGTAAATTAATGTTGCTAATAAGGACGGCCCTGCAAATAAGTCTGCAGTCGAGTGGGTGAAGTCATCGACGCAAATATACTCCACTCCTTGTGTGTTGGAAAGGGTTGTAGGGTTATCGCTTTTGTAATTTTAGATGGCGGTGTTAAAAAGAAAAATGGCGAGTGTGACTGATGAGTCATCATAGTTTTATATTTGAATGACGCCAGTGTTAAGTTCTTTGCTCTCTACTCTCCAAGGCGTTTACTGAAGATGAAAGATTATCAAAGTAGTATTCAGGGCAGTTTTCTTTAGAATTGTGTCACTTGCTATTCTTCAAGCAGGAAGACATAACATTAATATTATAAACCAGTATGAAATCAGCTTATTTCTTACCATCCAAAGTTTATTATAGAGAAGATAATATCATTTTCAAATTATTGTTATAATTATAGATTGTTGTTTACTGTTACATTTTGATATATTGTGATAAATACTACTGCATATTATATTCCAAATTACGCCCGGAAGGACTAACTAACTTTAATACTAAATCCAATTAATACTTTAATATTAATATGTAGATAATATGTATATTAGTCAGATGTGAACAAGGCAATGTTATTTAAATTATATTATTAATTAGATATAAATCAAGCAGTATATTTCCTAAAACAAATAACCTTATAAGAAACCCACTAGTCATAACAGGATGCAGCATAAAGCACATAATCCATAATTCTATATCAGCTCATTAGGTATTAATGGATATTTTCCATTGTTCTCTCTCAACAAATATTTTGCTTCTGTGTCCATGACCTTATTTAATGCGCCGTCTTGATAAGTTTTATTTGCCTTTCCATCTGTTTGTGTTGAGTCTATAGTACTTTCTACTGTTAATGTTAATTAACCAAGTACTTAAGGGAATAGATAATTAATTGGTGTGGTTTACAGTATTTGACTTTCCTGTATGTAGTTTCTGTGTGGATTAGAATCGTGTTTGCATTAAAGCCTCTCAATTAGTGTTGTTAACGAACATCATCTGCTTAGCCTTTTCCCAATTATGTTGGGGACGGCTTCCAGGCTAACCGGAATGCAGCTGAATACCAGTATTTTACATGACGCGACTGCCTATCTGACCTCCAAAACCCAGTTACTGGGTAATCCGATTGCCCTTGGTAAGACTGGTTGACAGACTTTCGGGATACTGACGACCCGTAACGACTGTCAAAGATGCACGAATGACAGCCGGGACCAACGACTTAACGTGCTTTCCGAGGCACGGAGGAGTCTTGGTATGTGAAGATAGTCACCCACGGACCAACCGAGGCAAGCGTAGCTTAACCTGATCGATCGACCCGTGCGGCTGTTATTACTTAGTCACAAGCCCCTCTAGTGTTGTTAATGATGATGATACATGTCTATGTGTGTATTGACGTGTTTTTTTTGCTAATTAGAAAAAAATCGGGACAATATTATGTTACATTGGTATGATAAGTGTATTTACATTACTTGTCTCATCATTTGGTAAACAAATACATATATTGTAGGTACTGAAATTTTGAGTAGAGTTTTTGAAGTAATTTATACCTTATGTGTTTCTCTTGAAGATCATGGATGATCACACCTACCGTTAAAGTGTATTTTTGGTGCGAAAACTCATGATGTTTGCACCACTTCTGTTGAGTGTAGTATAAAATATTTACTTATGTACGTATAAAAAAATCTCTCCGGACGAAAAAGATCGATCATGCCAAAAATTTAAGTTCAATAGTTTCTTTTACACTGCCGATGTCGTAATAATAAACGGCTGTATGGCGTCATGAATTATTGCAAATGTTGAGCACCCGTAGCCCAAAGTCACGTCCCAGCAATAACGCTTAAAGATGGCGACATTCAACTACCTACTCAAATAATAGCAGGGCGAGGGTGCGAAGTCTGAGATCACCGCTGCTATTCGTTCCCCTCAGTTAGCTTCAGAACATTGTGGGACAGAATGCTGTAAATAAAATATTATTTCCTTTTCCTTGAAAAGTGTTAAGTGTTTAAATAAATTTTGTAGGTAGAGATAAGAAAAATGATAGAGTGACGGCTGACAGGGGAGAATGGAAGGTAAAATCCAAACAAGGGAACGAAGAAGAAGTGTCGGTAGAGATAAGAGTTAAAAGATTCTGATTCTTACATCATTTTGAAGATGGTTTTTCAACGCCCTGGGCTATGGCGCGATTTCATGAGTAAACGGTTACAAATTATCATTATTCATGGTTACACGAAATAAATAATTTTCAGAAATTAACAGATACTTTATAATGCTTTCTCCACGCAGCCCTATTCATTATTTCAATGGATTCGCGAGACATCGGGCGACAGTTCGTAGAAATGCGTCGGAGTGTCGCAAGCGCCGCCAAAAGGTCATTCTGACTCAGAAGCGCTTTTAGCGTGCTCATGTATGGACGTGCACGATATTATCAGATTGTATGTAGCACGGAGTAGTTAGTAAATGAAATGATGATAATATCTGCGGAGTATTGTTTGTAAGTGGTAACAGTAGGAACCTGTTTTGGATGACCCCGAGGCAAGACAGAGCTGGCTACATCCAACATTAATAGGTAATCATTATTAATAAGAGGGGCCCGTGGCTAAATAATAACAGCCGCACAGGTCGATCGATCTGCCGCGGTTGGTCTGTGGATGGGTGACCATCTTTACATACCGGGACTCCTCCGTGCTTCGGAAATCACGTTAAGCCGTTGGCCCCGGCTGTCATTCGTGGATCTTTGACAGTCGTTACGGGTAGTCAGGAGCCCGAAAGTCTGACAACCGGTCTTACCAAGGGGTATCGTATTACCCAGTAACTGGGTTGTGGAGGTCAGATAGGCAGTCGCTCCGTGTAAAATACTGGTATTCAGCTGCATCCGGTTAGACTGAAAGCCGACCCCAACATGATGTATTAATAATAGCACAAAAATAAATATACATAGGTAATATTTGCTTTTTGTTTTTGCTCATGTTGATCAAGCCATGCACCACCGAACTGACTACTTATAGGTACAGTATAACAGCATTCTCTTGCCCTTATGACAATCTATTTGGGGTCGGCGCAACATCACTTTTACTTCCTTACTTCTCCATTAGTCGTCATCTCGTTAGTCAACCCGTTTCTAACCATATAATTTTCACATAGTCCATCCATCGTTTCTTTGGTCTTCCCCTACTTTTATATTAGGTGCAGTATATACAGTCTTCTAAAATGGGATATACATTTTGTGCATATCCTTTTCCAGTAGCAACCGCAAACCACAATATTATAACTCAGCTGGTCGCTAATATCGCTATGCAGTCGATTATCAGCTTGCGTTTGGTAACAATATGTTGATTTATGTAAGGCAGATGCTCGTTTAGGAAAGCAAAACTTTGCTTGGTTGTGAAATTAATCCTCCATTTACTTGACAATTTGTGGTAAGAAATCAATGTTGGCATCGCAATACAAGTGTTAGTCGCCAGTTGCCTTGGAGAAACACACAGAGAAATCACAAAAGGAATTATACAATGACCCTTTACCTGTTGTGATAAAAATGAAAGTATAAGTTTGGATTTGCAAGGCAAGATGATACTTACAATTTTATGCAGATTGTCAAAATGGTTTTAGCATTATTGGTATGGTTACAAAGTTATAAGCCTTTATAGTAACGGAGGTCAAGGGACTGGTAAAAATAAATTCAATAACTTCGTGTATTTATGCATATTTGTTTGTGCTTATATTTATGTAAAATTAGCCAATACATTTTTTATAAAATTAGGTAATTATATATTTTATTTATAGTTTTAATAGGTTTTTGCGTATCTTTATTTTTTTTTAATATTTACTCTTCAATTTCCATAATTGCACCAACCACTGTTTGTCTCTGCATCACCCAGTTTGATTGGCAGAAATTCCTATGGCATTAACTCCGCGTCTGTAGATACATTTCTGTGCATAAAAAAAAAACCTTCAAAATGTATGTCAGTTTTAAGAAGATTTTTTAAACAAACGCAAAGTGCCTATTACCCTATCATTTCAAATTGAAGAGAGTGTTCTACCCAGGAACTATACAGATGTGTTATGAAAGAGAAGCTTTAATAATTTCAGGCTAGTAACCGGTTCATATATCGAACAAACAAAAAAAAAAAAAATACGAAGAATGCACCTAAACGTCGCAAATCGACGAATCATGTGTTTAATACATTCCTATTATCGTAATAGCTTAGCGTCTATGCGATTGTCAGTGTTGCCATACGAGGTTTTTCTATCCGTCCGTCCGTCCGTACTTCCTCGTCGGCCACATTTGTCGACTCTCCCTTTAAGGAAGGAACAAATGTCTTCCTCATTTTATTTTTAACTCGATAATTTTAATGAATATTATATTTTTTCTCGTTTCTTACCAAGTATTTGCAGGAACAAATTATGTCCTCACGTTGATTTATGTCTTACTGAGAAAATTATCCCAATGTGAGTGGAATATTTTTGTATAATTAGGTATTGATTGCAGTAATTTTATTTATGGTTTGCTTAAATTGGCCAGAATGCCAGATGTTGAAATGGAAATGAGTTATTGTATGTAGAAAGTTCTTTTTTCTTGTTTCGTTTTTTGGTAGCCACATACCCAAAATGTGTCTTGAATTGAGTATCATTTTCTTGTGTGTTTATTTTTAGTTGTCAGCTGATGATTGATAAGTTATGTTGTTTTAATATGGCGTCATATTTATGTGTTTTTTCATGTTGCGTGGGTGTCTGATCTTTTTGATTTGTTCTTTATTATCCTCTTCATAACATGGACATGTTTTCTCTGATCAAGTGTATTCAATATGGGTATGCCGTTCCTTTCAAATATAGTATTCATAGTTCACCGTTTACTTTAATGGGCCTTTATCTTCTGTTTTAACATTCTTGGAACAATAATTTATTATAAGCAACACTTTGGTTGTCAATAAATCTTAGCTTCAAGGATAAACTCAAAGGTCTACACGTCGGTGTTTTTGATCGATACTATCTTCTGGTCGACATAATTCGTTTGAAAGTATACAAGTACCAAAATAATCTCGAGCCAGATTTTTAAAATAAATATATGAGCTCTTGTCTCAGTAGTTTTAAGTGAATTTTGCTTCCATTCAAGAATATATTCTGTTCTTCTAGTTTATTATTAAACATAATTGGTTTATTTAAAACTGCTTCGAAGTTAATAGGTTTACGTAGAAGTAATGCTATTGCCTCCGTGGATAATGCGTCTGTCGACGTCATCATAGGTCATTGGACGACTGTTAGTGTTTATACTTAACTTGCTTATGTCTAATGTAACCACGTGGTACTGTCAAACTTTAATCTTCAGGTGACTCTTTAATAAAGTCCTCATGACCTTCACATAATTTTCCATTGGGTAGTCGTCAAACTCTGCCTATTAAGGTCCCTAGATAGTCTTCTTCTTTTGCTTCATCTTGATCTGCTTATGTTCATGAGTGCGCCTGTTATTTATCATTTTATCTTAATCTACCGTAGTATATTTTGACTATATATATTTTGACAGGCCTGTTGGTCTAGTGGTCAGTGGCCCTGACTGCTATGCCCAAGGTCGTGGGTTTGATTCCCACCCAGGACAAATGTTTGTGTGATGAGCACGATCATTTGTTCTTTGTCTGGGTGTAATTTATGTATAATATGTATGTATTTAGAAATATATATGTATGTTTATCAGTTGTCTAGTACTCATAGCACAAGCTTTGCTTAGTTTGGGAATAGATGGCGTTGTGTGAAAGTTGTGGAATATTATTATTATTATTTATTATTATTATTATATTTTATATAGTCTTTTTTTTACTTATTCCACATTATATGCATTTCGTTTTAAGAATAGAATAGAATAGAATACTCTTTATTATGTACACCTTATAAATTACAGACACCAGTATTTTTACTGGTCCGTAGGTTCTTAGCGATAAGACCGCCCATTGTGTCACCCTTTGTAAAATTTCTATATTTTACTTCAGACTAATATTTGTCTTGTTTGTTCCAGAATGACGAGCCCCCAGAGATCACCTACTGTGTGGTTGGGGGCGAGGGCGGCCTGGCACTGCAGGCCGTCACCCCCACACACCCCATGCCGCCTCAAGATGAATTGGACGCCAAGTTCGCTGAGCTCGTGGTGAGTACATATATTTTCGCATCATCTACAATGATAATGATTCAAGTATACACTAACTGATATTAACTTGTTCCAAATTGGCCAGGAGGGTAGTTCACTGCCGGGGTTTGGACGACTCCGTTATTTTTCTCCAGTGAACGATTGGACCATATAGGACGGGAAGAAATTAATTTAGATGTAATAGGTATAGGTAGATTGATTCATGGTGATTTCATTTCAGGGTGTAAAATTCCGTGTAGCTGTGTAAAGAAAGAAAGAAAATAAGTTTATTTGACCCTGGTTAAGTAACGATGTTTCATACATAACTTAGTTACCGACATGGAATTAAATATTAAAATAACCAAGTTCTGTATCCAATGTACATTTTTTACCTTTTCTAAGTAAGCACTGTATGCAGCCCATAATCAATGTAAATAATTACGTAGTTTTCCTACGCAAAGGTCTTATAACCTTTACCAAGAAACTCCAATTCTCATTAGATCTTGAAACTTGATAGCATGAATGGAATATAAACAAGTGAGTTAAATCGGCTACTTCACTTCAGGGACAATAACAGAAGTTGCAAAAGAAGATATTATCATCTTTGGTCTAGTAGGGTTTCTGCGTCAAAAATACTTATTCAGGATAGAATAGCGCTTTACTATGTACACCATACAAATTACAGATAAGAAGATAAAAAGTTGACAGTAACATCCCAGCGCTGCGCTGATTTGCTGGATTCGTTTTCTCCTCTACCGATATTTTTTTTTTCCTGATAGTTTATTTTCTTTATTGTATGCATCTATGTAATAGTGTTTATTCTTGTATTTTATTGTCATTTCCTAGCTATTTATCCTGTATGCACTGTTGCACTTTCCATGTTTTGTCTCGGCATCACCTTAAAGTTGACTGGCAGAAAATGCCCCTTGCATTAACTCCGCCTTTGTACAGTTTTTTTTTTTACTTGTCCATAAAGTTTTAATAAAAAAAAAAAAATTTAGACTTTTTGCAATGGGTGACACAATGGACGGTCTAATCGCTAAGAGCGCTCTTTTAAAGACAACCTTTAGATGGATTAAAAAGGGAAAGGAGAGATAAAACTTTAGATGGTCTGTGGTGGGCAGAAGGCTCAGATTTGTAACCAAATCATTAATTTACGATTACATAAATAAAATTAATCAAGTACATGTGAGCTTCCGTATATGACTTCCTACTATTCTATTCAAAATTGACAATGAAGCAGAAGTATTTTCTGAAACTGTCGAGAGGAATTTTAATAACATTGCAGCGAATCCCATAACATAATATTATGGAGTTGCCATAATACACCTTCATCTTAGTTCCCATCATTATGCGCTTAATTTCGTCATTGTATGAGCATAGTTTATATCTTATGTAAGTGCCGATTATCATTATGTATATATAACTTTTAAGATGAAACTCGTTTTCTAAAACTCTGCTGTTTGTAATCTTGCGTCTTCATCATTGCACGCTCAATCTTCATTTGATTGTCGTTAAACATTCTAGCTTCTGAAAACAGCGCTTTAGTATTTCATCACATGGAATGCGTGTCCTAGAATGTGAAATATACTTTTTCAATGATATACGAACCAATAATGATGCCGACCTTCTTATTACTGCAAATACAGCAACTAGTTTATGAATTGACGATAATGCCCCAGAATACATCACATCTTACGTTCAAGTCTCTTTTCTATTGGAAATTTCCTATGTTTCTAATGCACTATCTACTTAAACTGTATCAGTAGGTTTATTACCTTAAGAAACCTTACAGTACGAACTTTATCGACTTTCTTTATTTCTCTGATAACATCTTATAGGTGTTTTGTTGCATTATCGTTATACCTATATGACAATTTCTACCAACCTTTCGTAATGTTGCCCACAGCTATCTTATACGTATTATCTTCATGATCTGATTCATCTCTACTGAAAAAATGCTTACTGATGCCCCAGCATCGCCACTACAACCGGTCTTACGCATCCCGCATCCAGAGGATTTACACGATCTTTAGCACGAATTTTCAACTTTTTTTTTTACTATGTGATAATCATTATAAAGCAGAAACTGCTCATTTACTGTGATGACTTTTCCTCTTCCATCATCGTCTTCTTTTGTTTCTCCTTTCATATCAGCTACGCATATGTCCTAACTAATAATTATAAATGCGAAAGTAAGTTTGTTTGTTGCCTTTTCACGCCTAAACCACTGAACCGATAATCCTGAAATTTTGCATATACGTTGTCAGGTGTACAGAAACGGACATAGAGTACCTTTCATCCCGAAAATAAGTGCTGTCTCCGAGGAAAACAACAATAACGTTATTATGATAATAGATGGCGTTGTACTGTCGTGTCGGACGTGTGTCTTTCGAATCATGATTCAATTGTATTAGAGACTTTAGTCTTTTTTTTTATTTAAGCCTAATTTTGTGAGTCTGGAGTGTCGATGAACTGGTTTTTCATCCTCCTAACTATAATATTATAGACAAGGGCAAACATTGCAGGCAGCCGGGGTGCACATTTGGAAAAGACATATTTTTCCCATGGCCAGCTATATGTAGCATGTTCGCGTGTGTCCAATGCCCAGAATTTGTACGTATTAGCGCCAAATAGAAGGACTTACAACATTGTGTATAGGAGCGTCTTAGAATAATGTTTCGTTCTGAGCCCACGAGTGCAACGGCCAAACAACAAGCAGAGTGCAACCCGAATTGATTGTCAAATTCTAAATTAACGCGAGGCAAAAGCTAGTGTAGCTATATTTTTCTTCGCTGAAAACAAATGGAGAATCCTTCTTAAGGTCGTTACGCAGATGGTACACAAAGAATTTGGTATTACCTCGAAGTACCCTTACATCTTAAGCTGGCACGTTAACATTATCTGTGTAGATAAACAGGCAGCGATTGGAAGGTGTTGTTTAGACAGATGAGGCGCGGCCCCGCCTCCAGGCACCTGCAGGCTGGCAGGCCTGCACCCTCGGACTACTTTCACAATACATCGGTGTTTTTATAGGGCTGCCACTACCAATAAATGCTTGTTTTTTCCGGCACTATGGCTAAAGAGATGAAGGCATTGTAATCTGAAAAAAAAATCTTTATCAATTTCAAATTGCGACACCAGAATTGCTTGTTTGCCATCAGCATTAAGTGTCAGTCTTAACTGACTAAAATATGTTTTGTGTTTTAAATCATTAAGCGTTTATGTAATGAGCGTTACAGCTACGTTTAAATGTCAGTCTAATAAAACTTCACAATATAAATCATGATGTCATAGCGTCGGTATTCTAGCCAAACTAATAGAAATGTTAATTTTATCTTTTAACAAGATCTAACAAAGTCTAGAATTGTGGCTAAGTTTAAATTGGCAACATCCTTGAAGCTAGCTGTTGGAAAGGCTAAAGTTGATAATAATCATATTGCGGATGCTACACGTTGTTCCGAAGAATAATAATAATTTATAGTTAAATTAGTATTTTAATTAATTTAAATTTAAATATACATATTGCCTTAAAAATTAAGGAACGAATGAACGATACGATTCCGTCACACAAACATTAGCTGCCTTCTCAAATGTGTTAGATTATGCAGCCTTCTTGGTGTATCAAAACACACAACTACTAACTATTTGAGGACTTTCGCAGTCTACTGTTGGATCACACTTCTAACGAAAATTTTTCCTCAGCAATTTGAAATATATTTATATATACAACGTGTAACGTTAAATGCGCAAAACCTCAGACACCCCAAATGATTTTTAATTCAATTGACCTATTTCACAGAGAAAATAGATCATTAAAAAAATTTTAAAGGTTTTATGTGCTGTTTTAGTTTTACTGGCCATTCTGATCGTTTCTTGCGTCTGCTACGACGCTTTATCGCGGGAGGAGTCGTCACTGGGCAGCTGCGCCGCGCTGACATTGGCTTGCTTGACCTATTAATAAATAGACACGGCAACGTGTTTAATGAAGATTTTTTGAAAAATGTGACCTATATTAAAAAGTGGTTCAATTAATTCTGCTCGTTATTCTGATCAAACTATTTTCAGGTTTTGCGCATTTAACGTTACACGTTGTATATGCTGTTAGCCAACCCTAAGCCCGCTTAAATCGGATAACAAGTATCGTATCGAGTGGTAGGTGGCGTTTAATTTGATTTACTGGCGGCACGGTGCCACGCAAATTGCCGTCCTCGATACCGCGGCTTGTTCAATCGGCTATCGCACCATCGCATCGCCACTTATCGATCTACGATCGCCGCCGAAGGGTTAAAACTGGGAAAATGAGCTTGAGCTTAGAAAAGTGTTATTTTGTGGTGCTTTATTTAATAAAGCGCTTTATCTTTAGTCATTTATGTATAATGGTCCTAAGAGTCGCGGGTGTATTGGATTGGGAGCAGCTCCTAGGGCAATGTTTGCGAAGACTTTATTTAGATTCTTTACCATGAATCATCAATATCATTTTCCTCCAATAGGAAGATATTCCAATCTTCGATCCATTGAACTGTTTTTATCCTTTGCAAGTTCAGATTGTAAAAGACCAATATTTCGAAAAAACCTTTATTTGTAGATCATTCATGCTCAAATACATTTAAACTTGAGTTTTTTATAACTTTCTACAAAAATCTGACGCGCAGTCGTACACCACTGATATACTTAAGCTTGGTTCCTATAAACAAAAACGAATCATTTTGCTTACCAATGGTAGCATTTTTTATTGGCAAACTGAGCATGTAAATAGATTCGCAAACTAATTTTAGCTATAATAGCTACTTCCGTATGAGAGGGTCTACTATGCAAAGCTCTTTGTTTCATTATTGGTAAAGATAAGAGTCTTAATTTTAACCAATAACGGTCCGTTAATTATTCGAATCGGCCATAAGTCATTCTACATAACTTATAGTTACTTATTGATTATGTAGTTTGTTTTTGCCCTCAAGCGGTTATCTCGCGAAGAGACACCTCATATTTGTACCGTTCTGCATTCCAGTACCTTTGTATCTAAGCAAAGAAAATATAATGGAGCACTTGTATGAAACAAGATCACTGATTAAATTCTTGTTATTATAGAAAATTGTGCTTGTGTGCTTTATATTCATAGCATATAGCATTTGAGGTTAAATCACGTAATTTGCAGACCAATGATTCTATTGATACGAAATCCATAAAAGATAATGGACAAAACAAATTTTAAAGGCCAAACAAGTTATTCATTTCGACGAGGACGATCCTTAATTGTTTATTTTCCTTTTGACCGTTTTCGGGGTCTACGAGTATTATGCGTGTAATTTGATATTCATCACATATTCCTAGTGATGTTTAAACATCGATATTTAGATAATCATGCATTCTTGTTGTCACTACGTGGTGTTCCTTGAACTATGGAGATAACATGCAAACATAGCCCCTGTCACTGCATTTTTGTCTGTTTATGGTTGAATGTTACGAAATGAAACAAATCTGGACAAATAACTCCAAATCGTTTTGCCTAAAACCTATTCAAATGAACACATTTTAGCATCGTTTAGTTAAATTTCTAAAGATGCTGTTAGATAACCATTTTTGGGGCCACGGAATAAAATTCGTAAAACACTTGCCTTAAAAGATTTTGGTCTTCGATTTAAATTGGTATGTTTACGGTTTGATCTTTAAAGAAAATTCTGGGGCAGACATTAAATCACTGGATCGCAAGAATTAAAGCAAGTGAGGGCCAAGACTTTTGCTTTCTTCCAAAACGTTAAAGGTGACATTCAAGTACTCGAATTTCGGAAAGATTAAGATATCAAATTAACAGCTAATAAAAATGCAAAAGTTATAGCTCAACAAAATTATTTAATTAACTACCTCAGCGTTAATAGCGATAAGCGGTTACATTAACCAAATTTCACTTACGCTTGCTAACCGGTTGGGAACCACGCCAACCAAGATCGTAAAATATATTATAAACAAACTGACCATGATTTTTAATTCGTTGTAAATTCTTTCATACCTTTTAACAATTAATTAAGTAAATCCCTGCCATATTTCTTGGTTTTATATTTTTTGTCGCGTCATTTGAATATTTATGATGTTTATCATCTGACCTTTGCTTCAGAGTAACCAGAGATGCAGTTTTAAAACTTGATGTCAGAAGTTTCTAGAAAGATGAGTGTTATTAAAACTTACAGATATTCTCGAACTGGTTGTATAATGACGTTTTGCTATCAGCTAGCTGCATAGTGATTGGTTGAATAATTCCAACAATAGAAGATGAAGAGATTAAACTAATAACAAATCAACGCAATAATACAATGATAATTACAGACGTAATGAAAGTGACGCAACACACATAGGGATCTCTCGTAGCTTTCACTGAACGATATGACGAGCACATGACAGATTTGTGGCACTTACAAGCTCACACGACAATACTAATGCCACACTGTCATTACAGACTAATGTTACATAAGATTACATGGCATGGCGAAGACGCACTTGATTTCCCGTTTTAGGTCAATAGCATTTTGGATTCTGCTTTTGCAGATTCGAAAAGTTTTTGTGAAGAGTCAGTGACATCGTATCATATCTAAGTAATAGCAAATACTTTACCAATTCAATAGGTTCATCATCCATCGTTTAGTTAGAAATCTGGCCTGTTATATTACTTGCATTTATTTAATTACTGTTTGAAAGGCATTTGTAAGACATGTCATTTCAATTATAGTCTAAGAATTCTTAAATCCCAGGTTCTCACGCTTGTTTTGGCAATGATTCAATCTTTGTTATATTTGGGTTTGTCCAGTTTATTTGTTGTGAGTTTCTACCGCACCCTTGTTGACTTCTATTCGCGAAAATATTTGCTTTAACATTCGCTAAAATATTCGTTTTTTACGAAAACATCTTCATCTTGTATTGCTGAGTCAGGAAATAATTCACTTGGACGTGACGGTACATAAAAATGTCCATTGTGGACTTTCTCCCGACCCCTGGCGTGATCACTGGGTGCCGGCACCATGATTGGCATAAGTACAAACGTGCCAATGAGTTAGTTAATGATTTCTCTAACGACTCGCACTTACGTGTTTTCACCTCATCATCAATCATTGTTCAAGTCTCTCTTAGCTGGTTTTCCACGCCCATTGTACTGTAAACTATTAAAGTATACATGTTTGTTGATTTGCAAAATTATATATATGCTCATTATTCTAGAATCAATCTCTATTGATTTCCTGTAGTCATAAAATCTTAGATGACCAACTTTCTTTTCATAGTTAATGAGACTTAGCCGGTGGTTTTAATTACAATCTTCAATGAATACTAATTTGGATGGGTTCCTAGGGCTGCTTTTACTTCTATCGATGGTCTAGACTAGATTAACATCTGGTATGAATTGAAAATATTGTTCTATGAATTTTATTTACATGTTGAGATTTTCGATAAATGTGAGCGATAAGGTTGTCGACATGTGTTGACTGGTTTTTATGGCCTGTTATAAATATTGAAGCATACACTTGTGACAAAACATCGGATCGCTTTCTCAGTACTAAATACAAATAAAACTACGTTTTCTAGACTCAACAGTGGGAGGTGTTCACTTAGGTCTCAGACTAGATTCCTGAGCGGCTCGAAAGGTCTCACTTATTTACATTTGACTTTGAATGCCGATCACAAAACTAGTTATATAAATTTTCTAGTGCATTAGCGTGTCGCTATCGTGAATTAATTTATATTTAACCTTCGTCAAGTCACGAGAAGTCGCGATCGCTTGATCGACTTTACTAAGTTCAGATCATCCATCAACTCTGAAATCATTATTTAATACTGCTGTTAGAATTTCATATTTCTGTAATTAATTTTGAAATGCCGAAAAACCAAATGTTATGTTAGTGGTCCTTTGACACTCTGCATTTTTTTTCTATTAAACTATATACCGTTTGAAGGATTGATATTCATATTTTGAAGGTTGTTCATAATATAGTCGTGATTGATAATAATCTTATAACCGCGCTGTGTGGTTTTGAAGACAATCAGATCATCTGATATGCAGCACAACAGTTACAAGACACGCATTTAGAGACATTTTAAATTTCTCAGAAAGGATTACTTAAGTCAGTCATAATGGGCTGTCTATTTTTTCCTTTGAGTCTATTCTTATGAGGAAAGTTATGATTTCAATTCTATGTATGCTGTCAGATGACATGATTGCATCCTTCGAAATACTTGGAATCACCTTTGATGTTGTCTCTGGTTACACATTGTCTTTATCAAATCTACGACGATTTGTACGAAGTTATTTTGAAAATGTTACGTAGTTTATGTGGTCGTAATCTGCAGAACGTTCAAGGTTTTAGTTAAGTGTTCACATTCTTCAACTGTGCATGCTCCTCGCATTACGACTGTTACAATATTTGGGTATGACAATGGATCCCGCACTAGGATACCCTGTGTCGCAGGATCCAGTCTCTTTCGACAGATAATATGAGTTATTTAAGAAATGTTAACAAATGCAACGGTTTCAGTAGACACACATTTGAACAACAGGTGACATGTGAATGACATGCCCATATTTATATTCAAGTGTATCGCTGCACGAGGCGTTTGGCCAGCTCTGGCTAGGGTTGCGATCGTTGTTGGGGTTCGTAGTCGTACGAACAATGATCGCGACTATCACGTACGCCAATCGCCGTCTATTAGGACATAGACTATGGATTACTTTATTATATCTTTCGAACATTTCTGTCACAATTGTAGTTAACTAACACTGCGCTGCGTTGCTGTTGTCGTTGATTCTAATAATCACTGTGATCCTATTCCAGTACAAGGTGGATTTCGCTACGTAAACAGGAGTCAAGCCTTATTTGCTTTCTGTGCAACCCGCCACAAGGCGTTAGTGACGAATTGTTGTGGGTTTTATTTAATTATAAATCAAGACGAGCTTGCAGCTCGTCTTGGTTCAATCTGATCTACTGAGTGAATCTACTGAGTTATATTTGCATTTATAATAAGTATTAAGTAATATGGATTGATGAGTTCCATATATAGAATCAACGTACTTATTCTATCTATGTTTATTCTTAAAAACGTGGCATAAAGCATAACTAAATTATCTTCAAAGGCGGGAAAAATGGAAATTAAAATAATAATATTATAAATTCACAGTAAGTATCTTAAGTATTCCAACATTAGAATGAAAACATCGCGATATTTTCCAGTTTTAAATGATTATAGCTATATGGAAGCGTATACGTACAAAATACAGTATTTATTATTATAATTTTCTGCTAAGGAGTAGGTAGTAAAGGAGTGACAGTGAGAGTGGATCTAAGTAACCTTTGAGATCAGCTTGATACCGCGTACAGTAAACCACACCTGCATGTAACAGTTTGACATCGACAAAGCCTTTATTTTGTAGGTTTTCGTAGTTCATGTGTTACTACTATGAAGTGCGATTGACCGTACACTGTACAGTCGTCAAAAAAGTGATGCCCATAATGTTCCCACTGCTGGGACATAGGCCTTCTTTTGGTGAGTGGAAGTGGCCCGTGATCCACCACGCGGGCCCTGTGCGAGTTAATAGATGTCACATGTCTTCGAATTTTTGTTTCTAGGACATGCCGGTTTCCTCACGACGCCTTTTTCACCGTTATGAGAATACACCGTCCACAGTTCCAACATAAACATGATTAATATCGACTTAACTAAACTTTATAGCAGGTATCTATAATTTTAAAGGTGTTGATGAAGATTTTATTGATTACTTCCGATTGATAGGGAAAGTAGGGACTGGAATTCGAACGAATTTTTGCACTTAATAATTAATTAAGCGAAGATATCGAAGTTCGCAAAACGAGGTTATAAGTCGAGGAGATTTTGAGTATCAATTAATTTTAGGATTTACTCATACTTGGAACATTGCGGACCTAAAGAATCATTTTAAATCTGATGGTCACAGGTCTGCCGTCCTTACGAAAAGTGAGGTGAAATAACTTCGAATTTTGGGCAACTCAGGGTTATATACATATCCTTAATCAGCAAAACGAGTTCTACATTTTCTTCTTCGACAGTTTTAATGAAGATACAAAAATAAAATCTTTAACCGCGTTTTTCTCGAAAGTAGCTTGAACCTAGTTATTGCACTTTTCGTAAGGACAGCAGAGGTGTCCTATTACTACAATATTTAAAAGCTATAAATCCTGCAATTCATGTGCAGAATATTCCTAAGTATATTCGTCATCATGATTTACAACACATATCAAACAGCTTTACCATGAATGTACAGATCTAGGAAACGAATCATTTAACCACCTAAAGACCTAGATAGAATATTCAAGTATCTAACAAGTTACCAAGGTTATAATTACAGTTTTCCATCTAGCGATAAATGGCGGATGAATGAAACCTCAATGCCGTCATGGAGAGGGGTCATCTTAGTACTTAGTTCTAACCCCTTGTTTTCATTGACCGCGTTATAAGACATTTAGTTAAATGACAAATTATTATAAATTACCGAGATGTAATTTGCTCAGACGGAGACGGTATGCCGTAGAATGTTGTGTTTAGAAGCTTAGATCGTGTTTGAATGGCGCCGTTCCCATTTGTAGCGGTGTGGTGCATGTAAAATCTGGCAAGCATGTGTATATGAAATGATTTGTGTAATGTACTGATGTCATTAGGCCGTGTATTGACAAGAAGCCACCTGCTAGCTTTATTTTATTTATTTATTTTTATTTTACTATTTATGTACACATTCACATCAACATTATTAACTCTTTAGCATTATTATATCAACCGATTTCCCGAATTCAGTGCTTTTAAAGGTATATTTTTATACTTGTATAATATTTCAATAATATTCAGTAAACCTTCAACAAAAATACCTAAGTATTTTATCGAAGAAACGTTTCCCGCGTTTCAGGTATGTCACGATCAGTTCTGTAAAATTAAGTGAGCATCTAAAGACAAGAGGGAAGAACTTCAAATAAATTGCCCCATTTACGGTTATTTGACCACGTTGTTGCAAGGCGAAGTTTCTTTCCGTTCGGTATTTGCGGTCACATCGGATTGAACGACGCGGTCACTGTTGTTTGGTATGTCCGCGGTCTTGCGAACTATCTCGGAAGTTAGAACTTCGATTTTATCGAACAGTACTGTCCCATTACGTTGTAGATGGATTGCCACAAACATTTCCACATCTCTCTCTCTCTGTTTTACTTTCTGCATAATTTGTTATGAACGCCAAAGTTTTCTTGGTTTCTCTCTTGGCAATGTTATTTATCTGTGCTTGCTATGCTCGTAACTTATCAAAAACTTGATGTTGGTGTGCAGTCCACTGGACTGGTAGGGGTCACGGGCAAGCTCTTGACACCACGGAATTTAAAGTAGATAGATATTGAAGTAGATACTCACATAGCCTCCGGTTTCTGAATACATAATGAAGTCTAAGCTATCAAATCTGTCAAGTCTACTAACCACTGTGATTGGTTGAACAAAGTCAGAACAGCTAATCATTTAAGTTGACATGCGGTGTGACAACAAATTAAATTGTAAGTACAGGCTTTCAGTTAGTGTAGGTTTTGACAAGACAAGCCGTGCGCCAGATGGTCTTCCCATCGGCATAAATAATGAACTTTCATACAAACTTTCGTACCCTATTTAATGAATTTAGGGGATGAATTTTCAAAAATCGTTTCTTAGTGCTCACTTTCGATTTATAAGGAGCTCTTGTGCAAAATTTCGGACTTTTAAACCCTTGAACTCTTTTGCTGAATTTCAGGCTTCCTAGACCCTGCGATTTAGACAGTGCGTTGTTTTTCAGTGTATGAATTCCAGATTTTTATTTATATAAGTAAATATTTCTCCAATGTACTCTTCTTCATCTTGTTACAATAAGAGGAAATGCTTTTATTTTCTCAAACAAGAAACTAAACCAGTCCGCGAATGTACTAAACTTAGTATTCAACATCAAGTCTTCCTACGTGTATCATCGAAATCCGACTTTCGATGTCTCAGAGAAAAACATCCGCGATCCAACGTGATAAAATTAATAAGACATTTCGTTTCTTCGATTCTAAATAACTCCATTTTCTCTCGATGTGTGAAAGTTATCAGGACTGATAGTTGCATTATCGGGCTTGCAGTACCCGCTTTCTAGCTCGCCCTATGCCCACTTGCATATTTAGTGCCTACTGGTTGAATAGAGATATTTGCAATCTAGATGAGATTTGCATGTAAGTTTGTACTTACTGTGTATCAATTGTGGATTTTTCTCTATTTGTTCTAAATGCGGTGCAATGACACTTGGTGGTCACATGGAAGTATACTTGTAGGATAAACAAAACTTGCAATCCGTCTTGTTTAACAACTATATTGGATGTCTTTAGTATTTTCTCATATATATTGTTACACACTAAACAAACACGTGTTATATTCATGTGTCTCTTTACCAAACATAATATCGTGCAATAAAGAAACATTTGATGGTTTGTTTCATTGCAATTTAACGACAGACAACATTGCTAATATTTTATTATGAGGCGCCATGTTTTGTCAATTTTATTGAAGAAAGCTTTTTGTATTATGTCAACATCGTTATTGTATAGTGATTTATTGACTTTGTTTGCTTTTGTATCTGCTTCATTGTTTCGTGTTTTATTGCGTTTCTTTATTGTATTAATGTCTATATTTATCAACCCAATGCGGGTTACTTTTCAATTGCTCTCGTATCTTCCGGAATATGTTTAAATTGGCATTACATTTGAAAATGCGACCTAATTTAACATTTTAATTAGTTAGTTTTTTTGATACCTGTTTTTTTAATTTTGAACTTTCCATTGTAAGTTCTCAAAACGATGAAGGAAAACATCGTGAGGAAAGTGGCATGTCCATGTGACATCTACTAACCCGAACTGGGCTCGCGTGGTAAATTATAGCTCATTCCCTCTCGAAGCGAGGTAGCTTGTGTCCCAGCAGTGGGAAAATAAAAGGCTGATTATTGTAAGAATGGTGACTCTTCAAGCTTTGTTATTTTTCTCTAGATATATTTATAGCAATCCATCTCTTCACCTCGAATAGCTACCCATTATACACAAATGCACGACAACATAACTTTAATGTCTATTCAACATTATGTTTCAAAAGAATTTGAACCATGTCACCTCGCTTAATTAACCGAGGTCATAATAAAACATTTATCATTGACCCTGCGATGTGATGACTTTATATTATGCACGATGGTAGAGGCTAGAGGCCCCAGCACCCTGATTGCGTAACAGAATATCAATCTCAATAATTTTGAAGGATATTTGTAATCCATCCCTTCATATGTTCGAAAAATGTGTCTGCTCGACAACGTTAATAATACAATGAATGCTGTTGAACTGTCAAAATGAAACCCATTGCTACTGATAGTGTGTTATGCAATTACCCCGCTGTTCTCTTCAAAGACATGATTATGTTCCATTAACTAGCTGTTACTCACAGTTTTACTAGCAGCTTTCAGAACTTCTTTATTCTTTCTTTTTTCCTTTTTTTTCTTCTTCTTTTTTTTCTTCTATCCTTTCTTTCTTCTATCATTCCTACTTCTTCCTCTTCTGAGTATTCTTCTTTTTCATTCCTTGTATCTTCTTTATGATGGGAGGGGCTTGTGGCTAAGTATTAACAGCCGCACGGGTCGATCGATCAGGTTAAGCTACGCTTGCCGCGGTTGGTCCGTGGATGGGTGACCATCTTCACATACCAAGACCCCTCCGTGCCTCGGAAAGCACTTTAAGCTGTTGGTCCCGGTTGTCATTCATGGATCTTTGATAGTCGTTACGAGTCGTCAGAAGCCCGAAAGTCTGACAACCAGTCTTACCAAGGGGTACCGTATTACCTAGATACTGGGTTGTGGAGGTCAGATAGGCAGTCGCTCCATGTAAAATACTGGTATTCAGCTGCATCCGGTTAGACTGGAAGCCGACCCCAACATAGTTGGGAAAAGGCTAGGCAGATGATGATGGTGATGACGTATCTTCTTTATGATAATCCAGGCCATAGTGCTGCTGTGTGCCAAATCCGTTCAGCCGTTAATGCGTGATCTTGTTGCAACCTATAATCAGCCTATAAAGTTCCCACTCCTGGGACACACCGCTCCTCTCCTTCCCTGAGGGGATTTTGTTACAAACATTTTCGTAATATTTTTTATAATATTAGTAAGGATTAGCAAGGATCATCTACCTGTTACTTTGAGCCCAATTCTATGTATAGGAAAATATCTTACAGTGTCAGTCATGTTTAGCCATGGGAAGAATCTTGAACTTGTTCGTAACTATCTTCTTATCAGTAAGTAACGATGGAAACCATCATTACACTAATTGCAAGGACAAGGTTATCTGCAAGTTATTTATAACTATAGTAAAGTACTTAACGGTTTTAATTAGTGTAGGCACTTCGGGCAGTAGACACTTGTTTGAAGATCGTTACATTGTATCCACTTCTTCTTCTGTAGGTTTCATTTGAAAGCATCAAATGAAACCTATCAGAAAAAATATACGACGGTACAAGGATGTTTTGACGCGAGGCCAAAATCGGAACTAACACCGCCATCTTTGTTAATTCTGTGACAATTTCACGAATCTATATAGACAACGCCTTCCTGTCAATGTCACGCAGGTGCCAAAAGAAGCACTCTTTTTACAGAGCTACATGGATGTAGAACTGTAAAAAGGTGCTTGTCAATTGATCTTCAATTGTTTTCTTGGTCCTTTTCTATATTTTAGAACTCTTCGTATCAGCACGAACCACATATATTTATAAGAATAGTTCATGCACGACGTGGTAAAAAAATTTTGCAGACAGCAAGTTGGTAGCGAGGCTGACTGGTCAGAGAGCGCCGGACGTACAATTTCAGTATCACCATTTCTGAAAGCTATTTAACGCTCCCTTGTACTGCTGTCTAGCTGTGTAGTGTACACATTGTTACTTCCGATCTTCACGTAAACTGTCACTTCCAATACCAATTTGACATTGCAATTCCTTATTCGTACTTAATCACGTCTTTCGAACGTCATCCTGGAAATCTCGACATTCCAACGTTTAATCGGTCCACTTTCTAACTAGCATTAACTTAATGAATTATATTAGAGCCTACCTATTGCACTGTTATCATATTAGAACATATTTTGTCAGTAGAAAAATCAGCTGTAGGTAATGTCTCCACTGCTGAGGCACAGGTCTCCTCTCTTCGAGAAGGAGTGGGCTACAATCTACCATGCGGGCCCAGTGCGGGTTGGTAGACGTCACATGTCTTCGAATTTTTGGTTCTAGCGCATGCCAATTTCCTCACGATGTTTTCCTTCACCGTTTTGAGAGCAGTGGTGATGAAATAAATCACACAAAGAAATACGCCTGTCTGGGTTCGAACCCACGACCATTCGGGCCGTTACAACTGAGTACAACAAACAACAACTGCAACTGCTCTGTTCTATTTTGCAACGTGCCCTGCCCATTGCCACTTAAGTTTGGCAATTCTTCGGTCTATCTACTACCTCTAAATATACCTCCTACCCCTTTCTACAGACGGAATGTTATTATGTCTTCCTTCCTGAATGTTCCTTGTTATGTCACATCACTCTCATTATAATAGTGTTGCCATGACAGAAGCTCATGTCTGAGCTGTGTGAATATAGTTAGGATTGTTATAGTTCTCACTCCTTTTATGAGCCAAGGTCTTGTATATTGTTATTATTTGATCTTCCTATGTAGGTATGCTTATTTAGAATCATGTAATAATTGGACTTGACGGAGTTGTTATTAGATGAGCATCTAACATGTAACTAAAGCAGTGGTTGGGTTCTGATACTGTTTCAGAACAACTTATTTGGACTCATAATCACATCCAACTGCGTCATTTAATGTGTCAGCAAATTCGAGATTTTTTTTATAGGTTCTCTGCCTAACCTTTTCCCAATTGTGTTGGGGTCGGCATCCAGTCTAATCGGATGCTGCTGAGTACCAGTATTTTACATGGAGCGGTTGCCTATCTGACCTCCACCACCGAGTTTCTGGGTAACACGATACCCCGTGTTGAGACTGGTTGTCTTTTCGGGCATCTGACGACCCGTAACGTCTGTCAAAGATCCAAGAATGACAGCCAGGATTCCGAGTGTGTAAAGATATTCACCCATCCAGAGGCCGACTGTGGCAAGTAAAACTTAACCTGATCGATCGACCCGTGCGGCTGTTATTACTTAGCCGCGGCCCATTCTTTGTGAAGGATGTCACATAAAATTGTTTCACTACATAAAACTTCGCTGTACACTCTCCATCTTTTTGCTTTTTCCGTTCGTATACAGATACTTCCACATACATTTAATTGGCTAGCCTAAAGAGTACGACTTTGCTAAGTGGGCACTCGTGGAACCCGAGCCTTGCAGACGACGAAGACGGCAGTCTGTCGTGTAGCCTTACAAACGTAAATATCCATAGCTATATTTCTGTTATGTTTGGTGGACGTGAGGGTTTTGTGTCCCAAACTTTACGAAGTTGTGATAATTGGCATCTCTTTGAGCTTTGTGCTTTGGACTTTGTCAAGGTAAGTGTACAGCCCATGCTCTTAAAAAGGCTTATTTGAAGGAAGCCTCGTGATCTTCTAGAGGTTTGTTAACTGTGGATAGATGTGGTGGCAATGTGGTGGAATGTGGTACGGAAATCGACGCGCAAACTGTAACTATGAATTCCGCACGTGAGACTAGGCCCCTAGGTCTAGGGTAGGTAGGTTGTTAGGGTGGGTAGGGGGGGTGTGTGGGGTTAGGGTTGGTAGGGTAGGTGGGTAAAAAGGGACGCCATCATCGTCCATTGGACGGGGGACCTCGCCACCGCAGCCTTCGGCCGCCGAACCCTCGACGCGATTAGGCCGGTCCTGCGGGACTGGCTCGAGCGGCCGCATGGGTTCCTCTCCTTCCGTCTGGTGCAGGTGCTGTCCGGACACGGTTGTTTCGGATCGTACCTGCACTGGATCGGACGAGAGGAGACGCCGACGTGTCACGGCTGTGGCGCGGCGGAGGACACGGCGCAGCACACTCTCGAGGTGTGCCCGTCGTGGTCTGGGCCGCGCCACAGTCTCACCGCGGCGATCGGAACGGACCTCTCGCTCCCCGGCCTTGTCAACGCCATGCTGGGGGACGAGGGGTCCTGGGCGGCAGTCGCCTCCTTCTGCGAACACGTCATGTCCCAGAAGGAGGCGGCGGAGCGCGTGCGGGAGGAAGACCCTCTCGCGGCGCCGCTCCGAAGGCGGAGGAGGGGTCGAAGAAGACGTCAGTATGACAGTCATCTCCGACTCCTCCCAGGTGGAAGCCAGCAGGCGACGGGTGCGGGGGTATCACCCTCGCCTGCATTGCACCAGTGCCGGACGGGAATGGCCAGGTGTTCCCGGCCCATCCCGTAGCCCCCCACCCGGGGGGACGTGCAGGACCCGCCAGCTAGGCGGGCAGGCGCCGGGGGGATTGTGGACGCAAAGGCTGAGCCGGATTCCCATGACCCCCCCATCAAGGCGATGAGGGAACACCGCTGAGTTTTAGTGGGTATACTGCCACTCTGGCAGGGAGTCCCACATACTCCGTTCCGTCCCCCGACGATCGGAGATGCGTAATGTCATTTCTCAGCGAAAAAAAAAAAGGTGGGTAAAAAAAAAAAAGCTCTTCCTGCCGTTCATACATTTTGACCGCGTAGGTATATAACTCTGTTCTATGAAAGAACGGATTTTTTTTAAACCGACGAACAATTTTATCTCAGGGTTCAGAATCATGTACTGAATCCATTGTAACAGGTTTTGCGTCGATGTCCCTGCAACCCTGTTTACGGAAATTCCAAGAAGCTTTGTGAATTGTCTTATCATCATCATCATCACTTGGAAAGAAAGAAAAAATGTTTATTCTTAAATTATAATTATTAATTGTATTTCACCCGAAATACGTCCAGTGATGGATATACCATCTCCCCCAAGCAGCTCCACTTCAACCGGTTCTAAATTCGATGCTGGAAATATGAAATAACGTAAGGGACAAAACTAAGCTTTTCGGGAGAGCAAAAATAGGGTATTTTTCTTACAAAACTGACTATAATTTTTTAACTATTATCTTTTATGTAAAAAGTGTCTAGGACAGTTTCTTAGATTTCTTCATTTTTTTAAAGCTAAAATAGCAAAAAAATCAATAAAGCCTATAGTTTTAATATATAATATAATTCATTTTCGACAAAATGTCCCTTACGTTATTTCATATTTCCAGTATCGAATTGTCTTTTAGATTCATACAATGTTGAAAGTAGATATTATATTCATTTATTTATAGTTAATTAGAGTACTACAAAATGAAGGTAAGTACTACTTCATTATCACCTATAATATTAATTTACTGTCTACTCTTCTATCCATTTGTTAGGTATTAGATACGGCGTCGTAAAATAAAGGTTGTCGACCCACGAGATCTCTAATGATACCTCCGCTAATGATGGCAATTGCTTTAAACGCTCGCCTCTTATGCGGACTATGCGAGTTGCACTCCCGCGCAGTTAAGCCGCTTGAAAAATACCAGCCAATCAGCGTAAATGGTGCCCTAAAATTTAGATTATTGTGATTATAAGTTGTTCATCAGTGAAGCATTTAGGAAAATAGTTTTTGTAATAGGGAAGTGATTTTAAGCCCTTGAGGTGTTGTCTTTAGACGTTTTATGAGGTATGTAAGTGTTGGTAAAATGAGTGCTTGAAGATTAATTTAAAATAATGATCTCTTAAAATTCGTGGCGCTTTTAATATTAAATTAATCTGATAATCCCACGGAAATCCATAAACTTCAGGTGTTATTCTTGTAGATGTATTAACGAACTCTATTATTAAAACTGATTTCATGAGACCACGATCATAGACTTTTAAACAGACAATCAATGACCAGATTAACAAATAGAACGATCACTTTTCCTAATCGTAGGTAGTTACTTACGTAATCTTCTAAACACATCATTTAGCTGTCATCTATAATCATACTGGTCCCCGGAGGCTGCAATTATATCAGGTTGGTCACTGTTGCGAAACGGAGATGAAAGTGAACCTATTGTTATAAATCAGAGATGTCGAACATGTTCACACATGCGTACCTACCTTTTTGGCATATATTGCCAATGATGTCTGGTAAAGTAACAAATAAAACAGCTTTAATGAAGGCTTTAAACACAAATAGCACTAAAGATCTTCAAGTGCACCGCGGGCCTTGTTAAAAAGTAATTAAAAACTTCCACCTTCAGAAGGTCAATTCTCGTATTTCAAAAGCGATCAAATTCAAGTTGTACTAAAGAAAGAAACAAAGGAAAATAGGTTTATTTCAGGCAATCTCATCTTAGCAACAAACAGTGTTGGTAAATTAGAGGCTTTTTTGACAAATTGAAACAAAGTCGTGCCAATGTTTTTAAAGATACGGGAAATAAATAGGTTACTTTTCTGTGGCCAAAATCAAATGCCGAAGCTTTGTGATCTCTGTTCTAACAACACAGTAGATTATTTCCGATGATACGTGTTTTGTCTGTGATTAAAATTCAAGTGATTTGATGGCCTGCAGCGAAGTTTTAGATTAATTGTAGCTCGGTTGAAAGTGTGGTTTGATTGGAGGCTATTGTCTCCTTTTTATTTGATTCGGTCATTATGGATTGGTTATGTAATTTGGATTATGATTTCACACTTAGATTGGGTTCTTACTTTTTTTGTCCAACGCGGCTTTACCAATGCGATTATTTAAGGTTCCTGCAGAGAGACAATAACATAGATTAGATTCTGTGTTATAATCTTTTGTTGATCAGTTTATTGCAAACATGTTGTTTAGAGGTTGAAATAAGATTGACACATGCACCGAGTAAGGGCATTGGAAAACAAAACTAAATAAATTACATTACAATACAACACGTTTATAAACGTTGCTTAAAGTTTAGGACCTACCGTTATGATTAACGTCCCTTTAGCCACAATTTTTCGACGATTAAACGTCTCTTTACTTTTATTAATCAACGTTTATAAATAAACGTTTTAAAGTTATCCTTCGGTAAACTCCTTTGGTTTCCGATATTGTACCTCCTTGGCCCTATTTTACAGTTCATCCTTCGAAGGAAAAACGCGTGATGTTATGGTATTTAATTAAATCTGCTCTCAATTCTCATGATGCCTATTATGATTGGTTGACCACTGTAACAACAGCTGATGATATAAGTTGATATTAGAATTAACAAAAAATTAAACTAGTTCCGCGAATTTTGACAATGATTGATTCATCTCTGTAAACGAAACGGCACCTGCGTCATGTGACATTTATGTCATTATGTGCCTTATTCAGATCTTTACATAATTAATATTTAAATTAAATATTATACGCAAGAATATTTCCTTGTAAAACATATTACCTAATATTTATTAATGCAGAAATAATTAATTACATCAATGACCTTATCGGAAGTATCTACAAAATTACAAATTCAACCGTCAACCGTCCGTCTCAATCGTCGGTCAAAATTTAAACGATAGTTCGCTGTGACAGTTTCACTAAACTAATTTTAATCAGTAACTTAACGTTCGTTACATAATCGACTAAATGCAAATAACAGCACGCATACATAACAACGTATAAATTATAACTCCATCTTGTTACCGCCCGTGGCTTCGTCCGCATGAAATTTCTTGTTCCCCCGACCCATCCCGTCACATATCATCACCCACCCGCGCTATTACTTTAGTTTGCACTGAGCGTTCTTTCTGACTTTTTTTCATTTTGCTTGACTCCTAAGGGTTCCAGCGTGATGTTATAAGCCTACAGCCCTCCTCAAGAATTGGGCGATTTGTAGTTCCAGAGATTAGCGTGTTCAAACGAACACATTCTTCAGCTTTGTTATTAGTAAGATAAAGAACTTATATGTATTTGAAAATGTTTGTTAATTATTTAGCGTCTAGACTGCGGAATGCTAGCTATTCTTTATGAAAAGTTTAGATTAATCCATTTCTATAAACTTAGATAAAGCTTTCTTCCATTGCATTCACAAGTGACTGCATTTGATTATGATAAGATTGGCCTGGAACTGTCTTTTACTTTGTTTATCTTGACTGGCGTCAGGTTTCTTGATGATGGTGGAAGGTGTGAGTGAAAGTCTAGATGGTAATATTTTCTCCAGGTATTCTATAATGGCTGTCGAGTGTCATCTGATGTGACGTACGATGATAAGGTTACAGCAAATTTAATAAATTGACCGTCTAACAACCAACTGCGCGATTCTTAGATTTTGTAAACTCAATCTCAAAGTATTTATTTCAATTAAACTATTTACAAACACTTTGACTATAGTGACCAACTTTTTGACAGTACCAAATCAAATCAAGCGTTTATTTGTTAGAAATACATTTTTTTTATACAGGTCTTTCTTTTTTTTTTTTTTTTGATCTTGTAATCTAATTGTCATTGTATTCTGCCTGCAAGTACCATACTTACCACCAGTATTTTTTCAGTGACCCATTCCAAAACGCAGATGAAGAAGAACAGACATGAAACTCCAAGGACAAGTTTTTAATTTAGGAGTCTCGTTTTTATTAGTTTGAGGTGTCTACTCTTGCCTACTACTTATTTATTATTATTATATTCCCTTAAGAGGTGTGGTTCCCTAATGAGGGCCCCGTGGCTAAATAATAACAGCCGCACAGGTCGATCGATCAGGTTAAGCTACGCTCGCCGCGGTTGGTCTATGGATGGGTGACCCCTCCGTGCCTCGAAAAGCACGTTAAGCCGTTGGCCCCGGCTGTCATTCTTACATCTTTGACAGTCGTTACAGTTAACAGTAGTTACAGTGGGTAGTCAGAAGCCCAAAAGTCCGACAACCAGTCTTACCTAGTGGTATCGTATTACCCAGTAACTGCGTTGTGGAGGACAGATATATTGAATATTGATTATAATAAGAACAGCAGCAGTGGTCAGATAGTTGAACATATATTCGTGGTCCATATTTTTATGTGCAAGTGACAAGTATAAAACATAAACAACTCGTAACTATGAATATTTAAAATCAGACAGACATGTGTAAATAGGATTATACACAAGCCAGTGGCATACAATATGCGACCTCCAATACGCCCCCTTAATCTATTACACATGCGTATGATCCCATCTGTACTTGTCAGTACTCGGTACATAAAACTAATTAAATTACTAACACTTCTGTGTCCGTCTGTACTACGCTGTACCCAAAAGTAGAGTACAAAAACAGAAGAAATCTAACAAAATAAGGCATGCATAACGAAATAAAATTTAGAAAAAAAAATTATCTATTACACAAAACACTATTAAAAAAAAAAAAACATAACACATCAAAACATCTAACTAGTCATTCGCCCTCTTAATAGAATAATTTGACATGGATAAATCCTTTAAAAATTCTCTAAGCTTCGGGCTGTGAACACTTTTAGTTAAAATGTCCGCTATCATCTTATCAGTTGACATGTACCTTATTTCAACTTTGTTATCCAGTACACACTCACGAATAAAATGATACTTGATGTCTATGTGCTTTGTTCTATTATGCATCATTTTGTTAGCTGCAATTTTATGCGCCGACTGATTGTCATTATAAATTACTACCGCTTTACTATCCACAGCTGTCAAACTGCTCAGTAAACTACGTAAATAAAGAGCTTCCTTCGAAGCTTGACTCAATCCTATGTACTCTGCCTCTGTGGAGGACAAGGATACTGTCGCTTGCTTCCTACTCTCCCATGACACAATATTTTTACCTAGTCTGAAAATTAACCCCGTAAAAGACTTCCTATCAAGTGCCCCTCCCCAATCTGCATCAACGTAGCCTCGTAAGTCTAAATCTCCTGACTTCCTAAAAGTAAGACAAAGGTTAGACGTACCCTTCAAATACCTTAAGATCCGTTTCGCACATTTAAAGTGTATTTCGTCATAACACGAATTAAATTGTGAAAGCACACTTACCGCATGTGCTATGTCTGGTCGCGTATTACAGGCTAAATAGTTTAGACACCCTATTAAGCTTTGATATGGCAGATTGCTATGGGAATTTGTCGATCTTTCTAATTTCATACCGACTTCCATTGGGGTCGAAACTGGTTTGGCGTCTGTCATGTTGAAGTCATTCAAAATATCTAAAATGAACTGTTGCTGATCTAGACAAATTACATCTTTATCTCTTCTCAGCCTCATGCCTAAAACATGCCTAGCCGCGCCTAAATCTTTCACTTTAAACTTGTCAAGCAAATCGGTTTTTAATTTTTGCTTTTCTTGTTCACAATTTCCAAAAATAAAAAGGTCATCTACGTAAATAACGACAATTAACTTCTTATTGTTTTTAAGCTGCTTTTGATACAAACACGGTTCTATTTTTGATTGCACAAAACCTAAATTCAACATTTCTTTGTCTAATTCCTTGAACCAAGCATTCGAAGCTTGTTTCAATCCATACAAAGAACGCTGCAGCTTACATACTCTGGTTTCTTGACCTTTGACTACTGCTCCTTTCGGTTGGAGCATGTAAATATCCTCTTTAATCTTACCATATAAAAACGCGGTCGTGATGTCCCACTGGTCAATAAACCAACCGTATTCAACAGCTAGCGAGAACAATAATCGTAGCGTGGAGCTTCTAACTACAGGAGAATAAGTCTCAGTATAGTCTACACCACATACCTGTGTGAACCCTTTCGCTACTAGTCTAGCCTTGTACTTCGTTACCTTGCCATCGCTATCTCTTTTGATTTTGAACACCCATTTGCACTGGATAGGCTTCTTATCAGCTGGAAGATCCACCAACGTCCAAGTTTGGTTCTCTCTTAGTGACATAAGTTCATCATCTATCGCTTTTTGCCATAAGTCACTATCGGGTCTCGCCAACGCTTCATTAATATTCAATGGATCACCATCAAGAGTGCTCTCCTTGGCATACATAACATTGCATCCGTACCGATCAACTTGTCTGCGTTCTCTTAAAGGATACCTTCTTTCTGATTCAGGTATTATCACTTCCTCTTCAGTCAATACGTCGTCAGGTACTTGCTCTGTTAGTACTGGTTCAGGTCCTATCTCCTCCGATACTTCTATGTTCTCTTCTACAGCATCACGGTACGCATCATCGTGAGTCTCCAAGAGTTCTGATCTGTTTGTTGATCTGTTTGTTAAACTGGAAGGAACAGAATCTGTATTCAGGTTTATGATCACTTCCGACTCTTTCACGTTTTCTTTCTGAAGAAAAACGTTTTCCAGAAATTTGACATCTCTTGCAGTTGTCACTTCACCTGTCTTAGGATTCATCAGACGATAACCCTTCTGATTATCTGGATATCCAATAAAAATCATCGGTTCCGTCTTCATATCCAGTTTACGTCTCTTTTGTTTTGGTATCAATCTATACGCCAAACAACCAAAGATTTTCAGATGACTTACATCCACATCTTTTCCAGTCCAAACCTTCTCTGGTACTGCATTATTCAATGCTTTCGTGGGGCTTCTGTTTTTTAAGTAAACAACAGTATTAACAGCCTCGGCCCAATACTTCTTGCTCAAGTTCGATTCTGACAGTAATGTTCTGGCCTTTTCTATTATAGTCCGATTCGCTCTTTCTGCAACAGAATTTTGTTCCGGCGTGTACGGTACAGTCGTCTGGTGTTTTATACCTGCAGACTTCAAAAATGATTTAAATTTACCATTACAGTACTCTGCGCCGTTGTCAGATCTCAGACATTTAATAGATTTACTAGTCTCATTCTCGACTTCCGCCTTGTATTCACGGAACTTCTCAAAAGTTTCGCTTTTGTTCTTCAAAAAATAAACATGCGTCTTCCGAGTATAATCGTCGATAAATAGAAGAACATACCTCGAACCACTGAACGACGGCTCCTCGATTGGTCCACAAACATCGCTAAAAACCAACTGTAAGACCTCGTTTGCTCTCGTACCTTGGTTTTTAAAAGGACTTTTGCATGTCTTTCCTTCAACACATGGAATACACGGCTCGCATAAATCAGTACTCTTGAATTCCATACCACTTACTAAAACTTTCATTTTATTCATATAATTACGCGATAAATGAGCTAATCTTTTATGCCAAATGTTCGAAATATTTTCATTTTGTTTTGACAATGTCACATTCACGACGTTATTTTTCTTTTCTGTCAATTCATAAATTCCGTCGACCTCTTCACATGTTGCAACCATTCGATTCTTATTTTGAATGATGCAACCTCCTTTGTCAAAATTCATGGAATATTTTTTCTTGGTCAAATCGCTCACCGAAATTAGGTTCATGGATAAATCAGGAACATGTAAAACGTTTTCTAAAATTAATTTTTCGTTTTCGCTGACTTGTGGCTCAGCATTTCCTCGTCCTTTAACCAACAATTTCTCGCCGTTTGCTACTGCAATCTTCATGTTACCTTTTTCAGGTGTATAAGACAACAATTTGTTTTTATCGTGGGTCATATGATTTGAGCACCCACTGTCTAAATACCACTTGTCTTTGTTTATCGCCTCCTTTGTATTCAGGCAGATATTCGCGGTTTTGATCCGCTCCTTGCATTCGGACGCCTTGTGGCCTTGCTTGTGGCACTTATAACACTTGTAGACAAACTTCTGCTTACGATCGTTAGTTTTAATATTAGATCTTGCATCGTTCTGTACTTTACGTGTAACTAAGGCTTGTTCGTACTCTGTGTTCAACTTACTTTGTCTACTTCCTTCTTGTAACAATTTCATTTTAATTTGCTCTAACGTGATCTCTTTTCCACTATTATCTACAGCCATTATAAGAGGGCTGTAATCAGCAGTCAACCCACCCAGCAAAATCGATATGATCCAATCATCAGGGATTTGAGCATCAATATCGGACAATTGTTGTGTCAGGAATGTAATTTTGGATATAAAGCTTTCCATAGAATCGAAATTCTGTAACTTACAGTTGAAAAGCTCTCGCTGAATATGTATGCGTCTTCCCCAACCTTTGTCTTCATACGCTTTCTGTAAGCTGTTCCAGGCTTCTTTCGCAGTCTTCGCATTGTAGACGTGGGTAAAGCACTCTGGTTCTAACAACAAGCATATTGTCGTTCGTGCCTGCCGGTCTACGTCAGCATTTACTACATCTGTAGAAATTACTCCCCACCAGTTTTTATTCTCCAAGTAATTTCGCACCAAGAATTTCCAGTTTGGGTAGTCGGACGATCCTTTCAGCTTCTTTATTCCACTTATGCCACCTTCAGCAGACATAATTGAAATTTCGTAAATTTCACACTTATCGTACTCAATTAATATTAAAACCACTCAACTTATTATGCTCTAGCACTATCAGAGCATGCAAAAGGGCAATAACTTATTAACCTTTTATTCTGGGCCCATAACCTATTGAATATTGATTATAATAAGAACAGCAGCAGTGGTCAGATAGTTGAACATATATTCGTGGTCCATATTTTTATGTGCAAGTGACAAGTATAAAACATAAACAACTCGTAACTATGAATATTTAAAATCAGACAGACATGTGTAAATAGGATTATACACAAGCCAGTGGCATACAATATGCGACCTCCAATAAGATAGGCAGTCGCTCCGTGTAAAATACTGGTATTCAGCTGCATCCGATTAGACTGGACGCCGACCCCAACATTAGTTGGGAAAAAGGCTAGGTAGATGAGGTGAGCAGATGTGCACGGCCGGATTTAGGGCAGTGTAACAAGGGCTGACGTGTATAGTTTACCGTTAACCCACATTTCAACAGTTATGGCAAAGTCCCATGTGGTAGGCTCGCCCCGAGCCTATTGCCACCAAAACGGCACGAATCCAGACTCTGGGCTGCTACTTGCCACCCACGACTGAGGAAAAATTGTTGGAACTGCCATGGATTATTTTATTCGGTATTGGAAAAAGGTTGCTGCACGCACAATGGTCCACTTACAGGACTAAGTGCGGAAACCAAACCCATACCATAGAACACAGGTTCCTGATAAATAGAGAAGCTACTGCAAACATTACCTAACCGACATCACCATAATCAACAGCCACACAGACACAGTTTCCAATTAAAGTTTTTAATAACAGGTCACGATTCACTAAACCTACATTTCACAGCTTCACATCCGCACCACTCGCCATTTCCACGATTATATTGATCATAAATCGATCCACGCTTGATCGATTGCCTTTCTTTGCGGAAGTCCGGCACGGGCTGATGCGATTCGATTCGATTCTCGATGCGATTTCATGCGATTCGTTAGCAATGACCATACTCGCTGTGCGTCTGTTACCTTGTCAATTATCTACGGTCCAATTTCTGTTTGTAGAATGTAGAAAGGAGGAATAGAATGATAGGGGTTTATTTCCTTCACTAAGTAAATAACTAGGAAACAATGTAGTGCATAGATAATATGTAAATAAGGCTTGATATTATCGGCTTTCAGATTGCTCAGAGTTATGTTACCACAGGGGCAATTCTAGTAATTTTAAGAAAGTTAACAGAATGATCTCAGTCTCAGTCTGTCAAAAATACCTGTAATTTCCCTACATTTTTGACAAGTTTTTGACATTTGTTTGTTGCCAAGATAAGGCTGCGACTAGATTTTGAACGTTCTTAAATTACGAGAATTGACCTTCTGAATCCGTTTAATTTTTTTGTAACGCTTTTAGTTTCTACACTGCTGACTTATCACTACATAGTATAAAACAAAGTCGCTTCCCGCTGTCTGTCCCTATGTATGCTTAGATCTTTAAAACTACGCAACGGATTTTGATGCGGTTTTTTTTAATAGATAGAGTGATCCAAGAGGAAGGTTTATATGTATAATACATACATAACATAGTAGAGAAACACCGATAATTTTAGAGATTTCTAATATGATGTCGTAAATAAACACTTTTTTGGCGCTTACATTGCAAACGCAGAACGCTGGCTGAGCCCTACGAGATAGATCAAAATAATGTACTACAGTATTGTACACATTAAAAAGGTCTACAAAAAAGTCCGCGATGATATATGTCTATCTCTTAGGGATAACCCACAATAACCATTTTTTATCCTATACTTTTTACGAGAAACAATGACTCTAAAATTATCAGTGTTTCTCTACTATATTATGCATGTATTATACATATAAACCTTTCTCTTGAGTCACTCTATCTATTAAAAAAAAAAACCGCATCAAAATCCGTTGCGCAGTTTTAAAAATCTAAGCATACATAGGGGCAGACAAACAGCGGCAAGCGACTGTGTTTTACACTATGTAGTGATCAGCATTGCACCCGTGCGAAGCCGGGGCGGGTCGCTAGTATTGTATACATTTTTACGTATGTTTTCCAATTTGACAGTGATTCGCTTGAAGAAATACACGTAGTTAGTAACTAGGTATTCACCAATAAACATGGTCCTGGAAAATGAAATAGGTGTAATGAATTTCTAGAAAGTTAAACTCATAGACAAACTTCGTTCAGTATTTAGAACCTATCAAATGTCAAGCAATATAAAGCACTCTTCCTTCTTGCTATATTCCAAGTAGGACACTAAGTCCGATTCAATATCTATAAAAGGTGACATTTGAAATTCTAATCGCGTGCTGCCCATATTTTACAGCCTACCTATGGAAGTAATACATAAACTGCATTGCTGGACTAAATATCGCTTCGATACTCCGAATACCTGCCTAAACAGAGTTTTGGAGTGTCTTTAAATTTATAATTCCGGTCTTTATTCGCGTCCGAGATGAAGTTTTTCCTTTTGCATCAGTGATACTCGTAAAATTTTAGCACGTGGAATGGAGGGTTAGGTTCGTTTAAATTCGTCAGAAAGATGGCTTGAATTTTTTGCTGACTGATGAGATATTCCTTAAAATGTTGGCCTTACCTTTTTAGATATTTGTGCTTGAGCTTAATTTGATGGCAATTCAGAGTCTTCTCTAACCTGTTATATTTTTTCTACCTACACCTATAAGCAGCTAAAATAATTTCCATAAGATAGAGTTGAATGGGAATTACTACATAGAGAAAAAAAAGGGCTTTTATTTCATTCACATTGTGTAAAAAACATTATATAGGGTGACTGGTAATTAGTGATCGATACTACAACACAACAACAACAACAACAACAACTTTTACTATCGGACCAAATCCGAAATCGCGAAAAAAAAAATCAGCTGTTCCCTACATTTTGACGACTCGTACGAACATAAATGTAGGGAACAGCTGATTTTTTTTTCGCGATTTCGGATTTGGTCCGATAGTAAAAGTTGTTTGTAATGATGAGTAGAATCATGTGTTTATGGCTGACCCCACATTTGGCGTGCGCGATCCTCGGGCGTCCGTGCGGCAACACCCGACGCTCACGCAGCGCGCGCAACGCGCGCGCGGCGTTCGCGCTACTCGCACGCCCGAGGATCGCGCACGCCAAATGTGGGGTCAGCCTAAGTATCGATCACTAATTACCAGTCACCCTATATAGATAGAAATTACCTTTTAAGCAAAAATGTTGCTTGTGTTAGGTTCTTTCACTTTTCCGGTTTACAGTATCATTGACATAAATGTGAAACATTTTAAAACAATAAATTAAATTTAAGTTAAAAACAAGTGGCCAGATCCACTTCAGTTTTGGATAGGCACCTTCGATAAGAGTGCACCTGTTGTTTTGCTTTAATAGGATACATTTAAACTATTGACGAATGGCATCTCACTGAAATCGGAACCCACTGATATTCACGATAGTTCTCACCTGAGCTATTTTCTCTCATAAAGATGTCACTTCTCACCTCACTTTTCTCTATCTACAGGAAGAGCTGGACCTAACAGCAATAAACAAAGCAGCCATGATGGCTCTCCCCGCGGCCAAGAAGTGGCAGATCTACTGCAGCCGACGGCCCCCGCCTGGTCAACCACCACCGCTGGCCACCGCGCCGCAGCTTGAGGAGTACATCAAGGCGTTGAACGAGATTGCTGACGTGAGTTTTTACGTGGCATAAGCATACCTTAATCAGTTATAACGTTTTCACAGGCCTCCTCCCTGTGAGAGGGAGTGAGCCATAATCCTCCACGCGGATTGGATTTTATGCAGCTTTTCCTATTTGTGATTGGCGAGGATACAGATTGACAGAATTATGAAGTATGAATGCTGGGTAGAGATGACATAATATTTACTGCACAACTGCGTGGACGAATGAAAAGAAGCAATAAACTTACTCCTATATCGTAAAAACCAGGGCCTCATATTTTCCTCCATTCAAAAACTTTCCTTTCGTTAAAGCACTTTATAATCCTTTACAATCCATAGTTATAGGTAACAAACTTTTTAATTTTCTGGGATGAACACGTTCCGTGGTTACTTTTTATCCTGGAGAATTCAAAAGTTTCGGGTTATCGAGCCCAAATATTGTTACCTGATTATATCTACACTAATATTATAAAGAGGAAAGATTTGATTGTTTGTTTGTATTGAATAGGCTCCGAAACTACTGGACCGATTTGAAAAATTGTTTTACCATTAGAAGCCGACATTATCCCTGATGAACATAGGCTACTTTTTACAGCAGGAAAATGCTTCATTCCTACGGGAAAACGGGTAATAGGACAACGGGTACTATGAATTATCCTTCCGTACTTATCTTTTTCACATAACTTCTAAACGGCTAAACCGATTGGGTTGAAATTTTATATAGGTATTTCGATGGTTTCCTGGATTATTTAAAAAATACAATTAGACCCGGTAGGTGGCGCTGCTGTCGGTATGTTACCTACTAAACAGCTTGACCGATTTAAACGGCGGGAATTCCGAAATCTACGCAAACGAAGTTACGGGCGGATGCTAGTTAACAAATAACTATACAATTAACCTTCAAGCGGTCGCGCGGTCATTTGTAACGCCAGCGGTCGCGCGTAACCTAAAAGACCGATAGGATATTTCAGGGATTTAAAACACTAATTGTTTAATATTTTTTGGATGTATCACATTATCATTATGTTAGGACATAAACAAAATTATAAAATCAAAATAATATTCTAATTTTCTTTGGATTTGTAAGCAATTTGGCATCATAAATGTATCGAGAATCGATCGAATCGCGGTCGATTCGACGCCGCTCGACTGCTTGAAGGTTAAAAATGACCCAGCGAAGCGGGTATTCACAGCTAGTCAACTATAAATCGAATCCGCTGGATGCGAGAAGCACAGAACCAGTCGAAATGGCGGTGCTTGGGCGAGGCCTATGTCTTTGGGCTGAAATGATGATGATGACATCAACTTTGCTTGTCAGTTTAGCCTTACTAATAAACATGATCTTTTCCAGGCTTTCGCCTCATCAGAAGGTGTCCCACCAGCAGAAGCATGCGCCCTAGTCGACGGCCTCAAAACAGCCCTACGGACGCGAGCGCACAGTTTTGTGCTCCGTTTCATCAAGCAGGGTGGTCTGGGCTCCTTGCTCGATGCCCTGCAGAAGGCGCCAAGGGATGATGCCGTCACCAGGCATAACCTTATAGCGGCTATCAAGGCGCTTATGAATAACTCGGTAAGTAGGTTAAATGTAGTTTAGTGTAAAGATGGGTTAGTGGTTTTGGATGTAGACGACGTAGTTGATGATTGTGGTAAGGGACAATGTAAGAATTAGTTAATAATTCCAAATATTGTATCTGAGTTATCTGAAATGTCTGTACATTTCTATATTTATTCTTTATTATATTCTTCTACGACTTTATTTTGAATGCCGTGGTTCAAAGGGGGTTTTATCTAAGACTATCAACGGTTTCAAATCATACTTTAAAAATATATACATTAATTAGGTCTGGATTCAAATCTCATGTCAACTACCTGATTGGTTGTTGTGATTTAGGTGGCCAATAATGTGATTGGATGTCCAAAACACATTATCAGCTATCGTGGAATTGGACGACAGCTTTCTTGATGAGTTACATAGCACTCCGGGAAACCGTTAATTAGCTTGGTATTCTTAAGAACTGGTGATCACAGTACCAAGATTCTGAAGATTAGTAAAACCTTAAAATAAAAGCTATCTTTCTGACGTCTCTTTCTGTCCCTATAACTTCTCTTTCTTACCTGCTTTATAAATATTGTTGGTTGCTTGCAGACCGGGCGCGCGCATGTGCTGGCCCACCCCACGAGCATCGATCTGATCGCACAGTCCTTAGACACTGAGAATGTTAAGACCAAGGTCGCTGCACTTGAGATACTGGGCGCTGTCTGTCTTGTACCAGGAGGACATAAGAAGGTAGGGTATTCAATCTGGAAGAAATATGTAAGGGGTTGGTGGATGTGTTTGCTTTATAGGAGATATCTACGTTTTAACACTCCTTAGACACAGAAAATATCCAGGAACTAAGAACCACAGTCGCTACAATTGGAATTCTGCTAGGTACGAGTGTGTCTCATGAGAAGGAATTTGGCATTGGCGTTCCAAATTCGTTCTTTACAAAATACTTCCATTTTGGAGAGAACGAATTTGGAACGTAGGTGTAATGCCTTCAACTTTTCAACGTCAAAAGGAAAAGTGGTACAGTATATTAAGTCCGTCTTTGTGCCTGTTGTGCGAAAAGTTTAAATAAATAAATATAAATCCTAATTACTACCTCCTTCTCGCTCTTTTTCAGTATCTACTAATCAAAAAAGCGTTTCTTTACACCGTCTAAAACATTCTTCACTACAGGTACTTGAAGCAATGGTACACTATCAAAAATACGCGGGCGAACGAGCCCGCTTCCAAAGTATAATGAACGAGCTCGACAGAAGCACGGGCGCTTACCGGGACGACCTGGGGTTGAAGACGGCCATCATGTCCTTTGTGAACGCGGTGCTCAACTACGGGCCTGGCGAGGAGAGCCTGGAGTTCAGGCTGCATCTGAGATATGAGCTGCTTATGTTGGGGATACAGCCAGGTCGGTTTTTGAAGGCCTTGATTAAAGTACTGTTTCATTCTTCGGAGGGATATATTCACTTGTTAAAATAAAAATGGAACTGCCGGTCGATTCTGTAAAAATCTCATCGTGAAATCATAAGTGAATTGAGCACTTAATAGTGTTAATCCCTAGCGAATGACAGTTCACTCCACGCTCACTTCACACAAGCTTTCACGGTGAGATGGTTACAGAATCGCGCGGCTGAAATAGTATATCGGCACGGTTGGCGCAGTGGTTAAGCGATTGACTTCTGCGCTGCGTGTCGCGAGTTCGATTCCCGCACGGAACAAATATTTATATGACCTACAAGTAGTTGTTCCGGGTCTGGCTGTTTGTGTATGTGAGTTTAAATGTTTGTAAACGCACCCACAATACAGGAGAAAATCCTAGTGTGGGGCAACGTTTAAAAAAAAAAAAAATATATACAACGTGTAACGTTAAATGCGCAAAACCTGAAAATAGTTTGATCAGAATAACGAGCAGAATTAATTGAACCACTTTTTAATATAGGTCACATTTTTCAAAAAATCTTCATTAAAAACGTTGCCGTGTCTATTTATTAATAGGTCAAGCAAGCCAATGTCAGCGCGGTGCAACGGCCCGGTGACGAATCCTCCCTCGGTAAAGCGTCGTCACAGACGCAAGAAACGATCAGAATGGCCAGTAAAACTAAAACAGCACATAAAACCTTTAAAATTGTTTTAATGACTTATTTTCTCTCTGAAATAGGTTAATTGAATTAAAAATCAGTTGGGGTGTCTGAGGTTTTGCGCATTTAACGTTACATGTTGTATAACAAATAAGTGTACGACAATGATGTGAAAGAGCGGAGCCTTC